>JAOPJO010000069.1:5682333-5693967 GCA_027123675.1 Molva macrophthalma | reverse complement strand
TATATTAGTGTGTAACTAGTCCCTAGTCACTAGTCCCTGCATTCAAGCTTTGTATTGAAAACTCCAGATCTGTTAAATATGCTGCAATCGGAACCCTGTTCACTTCCTTTTGTGAAGTGATCTTCAACAAGACTAGTCTGTCTGTCTGTCTGTCTGTTCTGATGAATCCTAATGAACACAATTCACTCACAACATGAATACGTATGGCTTCATCAGTCCCCGGCATGGAATCCCATCATTAGGATGTGTAGTCTGAGAGAGGGGACACTTCATGCTATATTGCTGCTACTAATGCTAGCTTTGGGCTGCAAGACGCTACCGAGGTGTGTGTGTGTGTGTGGGGATGAAGGATGAGGAGTACCCGGGGAGGGTGTGTGAGGGGGTGTGTATTATCAGAGGAGGGGGTGAGGAGTACCCGGGGATGGGGTGAGGGATGAGGATTATCAGAGGAGGGGGTGAGGAGTACCACGGGAGGGAGTGTGAGGGGATGAGGATTATCAGAGGAGGGGGTGAGGAGCACCAGGGGATGGGGTGAGGGATGAGGAGTACCACGGGAGGGAGTGTGAGGGGATGAGGATTATCAGAGGAGGGAGTGTGAGGGGGTGAGGAGTACCAGGGGATGGGGTGAGGGATAAGGAGTACCAGGGGAGGGGGTGAGTATCTCGAGAAGAGAGGCGAGTGGGAGGGCGTTGTCTATCTTCCATTTTGGCTCTCTCTTAAGATTTGTTTTTAAAAGTTAAGGGTTGTATCACCTTTTAATCGGCTTAGTCCCTCCCCCAGCTTCCTCGGCTGCATCTGGTAAATCATCTCTGCAGTGGGTGGACTCTTCCCCCTCCCCTGACCTTTGGGGGCTTCCCAATACAGCACAGGACATTTGTTTGCTCCCCGTACCACAGCCTCGTTGTCCATCCAACCCTGCTTCTACGTCCAGTGGTTTAATGTTCTGACTGTTGCTTAACTGTCCTATATACTTTTATACTTCGTTAAAAATGGCTTCCAAAGTCAAATGAAAGATATGGGTATAGATTTACAATTGCTTTCAGTCATTAAGTAGACATGTTATCCAAAGCAACTGACAATTTAGGTCAATCAAAGCAAGCGATCAAAGGACAGGGATCTGAACGTTTACCCTTAAGAGTCGTAGCCTGGACTCTAAATGTCAGAGCAATACCACTCAACAGAGTACAGTAAAGTAGTAGTAAAGTACATTCTTGGTACCAGAGCCGGATAATCACAAGTCGCTAAGTTCAGCTCGTACGATGTTCATTTTCAGATGTCTTCAGATGTTTCTTGAAGATGGTGAGGGAAACATTCCTATAGACATGTGTTATCAGTGTTGAGTGTTTGATTGTACCCCTATGGCCTCAGCAGTCACGGGGGGGGGGGGGGGTTATTTGGAAGTGGCGTGTGCATGGAACATGGTAGCTGACGTCTTTCAGAGCCGGTGGATTTGTGTCGTGTTTTCAAAGGCTTCCTGAGTCAGCGGTGGGTTCCGTGGCATCAAAGCCATTGAAGAGGCATCGTTGTTGACATCTCGCCAACAGTCCTTTTAAGTGTTTTCACCAAAATAAAACCATGTGGGCAGCACGCTCGCTTTGTTCTCCGTCTTTTGACGAATACATACGGCCCGTGGCTAAGATGAAGTGCACCGTCTAAATTTGTCTGAAAGTGAGTCAGAGGAAATGTTGCATGACGTTAATGGAAAGGCCGTCCACGTTGTTTGATGAAGCACTTAAAGCTAGGGTAGGCAATTTGTTTTCTAAGCATTTTTTGACGTATTTGTGAAATTCTCTTTTCATTCCGACAGCAATCAATAAATGAAGGGTCAGGGTAAGACGGTGGTATGTGGACTTGTATTCTTTAAATTGACAAATTTACAATAATATAACAAATATTATAGATAATTGAAAATGAATATATTATAAATATTGTTCAGTAAATATAGTATTACGGTTTGTTATTATTTTAAAAGTAGTGTCGCTTTGTGCATTTCATCGTATGTTGTCCATTGTAATCTTTTCCATTGATGTTTTGTGTTGATTTGTGTTGGCTTTATGAACACACTGGGAGCATAGGCAGCTTCGCTAAGTCAAAGGTTAGGAACCACTGTTGTAGAAGACTGACATGGACATGTGTCCTGTCAAGAATTGGTCAGACCTAGCTAGTAGAGCTGCTCATCAGAAAGACCCCCAACTAGCGAACACAATGCAGGCATTAGCAGCAGGAATTAGCAGCAGCCTGTTGTGATCCATGGACAGCTACATACTATATGGTACGTGCATTTTTGTGTAAGGGTGCTCCACTCAAATTCGTATCCATTCATTCGTAAATTGAGTACCCTACTTTCCATATCTGTAAGGATCTGATTGTAGGAAGACGAAGATACAAATAAAAAAACAACCCTCCATCTGTGGGCATCCTTATTATAATGTCCCTCCCCCCACCCTAACCCCCTCCTGTTGTACGGGATGTTCTAATTACCTTCATCCAGCGCCAGCTGAGCTATCTGGCCCAGTCCGTCGCTCCTGAGGGAACCACAGAGAAAACAGAGAGAGAACCAACAGCCAACACAAACACTGTACCGTATCAAAGAACAATAACAAACAATCACAGCATATTTGTTGAGCTGTCACAGAATCACTTGTTTATACTTGATCTATTCACGCCTAACTTATGTTTTAAACTCATGTTTTTAAAGTGTAAGTCAACCCCTTGTTTCAGTTTGCACACGCTACTTGTTGAGCTGCACCTTGCCAGAGGTGCGCTGAGAGCGACAAATCGCCGTATGAACGGTGCACATAATTACGTAATTTTCGGTTCGCGCCTGTTTGTACAGTTCACGTAGCGGACTATGAATTAGGTTATACCCTCTCTTGGACTAAGGCAACAACATAAACCGCTCCCCAGAAGGAGCTCCACACATCCATACACAGCGCATTAGCATAGCCTCTCGGCGGTGGTGTTCCACCGTCATGGCGTCAAAGTGCCTTTTGACGAAAAGAACGGCACTTGTGTTTCGGAGCAGAGTGGAACATTTACTGAATGTTTTGGCACTTTGACAAAATAGCATAGCTAACTATGTTCAGGATCACAGATGACATACTAAGACGTTAAAAAAAAGTTTTGGGGTACACTGGCTTTGACATGTTTTTAACTTTCCCTTGCAATGACATGGCACACAGGGGCGTCATGATGCTAACGTTAGCCCATACCCATAATAGGCCCTCTGTATCCGTGTGGGAGATCATCTAATTGATTAGGGATGCATGTTCTGTCCTCACAGCTATAAAGAGTCAGGCCACACTCTATTCAGAGGCAGATAAAACAGGCTCATAAAGCATTAGGGAAGCAGTGTAGTGAGGTATATTAATTATCCAGACGGAGTGCATATATAAAGGCGGTCACAGAGACATTTCCTACAGTCCTCAATATACAAATGTACTTTTATACAAGTACACTCTAATTAGTGACCCAACAAGCTTTTTGTTTGGATGGTGTAGGTTGTCCTTTTTCAGCATAGAAATTAATAGAATAGAAATGGGAGGAATATTAGATAACATAATCTTTGCATCGCTCAGAAAGGATTCAGGCCACCGTGTAGGCTGTTCTCTTATCCATATCATCCATAGAGATAAATAGAGATAAGTAAAATGTCCAAGATACATTTGACAAGTTATGTTTGCTATTAGCAATTACCATAGAACAATTAGTGAGTATACACTTCAAATGAGATGTTGAGGAAGTTTCCCTCCTGACTACTGCAGTCACTCTCCAAGTGTGTAGAAGAACCGCATCATGGATCACTCTTGTGATTGGACATTGTTAAGCTCAGTTCAGATCTGGTTTGTGTAAATCTGTTTCCAGGTATAGCTGACTAATTCAAGGGACACCGGAGGGTGTGTCTTCGGTGAACACAAACAGGTATCCATTGTAAATTCTGGAATCTGGTTAAAATACTCGCTATGTTTTTTATGTTAACTAATATCAAGTAGTTTGTTGTAGTATATTTCCCCAGAGTAATATGTCTGTTTCGACTGGCTTGTGTCATAAAACCTTTATTCTAACATCTTTGTTGTCCTCTTGTTTTGTTTGTGTTACCCAGGAGCCCACGTTCAGCTAGGGAACTCGGCAAGTGATCTAGTCTTGTGAACTAGACAAGTGAACTAGACTAGTGAACTAAACAAGTGAACTCGACTAGTGAACTAGATAGTGAACTGGAATAGTGAGACCGTGAACCGCCTCGAAAAACCTCATTAGGAATCCCCAACTGAACAGAACACAGAAGGGCAGTAGTGAAGATATACCTCTGGTTGAAAAGAATGAATCTGTTTGACAGCCAGCAAAAAGTCTGAAGCCTAAATCCTCACTGTGTCTCGTTGGAGCACAGCGTGGAGATGCTGCAAGGCCGCCATACGTCACGCTCTGACGGAGCGTCATCATTTAAGACGCCAGGGCTACCGGAGCTTCGATGTGAAGCGACACAAGGCCAGCTCACTCTCAAATAGCTCTACATAGATTGATTGGACAATGGAGAAATGTAAGATAATAATTGCATACCAGTCTATAGCCATTTTTCCCCTCATTTTGAATAAATAAAAAAAAGGATATCCATCCTTTTTTTAATAACATACATATTATTGTTATACAATATTATATATTTTAATTGACAATGACGTAAATATGATCTCTATGGCTTTGTTAACACGAGACAAATATCTAGATTCTACAACTGTTTTTGAATTTCTTTCGCATCTAGATTAAAAACCAATCTGTTTACACAAAAGGCACAATGTGACCAACTGTCTAATTTTTCTCTTCACACGTAGGGGGAGTTTACGAGAGGTCCCTGCTTCATATGCGCATGCACCTTCAGATTTTTACCACACAATCTCCGTAAGAGCGAGTAAAGGGAGTAGGACACATAGCAAGAGAGTAGGATGCATAGTAAGAGTAGCGGGCAAAGTAAGAGTAGGATGCATATTAAGAGAGTAGAAGGAATAGCAAGAGAGTAGGATGCATTGTAACAGCATAGGAGGCTAAGCAAGAGAGTAGGGGCATAGTAAGAGTGTAGGAGGCATAGCAAGAGAGTAGGAGGCATAGTAAGAGTAGAAGGCATAGCAAGATAGTAGTGGCATAGCAAGAGCGTAGGAGGCATAGCAAGAGCGTAGGAGGCATAGCAAGAGCGTAGGAGGCATAGCAAGAGAGTAGGAGGCATAGCAAGAGCGTAGGAGGCATAGCAAGAGCGTAGGAGGCATAGCAAGAGAGTAGGGGGCATAGCAAGATAGTAGGGGGCATAGCAAGCGAGTAGGAGGCACATCAAACAGATAAGGAGGGCATAGCAAGAGAGTATGGGCCTAGCCCCCTACTCCATCCCTACTCTATGCCTCCTACTCAGATGACAATACAGAGAGTTGCCCCTGTTTTTGTGTACTTGTCCCTGGTCCAAGTACACAAAATGTCTATCTCTCTCTCTCTCTCTCTCTCTCGCTGTGTGAGTCTCTGTCTCTGTCTCTTATATTTTAGCAGCCTACTCACTTTGCATGAGACAGGGAGTGATAGTTGAAGTCATCTGTATTCTACTATATGAAATGGTTTTGCATTGCAAATCCCAGAAAGAGATCTCATGTGTCAAGTGTCTGAACTCCTGGTGGTGGGGAGCAGGCAATCTATTTTAATCGTGTGAGTGTGTGTGTGTGTGTGTGGCTGAAGTTTGACATTTGTTGGGAGAAAGAAACATGCATATAACTCAGACTAACGCAGGTTCTACTAAGCTGTTTTGTATCCATGTGTTTATTATGTCGTTCTGATTGATTTTGATAAGTTGCTGATGACAACAACAAAACAATGCATTCTCTTCATGAATCAACACTGGGAAGTTGAATCAACACTGGGAAGCCACTCATGAAACATATGTGTTGTGTAATATAGTAGGCGGTAGGAGGTGTCCCTGAGCAAAGCATCAAACCCTAACTTGAATGCTTCACACCATCATTCATAGAAAACAAGCAAGTAGGTCAAGAACAAAATACATACTCAGTGATGTACAAGTCTTGGTCATGTTTCTGTCCCACACATGAGAGGAGGAGAGTGGTTGAGAGTACCATAAGGCTAAGCGTATTGCTACACAGACATTAAACTCCCCTGGTGCTGGCCATGTTACCACTCTGTCTTAACAAACCAAAGGTAACCATTTCAACTATGCATAAGTGCAATTCATAATTCATCATGAGCTGCTCTTGGTCTTCCTAATGTCTTTAACATGTTTCCATCTATGGCCGTCTTTACGTCTCTTCCTGTATCTGTAAACGCTACCCGTAGGGAAATATTTTGGATATTATATATCCTTAAAAATAAATAATCACTGTCGCGATAGGCTCTTTGTCAATCAAAAAGTGTATTTTGAATACCCAAAATAGAAACTCTGTGATGCGCTTTTTTCGTAGTTTGTAAAAATGTGATTGTTAATCAAGAGTTCTTGATGCCGAAAATCCCATTAGTTACCCAGATGCAAATGTCAGTTGAATTTGTTAGACGGTAAATTGACATAATTAACATCCATGTATGTTGTAATTCCTTAAGTCTTGCGAGCAGAGTTTTGTGCAGTTGGTATGTTTTTATATTTAAAAAAGAGCCAATTTCATCCACTGAATGTCACAACATTCATTTTCATTTGGATGCATTTAATGAACTTATTTTTACGGATATGTATTTTTCTACTTTGTATGATTAATTTAATATATCCTTGATTCAAAGAGCTTTACTGTAGCAACTGTATCAACATCAGTTGCATTTATAACTAATGAGATGGCAAATATAATTTATTTCAAGAAAAGTGCAAAGTTGATCATAAATTATGTCACACCCATTGAAGAAAGATACCTCACCTTTTTTAAAAAGTAATTATGGAAATATCAAGCAGCAGCTGTGGTTCTCAACGTGGCTGACACTAGATAATATTGTGCTAAGTGACACATCCCTAATGGGATTGGATGAGAAGGTTAGAACTGTATGAGCCTGATCGCACAAGCCCTTTTGGAGCCGATTGGTTACGTTCGTGGTTGCATGTCTGAAGATGGGAGTAGACTACAGTTTGGGCATTGTTGAGATGCTACCACAACCACAAAAAGACCAAAGTGTTCTATCACTGAGCCCCACTGTGTAACTAAGGCCATATTGTATTTAGTGGCTATCATAATGTTGGCAATATCAGATGTGGCAATCAGAAATGAATGGATCATGAATATGATATGAATTATTCATATTGTAGTTCTCACTTGGGGCCTGAAGCCTACCTCGCACATGAAGCGTAGGCTTTTATGGTTGGAAGATGGTGTGTTGCGTATGTATACTTATTGGACTATCGACAAGAATGTGTTATACATATAAATACAGCTTGATTGATGTTGGATGGGCAAGACCCAGCTGATTTTCTCTGACACCTGCCACGCTCTGATTTCTGTATATATTTTGAGACAGCTTAACTGCTGTTGTTCTGCCTCAACCTATAGTAGCAGGAAACAACGTCCTTCACCGACCTATCGTCACATTTTATGGTTGAAGGGAACGTACAGAGCGACTATGTGAATGAAAGCACAGTACAACCTGTACCACCGATACATCCTGTTTTAAGTTGTGTAGCATTTGTAGAAACTCTATTCAGCCCTATCCATATTCAGTGAGTGCTCCATCATAACATGCCACAAGAAGGTAGCTCTCTCAAGGACTATTCAGTAAGAAAAAACACTCTCTTGGAAAAAAAAGGGGAATGAATCGCAGGTCCTTCATCTGAAGTGCATCTTAAAGGAAGT
This sequence comes from Molva macrophthalma, assembly GCA_027123675.1. NCBI lineage: Eukaryota > Metazoa > Chordata > Actinopteri > Gadiformes > Lotidae > Molva > Molva macrophthalma. The sequence continues at coordinate 5,686,159 of JAOPJO010000069.1, read as the reverse complement.
GTTCAAGTTCACACAAACTCAGGAAAATAAACATTGCTACATGTGTTTAAGATGGTGGAACTCACGACTAGCGCATTCTTGAAGTTGTTTGTCCACTGTGAATCTTGGTTACCTTGGATAGGGACATTCCCTAGCCTGTGAACCAGACAAATCTGCAAGCTCATGTTTTATTTGCTCTGGCATATGCGTCTGGCCCCCCTTCCGTTCAGACAGATTTCCAGCAGACCTGGCCAATCACAACAATATGGGGCGGGTTTAATAAGATGGATGTACAGAGGAGCGGCCTATGGGAGCGCCGTTGAGGCATTTTCATAAACACCCAAGATGGCTGCCGCTGAAGTGTCACACATTTCGTTGCTCTCATTGGTTGTAGGTCTATCCCATTGTGTCCAGGAGCATTTTGGTCTGCAACGTTGATAACGCCCCTTGGAAATAGAAAATTAAATGAGAGGTTCCAGACTAATATGCATTTGAGAATTTATCTGGCGATGTCATGCTAGACATTCCCAGGAGTTAAACCCAATGTGCCATATGTGCTACACACAAGATACCGTACCGTACCGTAACGCTTTTTGAATAGCTCTTGAGTTTTTCCACACATTTTCACCATGAATGAATGGGAACTGATGGTAGGAGGACCATAACGGTGGAGGAGGCCAGATGCTGATGTATGACTGGAGAACTGGATTCATAACATCTTGAAGGGAAAAGTTGAAAATGTGTGTCCAGTTAAATATGATGAAAAGATATGACAGATCCGCACCTGTCGGAAATATTTCACCTGATGCCCTGTAATGCCATTCTGTAAAACATTGAAATAGTTCAAATACAATTCTAAATTACATTATCAGACATGCCCAAACTCTTTAACAAAGTTTATGGCTTTTTGATTTTGGTAGCTTATGAAAATGTGTTTACTGTGATTTATGTTGAAATGTCTATGGAGAACTCACCTGAGTGACTCACTTTATCACTATCACTTTATCACTATCACTTTATCACTATCACTTTATCACTATCCCCGCTACAAGAGTTGAAACCATCTTCTTGTGGTGAGCATCTGCACTCGGGGTGGTGTCGACACAAAACAAGATTCAATATTTAATGCAAGATTTTAATAAATAACTACCTCCAAGCAGCTAAAATAGAGATGAGAAATAATAATTTCCTGTCATTCAAGTAGTGAACGTGTAATCTCTGGTTTCAACCTTGGTTGTACAACACTGTGAATGTTTTGTTTGTTATTTCTCATTCGATGCGAGGAGCGTCCTGGGGCCTGGCAGGCAAAACGTCTCTCTGTGTCCTTGAGTGTTTCAGACATAATCACGTTGCCATGGCAGTAGAAAAAAAACAAAACAAGTTAATGTTGGAAGGAAAAAAAAAAGCATCAGCGTTTTTCTTTCAGCCTGGCAGAATCTTTTAGCCCGATTTCGTTTGTTCGCAATCCAAAACTGCAAGATAAAAAAAAAGAAAAAAAAAGTCTTGCTTTTTTTCCCCACACAGCCCCGTGTAGAACCGTAACCCGGTGCCTCCCTGTTTAACATGGGTGTGTAATGTAGCTGCCGTGCCTCCACCAGACGTCTGCATTAGTCTGCATTAAGCTCCTGACGGGACGTCCGCCCAGCGTGAGCGCTGGACTCACTCGATTGCCACGCCGACGCCCAGGTCTTTTAATGGGGGCGGCCGGGGGAACGCTATCTCGTTTCTAACGTGTTGGAATGGGTCGGACGTTGTTTCAATTAGACACTGGGAAGATAGCCATGTTTCCTCTGGGGGTTCATTTGGGAGAAACAGAGGGGGGGTGAGGGGGTGCTAGAGATCGGAGCGTAATCCATTTACTGCGTGATGGAGTAACACTGAACATAGTGAGTCCACTGCCTGTGGCTAAAACCTTCACAACAGAATCATTTATAATTTACTCATTATTTGGTTTTCCAAAAAAGAAAGAGATGAGTAGTGAGAATGAAAACACATTTTACGAGAACGTTGTTAAAAAAAAGACCTTCAAAAAAAAAGAAAAGCAAATTGCTTTTCTTTTTTTTTTTTGCATTTTCTTAATCACAAGCTCATACTACATGCTTCCTCCTCAAAAACATTATCAAGAGTTAATTACGAACAAACATTGAGTTAATATGGAGGTATAAATACAATAAAACATGGAACAGATGAACTGCAGACTACCGGGCAACATTTGAACCCAAGCTTATCTCAAAGCACCACTAACAACAGTTGAAGGGAGAGATGCTGTGTAATCATAAAGTTCTATACTTCAGAATAATGTGAACACGACACGATACAACCATGACAAACATAAGACTCCAACGGTGAGAAGGAGATTGAAAAGAGAAATTCTAAATGCTCCATATAATTCTGTGCGGCAGCGTTTAGGCTAGATAAGCACAAATTATGGAGCCCTAATTACTACTTAACCACCAAATCACCGATAAGCAAACAGCTGGTCACCAAACCAATCCTACCTTCTTGCTTTTCCTCAAACCTGCACTGTGGCAAGCAGTACAGACAAATAGCAAGTAGGGGGCCTGGCTCTGTCTGTAGGAGAGATAGGAGGGGGCGTCGCTCTGTCTGAAAGAGGGATAGGAGGGGGCGTGTCTCTGTCTGAAAGAGGGATAGCAGGGGGCGTGTCTCTGTCTGAAAGAGGGATAGCAGGGGGCGTGTCTCTGTCTGCAGGAGGGATAGGAGGGGGCATGTCTGTCTGTAGGAGAGATAGGAGGGGGTGTGTCTCTGTCTGAAAGAGGGATAGTAGGGGGCGTGTCTCTGTCTGAAAGAGGGATAGTAGGGGGCGTGTCTCTGTCTGCAGGAGAGATAGGAGGGGGCGTGTCTCTGTCTGAAAGAGGGATAGTAGGGGGCGTGTCTCTGTCTGCAGGAGAGATAGGAGGGGGGTGTGACTCTTTCTGCAGGAGAGAGAGAAGGGGGCGTGTCTCTGTCTGGGAGACAAAGGGGGGGGGGGGCGGGTCTCTGTCTGTAGGATAAAAAGGCGGGGCGTGGCTCTTCCCGCCTGTGTGGCTTCTCATCTGTCCGTCTTGTCACCTGTCTTGTCACCCGCCTGTCTCCCCACCTGTCTCCCCACCTGTCTCCCCACCTGTCTCCACACCTGTCTCCCCACCTGTCTCCCCACCTGTCTCCTCACAGCAGTGGACATGGAATCTCAAGGAGAAATGTTGAGCTGTATGAAAATCTGCCAAAAGAATCCTCACCACAAGTCCCTCTGTCTTACTTACAATAAAGTTTAAACTCACTCTCTCCGTCTCTCCCTCTCACTAACTCACTCCCTCACTCACTAACTCACATTGTGCCAATCATTGAGCAGATTGACTTCTCGGTTGCTTCACTGCTTTCTGCCATTAATTGTTTGACTTGTCATAAAAAGATAAACAGAAAGTGGGTTTTTGAATCAGTCAGTATTTCTGACACAATGAACTCAACTTCCTGCAAACAGCGATGAAGGGTGGCTAGCTGGAAGTTAGACACATGCTGAATAGTTTCCAACGAGGGGTTTACAGCTAATCCGTCAATAAAGATGATAATTGGTGAATGCTGTTCGTATTTCTTGATTTTGCATTCATACACACACACAAGCACATGCACACGCACACTCACACACACTTTGATTATCTTCAGAACAGTCCTAGACCCAGGCAGCCTCATGGTCCCCATTCAGTTGCCCGATCAGCCCCCCTCCCAACAGCTCCAGGAGTAGTAACATGTCATCAACATGTGCCCCTCCCAACACCTCCAGGAGTAGTAACATGTCATCAACATGTGCCCCTCCCAACACCTCCAGGAGTAGTAACATGTCATCAACATG
>JAOPJO010000069.1:5464007-5476275 GCA_027123675.1 Molva macrophthalma | reverse complement strand
CACACACACAGACACACACACACACACACACACACACACACACACACACACACACACACACACACACACACACACCTAATATGTCACTTCTGCGTTTTACTTTTTTAGAGTGACATTGCTTTGCCAGAGACAGAATTCGAGATTCGACAATGACGACCTATAGAGCTAAAACAAGAAGCAGAAATAAAGACTAGATGAGCAGGTTCTCCTACATTGTTCTGGAGCCAAGCTTTAACACCCCTGAAGGTTGGCATGCAAAGTTAAAGTTACCATGAAGGGTACAGATCAACTTCTTAGTTCCTAAAGTTTAGGAGCTAGAGGAGGAAGAAATAGACTGCGACACAGCTATGGTAAATATCTTTGAATAGGTTTGCTATTCTTGTGATTATTCAGTATTCATGACGCAGCAGACGTTTGACAGCAGGGGAATTGAAATAGTTGAATCCATAGGAGGGGAACGGACTTGCATTAATTGAATGGACATTGCAATAATGCAATGTCATTGATTGTCTTCCATTGGCAACCACATTTATTAGTATAGTCATGCTTTGCCAAGTTGTTGACATTTGAAATGTTATAAATCCTTATTTCAAAGATTACTTAAAATTAAGCAAAGTATTTTTCTTTGGCCTTAATGACATGATATTTTGTGAAACTCGCTTTTGGATTATTGACCTACTAAATGATCTAGTGGACTATTGCACTACTAAATGAGCTAGTGGATTTTTGTATCTGTTCTTGCCTATGGTCTAAGGGGCATGGTGATATCGTTTTTTGCTCCCAGCCAATCACATACCAGCTGCCAGCAGAGAAAAGTGTGTGTTGTTCTGTAGATCCGGGCGCTGCTGAGGCAGACCGACCCACTAAGCCCTGAAGCAACAAGCAGCAACGCTCCGCCTATTGTCTGTGACGTGTGGTGCAACGCAAAAAGTGCATGCCATGCACATGCACGTGCATCCTATGAAGAACTGCGTGTGCAACAATTTGCCATCAGGTCATTAAATAAGCTGCATGCATGAACCTGTAAACTGTGTCTTTTTAATGTATGAACACATGTATAAAGGTTTGTTTTTTGTGTGTACTCCCGTGTTGTATACATTATGTTTGCTGGGCATACAAATCCAGCTATTAGTGGTGCAGGAATGCACAGTCACACACCAAAGGTGTAATGTAATGCACAGTGTAAAACAGTTGTATATCGGGGTTATGTAATGCATAGTGTAAAAACCTCCACCACTTCCTTCCACCTATCCCCACCCCTGCTGTGCATGTGTGTGTCCCGTGGTTGCCATTACCTTGGTGTAAAACTGCATCTCTCGTGGACCCCTTGGTGGCGGCTGAAGCTGTTTCAGGACCGTTCCGTCCGGGTGCTGTAAAATACCTGCCACCGAAACACGGATAAACATCAGGCAATTGATAAAAAAATTAATCTGTGTGTGCATGTGCGTGTGCGTGTGAACAATAGCATACACACATCATGGCTGTAACTGTACATTCCCTTCAGGACATCTAGGGTTTGATGAAGTTTTAAATCCATGGCCTATTGCTCACAGTCATTAACCTCATTAATCAATCCATCGCTGGTCTGTTTCCATTATGCTTAAAAGAAATACAACTAGTCTGGATACCAATAGCCACCATTTGTGATATCCTTGAAAATAGGAATTCCCTGATGGTACTCAACACCCGTGAGCCATCGTGGACCTGTGGACAGTGTGAACAGGTAGACGTGAGCGGTCCTAGCATCATGTCATAGTTCGGTACATCGGTAGTGACACATCCAAAAACCTTCAAACCTGAATGGCAAGCACGTGCTGCCCGAATCTTTACGCGGTAATGCACCAGTACTTGGAAATGGTTTGCAGCCAGTCCTAACAGGTAAAGATTACCTAAGAGTGTGAATTCAGACATGACCATGTGGAGTAACTGGACTCCAGATAGCAGCGTTCAACGCTGAATACCTTTTCGTCGGCTAGCCATAGCTTGTCCCTTTAGCTTAATATTCCTGACGTTACCGTTGGGAAGAGAGTAGCCGAGGTAGAGGACGGATAGGGCCCTGAGGGATTACCAATGTACACGCTGCGCTGCTCTTATATAATGTCGACAACATTATTACACAGAACTTCTGCGACCAACTGCCGCGACCACCGTCCAGCAAACGGGACTAAAGTGTATCCATGCCCCATTTCCACCAACCCTTTCACCACACTGTGGAAAACAGAACTCGGCCTTCTTCATCACTTGGACGGACATATATCAATTTGTGTGTGTGTGCGTGTGTGTGTGTGTGTGTGTGTGATGAAAAGAGAATGACTCATTAGGGAATGTATAGCACACCCACCCTTTTCAACACTTTCTTTGCACTCTTTGGCAACTTGCGTGTCTTTCACTTTGAGGAGTAGAGTGACCGGTTGCACCGTAAATCACCGGTATTAATGGCCGGGGAGCAACACAAGGCACGCCAGAGGTGGTCAAGCTTGCAGGGCAGTCGCATTGTGGACGTATTTCGCGAGGAGAGCCATCTGGCCACAACTGGTTAGACTGAACCCACTGGTTCGACAGATCCCAACCCTCCCAACCCTAGGATCCCAGCTTGCAGCCAGCCTTCTGGTATTCACACTAGGGCGACCTTTAGATGACTTTAATATTAAACACGTTAAATCAACTGGAGTGCTTTGCACGACATTGTTTACTGAGATACTGAGGGGTCCAAAATGTACTTTGAGTCTTTTATCTTTTTTACCTGCCAGAGTGAAACAGTTGAACAGCCAATCTTTTGTTTTAATATCTAACCCTGAATGAATTCACCTACCAAAGGATACAAATCGATCCCCACTTGGCTGCTGGTAGGTATTAATTTTGGACCTTGAAATAAAATAAATCAGTTTGCATTGGACTGTGAAATGTTGAAAACCTGTATGTTTGAAAATCTGATTTCAACCGGTTCCAACAGAATCTGCCTTTAAGGCAAATAAGGTCTGGGATGGTGACATCAGGCCATGACCATATACGGAGGCATATCCGTCCGACGTTTTGGCCGCTCGCTTGCTTATCCCTCAGTGAATAATTGTGTGTCTCCTACATCGTTAACTTTTAACTCTAAAACTTAACCATTTCGTAGGCAATACCTAAACATTGCCTTTTCTAATGTTATATTGGATGTTAAACAAATCAAACTGACATTGTGACTGCATTTTGAGCTTTGTTAAACTGTACAGAGACAATAAACCCATTGTAAGGATTCCCTTGTCCTGGGCTTGTCTCTATTGCTGCACCTAGGATCAACTAGGCTAGAAGCATACATCTGATATGATCAACCATACTGGTTTCTGCACTCTCCCAGTGGAGATATACTGGTCAGGAAATAAGAACAGCATCATCATCATCATCACCAGGGAGTAGTAATTCCTCAAAACGATGTAGGGCTTTTCGTCAATATTTAGAAAATGAAATATCGGTTGTTAAGAAAGACAACTCGGTGTGACAGTGGAGGGGTGTAACGTTACTGTATTGCCGCTCTATTTCAGCAAAAGTTACTGATTGACCAGGTGTTGACCGACCAGGGTGAGCTTTGTACCGGCATCCAATCAATGTCATACATGATAGCATTGCATTGGTAGTAGCTCTTGTATGAGTCAATGAAAGACTTTAAAAAATAACACGTATAATTAGAAGAGTTTGTATTAATAGAATGCCTGGATCCAATGTGAAAACGACACGTGAGGAGGTCATAGTGACATGGCAGGTGCTACGGAGGATGCTGTCCTGGTTTTTGACATATCCGAGTTCGTGGTCGGTGTTCACTCACCTACTTTATCCACGCCAAACTTGTGACCCGCAACCTGGTGGGACAGCGGCACGCAGCCGCTGAAGTGCGATGCGCCCTGAGGGGGACCCTTCTCCTCCACAGGGGGTCCTGAAGAGGGACGCGGGCTGAGATTTACCCCCAATGTCGGGCTAGAGTTTAGTTCCAGTCTGCCCAGGGATAAAGAAGACTCCATGCTGGCCTAATGGTGGCTTTATGGCGTTCATGCAAATATAGTCTTCTAACACAACAAACAAAAAATAAAAAATAAAAAAATAATTCTAACTGTGGAACTTTGTGGATTCACATATTGCTGTTAGGTAAGAGAATAAACCACAAGGTAGTTTCGTAAAATTTCTTCCAGCTGTCGAGAAGCCTTCATGGGATCACTCCGGGACCGAACACCGACCCACGGTGTGTGTGTTGAGCAACGAGGAGCCCACCAAGTCAACACTAGTGAGAGCGGCGAGGGAGGACATCCAAAGCAATGCTGATTCAATGATTCTCATATCTTGAACTGCAGCATAAATACATGTTAGCCACATCCCACTTCCTCGCTTTTAAGAGCCGTAAACACCCTTCTCTCTCATCCTCAGTGGAGATCTGCTCAGCTCTCTCTTGATGACACGGATATCCTGTCAGTCATTAGTGGAAACAGGGAAGATTACCTTCCAAACACTGTCGAAAACGCAAGCAACTTTATTTATTCCAGTTTCGATGGCTATCTCAAGCATTATCACATCAGGCACCGAGAGTCCCGAACCCCCCCGAGTATCCCCGAGTCTCCCAACTGTTCCTCCCGACTCTCATGACATCAGTCTGTCGTACAGCGTTAATCCTCGACTGCTGTCCGTTAAAAATACGATATAAAGTATGCGTTGTCATGTTCAAATCCATCACAATATACCATGTTGGCAGAATGGAGGTCAATGGCTATAGACGTAACGAGTTGAGCCTCCTACACTTGCGACACGCTGTTTCGACACTGTCGTAAAAAGTAGATAATTTATGGCAAATATTAATTCGATACATCACGTGACGTCACATCGATATACTCTGCACGGTTATGCAAATAAAAGTATACATTTGATCTATATGGCTTTTAGTGACGTGGACTTCATTATACAAGCATTGCATGTCCCACAACCTAATCTAGGCCATCTTGGTTCAAAACACGACGTCATCGTCCCTGACCACATCAGTGTATGAGAAGAGATACGAATAAGGAATAAAGGAATAAAGGAAGGAATAAGGAATAAATAAATAAATATAGATTCAGCAGTAAAATTAAACTACATAAAAATGGAAATATCAACTGAGCTCATGCTCTTCATTGTATTGGTTCCCACCCCTTCCCTAAAGGAAAGGACAAAAATTGCAGCAATTATCTGTTGGAAAGATCAGCTATTATAATAATTTGCCTAAATTAACAGTAAACACAGTGTTGTTTACAGTAGAAGGCAATTCTGTTGTAATCAGCATTGTGTCATTCCTCTTTGAATTTTCCATAGATTTTCCACACATTATTTAAAGTAGATATATTAACATTGAAAATGCCAGGAACATAGAAAATAAGAAAAATAGTATATACTTAAACATATATGAATGACCCATCCCTATTGACTGAAAAATATGTAGGATGTATGTTATTATGTATGTATTTTTGGTAAACTGTACACATGCATTATGCTACTGTTCAACGTTCAACATACAAAAGCAATTGTATTATCTGAGAGATAGATGATAATTGACTAGAGAGAACTGTAAGTATAACATTTCAAAATTATTTGGCCCCCTCTTGAAAATTGATCGCCTGATGGAAATCCTATTTTACAAATCAATGTATTACATATTTGATACATGCATATACAACCTATAAACGTCATCTGACATATATCTATAGTCCCTTTAGTAAATAGATTTTAAGTTACCCGAGGGTTCCTTCAAGTGTAGGCCTACATTAACCTCGTTCCCTGGCGTTCTCATCTCACCACAGAACGCCTGGAACTGGATGCTCCAAATGAGCGTTATGGAGAGCGGGGGGCCGTGACTTTCAGTTACGTGAGTTTAGCGGCGAATGGCGAGAGAGGGAGGGACTTCCGAGAGAGGGATATCCGTCTCCGTTAAATGTTTCGGATATTGCTTCGTCAACTATTTCGTCAAAACTCCATGCTAAATATCCTCGTTGTTGTGTTTTTTGTTGTAGTTGTTCTTCTACTTCTTCAGATGTTCTTATTATTCTCGCTCCGGGACTGTTAACTGGCGTACACAGCGCATAGGAAGTAAGAGACCAGAAATTGCGCTGCGGTAGACCAGGATAACGCTACAAGTCAATACCCTCTCTCAGCCTTATTTGTAACTATATTTCCACTGCCCCCACCCCGTTTCAAGGGTTCAACCGTAAACAGGAGAATGCGGAAACCAGGAAGGTCTTCTTAAAAGATAAACATATACTGCTAAGGTAGCAACTAGGAGGGTCTTGGTAAACACAGACTCATTGCTACGGTAGCCTTCCAGAAATATTTCCCTCTCCAGTACAGTTACAGATAAGCAGACTGCGACGACACGGTTGAAGTCGGTAATCATGGCAATGAAAAGAATAAAGAGGGTAAGTTTTGCTAAACATCGACCACATATGAGGCTTCTACTAGTACTGTTCCCATTGCATTAGCTATTTATTTAGCATATTTTGTTCTTAAATGCCTTTCGGTGCTGCCCGTCAGTCGAAACCACCGTTGTTGTACTTGATCATGTTTCCTGTGTTGGACGTTATCATGTTCCCTGAACACTACGTGTCTGAAAGTATCAGGGGTGGAATGACGACTGACGATTTAAAGTTTGGACCTAGCCCGATAACAGTGATGTAATCACTATGACACAAGAGTCGCAGTTACTCCTATCTCTGTCTGCCTTATGTAACTAACACACATCTTGAGTATTGTACATATATTTTTGTGTTCAGCTAAATGGTACTTTATTCTTACCCTTGGTGGGTAGGTTGGGTTTGCATTGTTAATGTGCTTCTTGTTTGTTTCGCTTCTTATCTGACCTGACTTCCTCTTATTACGTCTCATCCAGATCATATCTGCAGTGCATTTAGTACATTGAAGATGCTCACTCGTTTTACATGATTTCAGACGACCGTCATCTAGTATTTTATCAGCTTGTTGCAATCATCTGAGATGTAGTTAGGGAAAAGTATGAGTCACTGAGACGGCAAAAGCACATGTTAAATCGACAGCGTCAAACCACATAAGTAGATAAGAAAACGTCAAATTGTTGCCTGATTTTTAATAAAGTAAATATCAGTTAAACATTTTTTAACACTTCTGATTGATTTCTTTATAACCTAATGCATTTCTTATGTTGTGTGTGATTATTAAGGAGCTGGACGAATTAAAGAAAGATCCTCCAGCGCAGTGTTCTGCTGGACTAGCTGGGGACGACTGTAAGCACATCTCCTGCCTTTGTATTGTATTACTTAACTTGGTCTTGTCTCAGATAAACATTAAATATACATACATATATACAGTGAATGAGGCATCTGAAACATTATGCTGATGGAAATATTGGAAGCCTTTTGAATGAAGAAAATAGTTAAGGTTACATGTTGTCATCATGTTCTATCTTTCTATATCTCCTCTCTTTAGTAAAAGTATATCATTCATATTGTTTATAAGAAATTGGTTCTGGAGTGCCTTTGAATATGTTGAAAATCACTGTACCATTTTTATAATAATTGATGATTTTGCTGAAATCCAGGTTGTTAGACTGGGATTCTCTTCAAATGCTTTCATAAATATATAATTGCCACAAGGCAACCTAAAAAGACTTATCTATGGGAGAAGCATGCTATGGTTGTTATGGTGCCTCAAAAAAGACAGGAAATGACCTATAAACCTATTAAAGTTCTAAAAATGAATTATGGCGATTTTTGTAATTTACATTGTCCCTCCCCTTCTCTCTCTCTGACCTAGTGTTTCATTGGCAGGCGACCATAATGGGCCCAGTAAGTGTGTGTTTTATTTACCGATCATCATGGTGATGAATGGCGAACTCGCAACAAATATAAAGATTGAATCTGAACAATAGCTCGTATTACTTGTGTATTATATTACTTGTGTATTATACCAACCAGGTCTTATAGTTAAAAGTTACAATACAGGTTAATCTGAACTTGGTTGACCAACTGTATTCTTTAAAATTGTAGACATGTTCGGGAACCATTTTAAAATAATGCAAATATGTTGTTTTTTGCTTTTCTTTTCTAGTAATAATATGCTTAGATCATAACCTTTTATTTCTTACTTTTGACTTGCTATACTTGCTACTATTAAACATCAGTAGTTGTGTTTTTGGCTGGGAGGATTTGGCTAGAGTTGCATTCTGAAAGCCATCATCACATCTGTCTGTCATAACCTTATCCAAAGGTGTCTACGATACTACAAAACATGATTATTCTTCGATCATTGTCATTGATCGCACTCGTTGCGATCAATGGTCATTGCCTCGACTCTTTTTGACCGCTTCCATTTTAAGATGTGTGCTATTTTGATAACTTAAATTGCATTTAATGTGCTTTTTAACATATCAGTTGTTCTTGTTATCTTGTCCATGTTAGGCTGACAGTCCATACCAAGGAGGAGTCTTCTTCCTTACCATTCACTTCCCCACCGACTATCCCTTCAAGCCCCCGAAGGTGAGCAATACATGTCTAAAGCTCCATTTCAATGATAAGCTCCAAAAGAGCCCACTGTCAGCATTGCCATTCATTCCCTATGGGCCGAGCGCCGGAGCTCAACCTAGCGTCTGCGTTGCCATTCATTCCCTATGGGCCTAGCGTCGGGGCTCAACCTAGCATCGGGGCCCAACCTAGTGTCTGCGTTGCCATTCATTCCCTATGGGCCGACGTTGTAGCTCAACCTAGCCTCTGCATTGTCATTCATTCCCTATGGGCCTAGCGTCGGGGCTCAACCTAGCGTCTGCGTTGTCATTCATTCCTTATGGGCCTTGTGTCGTACATTAACCTAGCGTCTGACGCTTATCATGGACTCTCTTGAACGCCTGCTGTCTGCCAACCAATCTCACTCGGAAGATGGCAGGATTGCAGTTTAAAAGCAGCCTAAACCATCTAGTTTCTCAGGATTCTTTACACCTGAATACACCATCCGGATTGACTGGTCGGTGGCTGTCACAGGAATCTTATTCTTATCCAGTATGTTACAGACAACTGGTAGTGACGCAAGGGCAAGGGCGTGTGTGGAAAAATAATGCGTACAACAAAGGCTTTTCACATGCCTTAATGTACCTATACAAATTGGCACCTTTTTATGGATGGGCCCTATGGGTGTCATTTTGAGTCATGGCCAGTACTAGAGAATCCGGTGAATCATGTGCTCCCACATGATGAGCTTTGTTTACTAACAAGGATTTTGAGGTCTTTGGGAGAAATTGTCCCCGAGATTTGAAATGTGTCTATAATCCATCCGTATGAAAATGCTTTGATTTTTATATGTGTATATATATATATATATATATATATTTATATACACAAATTGAATGTAAATGCACCAGCATTGCTTTAACTGTCTCCGCCTACCATTGAGGAGATGTGAGGGGTTGTCGTCAGTGGAACACGGCCCATTCTCTGGCTGTTTGGATGCAGTTGTACCCAAACAGCTCCGACTGGGGGATTAAAGTACCACCTAATCCCTTCTTGATGCTCTGGATTTGTTCATGATTCAAATCATTGTCCTTGTTGATTTAAAACCGTGCGATTGTCCGATCCTATGGAAGAGACTCCAGCTGTTGGACAGGTACACGATTGTCTCTATATATGCGCTGCTTTGCTCGCGCTGGGCCGTGCATCACCAGAGAATATGCAGAAACGGGCTCCACCAAAATGACTTAACAACGTGTTTATTTTGTATTCATTTACAGATTACGTTTACGACCAAAATCTATCACCCAAATATCAACAGCAACGGGAGCATCTGTCTGGACATCCTCCGCTCTCAGTGGTCACCGGCACTCACCGTATCCAAAGGTAATGACGCCGTCACAGTGTCTATACCTAGCTAGTATGCAGACGGCATTATTGTACCCTCATGAGGAAACTACATATTTGGCATGTTCTCCATCAACCATTATTTGGACATTTTTCTTCCAGTGTTACTGTCCATATGTTCGTTGCTGTGTGACCCCAACCCAGATGACCCGTTAGTCCCGGACATAGCCCATATTTACAAGAACGACAAAGAGAGGTGAGTAGTAAACCCTACAATTACCAGCCATGGTCATTTGAACACGCATAAACACATGTGTTAGTGTTAATGTACACTAGCTAGCTCGTAGCTAGCCTTTAATGTAGCGCTTGTCGTACATCACAATCAAGACGAGTCCGTTGTTTGGTTTATGTGTTCACAATGCGTTACAAGAACGGGTCCTGGGGTTATTTTAAGTGAAAACATTACATTTATTTAAAAATGGATTTGCTACATACTGACAGACCCAATATATTATCTTTTTTTCTCTCTACAGATACAACAAATTAGCCAAGGAATGGACCCACAAGCATGCAATTATGTGAACAAGAAAAATTAAACCAGATTTTTTTTTAAGTCACAATACACTGTAAAGTAGTATGTAAAAATAAAGTAACAAACATCAATATGTACCATCATCTAAACTTAATAGCCATATATCCTGACTTGGCTTTTTTGGTTTTAAATATAGCTTTGTATGTCATCAATAAGGGACCCTTAAGATAATTAACCCATTCCTGATGTCTACTTACTTGGTGGGAGCAATGACATTATAACATTCCTTATATCACGCATCTTATAATATGTCTGGGCTTCTATTATGAATAGTTTATCATGTTTTGTGTACAGTATTAAAGCATCCGTGAACCCATGCTGTTGTGGTTTTCTTTGGCATTGAAAACCCTGTCCAACCTTGGGGGCTCATCCTGGCAGCAAATGTGAACATTGATCATTGTCCATTCTTCACAAGCACCCCAGTGGAAGCGTTAGACATTTGCTATAGTTTTCCTTTCTGGGATTCATTCATTCTTTCATTCCCCTGAGCTACCCAGGCCAGGTGCTATAGATTGGGCCTGGCTGCAGGTGTTAAGTCAATTTCGAAGTTGCAGTTGAAGCGAGAACACCTTTGTGTCTTCATGAAAGCTCATTTGTTTTAAGCTTTTTTCCTATCTTTTTGATGGATTTGGTGGGCGGTTCTGATAGATGCATGTTACCCCAGGTCACCTTTTGTAACCTGTGAGGTCAATTGAGTGAAGTGTTATTAATTTGTCAGGCTATGAGATTAAATTATATAATCTAATAGGAGGTATGCTATTTAAAAAAACTCACAAGAGTGGATCAAATTAAAGAACAGCAGATTCTACTTTGACCCAATTAACCGAATGAACCAACTTACAGCTAGTTGCGTAGCATTCTTTAGGTTGGTGCCCTTCGCTGTGTGTCTGCAAGACAATGACACATTTCTGTCACTAATGACTGCTGATGAAAAAGATACGACTAACATATTTAGTATCTCTAGCTCTTAAATATGTTTATATGGATACTGCATAAGACAGAAAACAGTACTTTCATTTTCATAGTCCACTATAAGGAATAATAAAGTTAATACAACTTTAGGCATTAAAGCAACCAAAAGCATTCTTTATTGAAGGTCATTTCTATTCATTTTTCTTTTTTTAGAACTTGAAAGTATGTCGCTTTACAGTTTGGTAAGGTTTGTTAAACCAAAGAGTTTATTAGTTTGATCCAACCACCAGAATCAATACTACACTGTATTGTCAAGACCAAAACGTCAATACGCATTTGCGACCATAAGGAAGGCATTACAAAGGAGGCAGCAAAGGGTGAAATGTGAGCCCAGAGTGTGGAGGGAACTCGATTGCTGGATTGATTATTTTGAACTGAAAGCTGCTGGGTGGAGAGCACTGAAAATTGAGCATGAGCTTCACTCTGGATGAGATGAACACACCACTGATAGCATGGCGCTACACAAGAAGAATATGGAAATGAGAGACCACTGGGATGAATGACTACACCTCTAACAGGCCTTCATCACAGAGACCAACACAATTGTACCCCATTACAGTAATTAGGATTCTGAAGCTCCATATATGTTCTCCACCGGCGTTCACCTCTACAATCAGACTTTGTGACGAAGGTTTATGTTGGATAGAACCACCGCTTAAACATCGATCACTCGACAGGAACTGGTCAAACTGGTCAAATATTACTTTAGTAATCCCAGGGGGAATGTATATCTGTTACAAATCATCTGCATGTACGTAAGACAAATATAAAAACCCAAATGTACATCAATGAGTGCATACTTTATTAGGCCGAACGCCCTGGTGTTAATTCCTACTACGTCACATGGACATCCTTAAGGTTCACATGCAACCAACTGCTTACTTCTGTTTCT
>JAOPJO010000069.1:5410604-5424491 GCA_027123675.1 Molva macrophthalma | reverse complement strand
CACACACACACACACACACACACACACACACACACACACACACACACACACACACACACACACACAAACACACACCCTACCATTACATACCTCATTTCCCTATATTTTCCGTGGCTCTGAATGTACTTCCTGTTTGGTGTGTGAGTGCTCTGAGAACAATGTCCCATTAGGGGAAGTCAGCACGCAAGGTGAATGCCTGCACTTCCTGCAATACCGTTTTCCATGTTACACACACTCAAACCCAAAGGATTTATACACATATCACGCACACAACACACATACACACACACACACACACACCCTGCCCTACCCCTGCCTCTCTGTGGAAACCCTTCTTATGTAAGCATGTGAATTAACCTTTAAACTCCCAATGTTGTCAAATGTCCCTGGAATGGACCGGTACCCATAGTGCAGAAAGAAGAGGCTGGATGGATGGCTGGATGGATGGATGATGGATGGATGATGGATGGATGAATGAATGGATGATAGATGGATGGATAGATGGTTGCATATATGGATGGATGGATGAATGGTGGATGGATGGATGAATGGATGGGGGGTTGTTCAAGTTCCATCATGTGTTACTGGAACCAAAATCCCAGATGAAGTCATAGATATCATGATATTCATATTTAAATTAATATATTGCCCAGCCCTGAGATGCAACAGATTCAAGTTGTCACACTTAGTGAAACATTTTAGTTCCTTGAGCTTGGATATAAGGACACTTATATATATATTCCCACTCACATGCAGTCGATAGCAGGGCTATAAAACCCCAACGCAACAGCAAACCTTGAGATGGAAAGAAGGCATAACGTTCTGAACAATGAGGACGGCGTTTTCCAAGTCCTCCTCCTGTCCCCACAGCTGTCCAGGAAGAAGGGAAAAAAACAGAAAAAACATTATCCCTCTTCCAAGGTCAAGTTTGCCGGTTCAAACACAATAGAATACCTTCATAAAACCTTTATCACACCACAACCATACACAATGGAGTATCTCCACCAGCCTCCCACACACACCCCATCCCAACCTCTTTTATAAGGCTCTCTTTCCCTCCAGGAAGACATTTTTTCCGAGTCTCCGAACCGTCGTCTCTCGAGGCGCACATCTCTGACCTCACAAGCATTCCTCAGGATTCAGTTGCAGTTCAGTAGGAAATTATTCGTCCATACCATCTCTGTTTCATCCATCAATGTAGATTGATTGCTTTTAAAGTGTGGTGGAGGTGGAGGTAGAGGTAGAGGTAGAGGTGATGGTGGTGTGCATGGTGATGATAATGGTGGAGGTGCAGGTGGTGGTGGTAGAGTGATGATGACGGTGGTGGAGGTACTGGTGGTGGTGGTAGTGGAGGTGGTGGTGGTGGAGGAGGCGGAGGTGATCTTATGACAATAGTGAGCCTCCTCATTAGCTTGTGTCCAGCCCAGACAAGATGGAGCCCTGATCGGACGTGCGTCACTTTGAGAGATTCTGGCGTTCTCTGCTGGGATGGAAAGAGGAAGGACGACTCCCCCCCCCCCCATTTCCATTCTCTGTTTCCATTAACAAGATGCTGCCGCAAGAAGGACATGTAGGAGAGGAGAAGAACATTAGGCAGAAGGGGAAGACTGGGCTTACGTGACTGCGGAATGCGAGCGGATGATGAGCAGAGGGAAGTGAGGTGCTTGAGAGAGAAATTGTGAAAGAAATGAAGAAAAACAAAATGACAAAAAAAGGTGCAACCACCTCAACAGTTGGTGGCCAAGAATGTCTGGGTGTGTTTGTGAGTGTGTGTGTGTGTGTGTGTGTGTGTGTGTGTGTGTGATCGTGCGGGGTCATGCGAGTGTGTGTTTGTGTGTGTGTGTGTGTGTGTATGTGTGTGTGTGTGTGTGTGTGTCACGGATAACATAATAAACTGTGAGTGAACCACTCTCACCGGTAATTCGATGAGACACCATATGTGCTATTGTTCCAGTGTTATCAGGTCGCAGACATCAGAGCTGTCTTTGCTAGAGGCAGGTAAAGGTGGAGGTAGATGGAGGTAGAGGCAGCTAGGAGAGCGTGTGTCAGCCTGCACAGAGAATCACTGCAGGTCCACAGAACTTGAGCTCACGTCGTCTCTACCTGGAAGGCCCTGAAGCTCTGTTACCTCACACTTACACACTTACACACACACACATCTTCGCACACACACACACACACCCACACCACACACACACAAACACATACACACACATACCACTACAGGTGAGGGATGAACACAATTGAAGTGTTTTTGGCCAGAGACAAAAGAAAGTGTGTGTGTGTGTATGTTTGTGTCTGTGTGTGTGTGTGTGTGTGTTTGTGTGTGTGGGTGTGTGTGTGGTGTGGGTGCTTGCGTGTGTGTGTGTGGTGTGTGTGCGTGCATGCGTGTGTGGGTGTGTGGGTGTGGGTGTGATTACCACACACTTTTTGGGTTTAAGAGGAATTTGCCAGAGAGCTCAAGGCTGCATGATGAATTTCTCATGCCAGAGTCTGTAACGTCACACTCTCAGAGATAAAGGAAATATGGAGCTAGGAGCTGGGAGGCAAGGTGGAGGTCTCCTCCAAGAGTGTTTGGCCCCAGAGTCAAGGCGTGTCGCATATTCAGTAAAACAGTCCACCAGGCAAGGCTGACATGTGTCTGGATGGGCACACACATGTTTTGCGCTCTGACAATCCAATGCCAGGCAGTTTTACTGCTTATGGCAACATGCAGGATCAAGGAACAATTCACCACACCGTCTTTATTGAATCATGACATCACTAATTCTTCTCTCTGTGGTAAACCGTGATGCAACGGTTTGGTAAGTGCAGATGCGGTTTTTGAAGCAGTTTATGTATTTCAATGAGTACACCACTATTTGAAGTCAAGGTGTGGCCAGAACCAACATAACCAAGACTCTCTGTGTTTCCTTTCGTTCTGCAGGATGATGTCAAGGTCCCGTCTCGTCTCTCCGTCTCCAAGTCCCTGAAGGTCCCCGGATCGGCGGTGGGCAGCCGAGGGGGCAGCATGCTGGAGCTGAAGGAGACGTTGGAAGAGCACGGCGTGGATGGCGAAGGCGAGAAGGTAGACAAGCCCCACGTGGAGCTGTCCTCGGACGAGGAGGATGTGGTTCTCGAGGACGCCATCGAGGAAACTCGCACAGAACGCATCAAGCGCAGCAGTCTCCAGCGTGTCCAGAACCTCAAGACTGTCTTCTCCAAGGAGAAGATAGACAAGACCCGGGCAAAAACCATAGAGAACCTGGGGAAGACCAGGGACAAGACCCGAGCGAATCTGGAGAAGACCAAGCAGAAGACCAAGCAGAACCTGGACAAGACCCGGGAAAACCTAGAGAAGACCAGGCAGAAGACCCGGGCGAATCTGGAAAAGACACGTCACAACATTGAGAAGAAGGTGGGCAAGTTGGGCACACGCATGACTGTCAACGCTGAGCAAAAGCAAAAGATGCAGACATCCCGAGACAAGGTGAAGAAGTCCTTCACCCCCGACCACGTCGTTTACGCCCGATCCAAAACAGCCGTGTACAAGGTGCCCCCCTTCACCTTCCACGTGAAAAAGGTCCGTGAGGGGGCCATCGAGGTGGTCCAAGGGACCGAGATGGTGGAGGTGTCCCAGGAGGCAGACCCTTTCCAGGAGGTGGATGCTGAGGTGGAAGAGGGTGGAGTAGAGCTGGAGATGGAGATGATGAATGGCGGAGAAGAGGCGGAGGAGGATGAGGATCTGGATGAAGATGAAGAGGAGGCCACACAGGACAACAAGGATCTAGACAGTGACTAGAAAACATGGAGAATGCTGCGACGGAATGGAGGAAGTGGGTTGGGAGAAGAAAAGGGGTAGCCAAGACCAAAACAACGTTCTTCACACCAAACCTGAAGTAATATAAAGAAAACAAATATTTCCCTTGAGGCCATGTATTCATTAAGCTCTTCCTTGATAGCTAATTATGTAATAAGTGGTTTAATGATATCATAAAGTTGAAACAACCTGCCCTTTGAAATGTACAAGAACAAACTCAGGGTTTTGTCATCTGAAGGCAGAGAAAACAAGTTTAGACTTGTGTCCTGTATCCTGTATCTTTTCTTGAGATACAGGAAACAGATGGGTGGCAAGGGGAATGAATTGGCATCTGCAAAATATAGCCCAATCCCTCCAAAAAATGCATCAATACATGGAACAAACAAACAAAAAAAGGTGAATAGAATTGTTGTAGACTTCTTTCATCTTTTTTATTCATTATATTTTAGTATAGAGCACACACAGAATATAACCAGCAACTGCACTGGGGTTGCAGCTCTCCCAGTCATCGCATTATGATCATTTTCAATATGCTAATTATTCATGCTCATGTCCATAAATGTGCATATACTTTGAAGATGTTACATATCACTCACACACAAATATTGTTTAAACTCCTTTTTATTCAAGTTCAATGATCACCAATAGATTACTGCGACTAGCTTGCTCAGAATTCTGCTTAGTTTTGTTTATTTTTGTTGAATCTATTACGATTCGTAAGAGTCCATTAGCGTTCAGTAGTTTGTTGTATATCTATGTTTTTGCTTGTGATAGTGTTGTATAATTCCTATGTCATCTTTCCATCATTGAGAGAATGAGCTTTGTCATCCTTGAAATAGGCCTACATCAAATAAGTATTTTTATCAAAACAATCCTGTAAACATTTCCTCATTGTGTTTTGAAGAAATAACAAGTAACAAGATCTTACAAATGGGCCTTCTATAGTTCATTCAAAGGAAGGTCTGTTGCGTTGTGTTGTGAAAATAGCAATGGACTCTCACATCATTGTGCTCTACATGTTATTGTTTTTTCCTGGCATCATGTGATGTTCAGACTGTATAAGGCTTTTACTGTAAGAACTGTTGTACTCGTTAGTACATTGATGGTGGTATACTTGTTGAAAACAACCAAGATAAGGAGTTTCAAATGGTTTTCCTAAATGATTATTTTTAACAGATTATTGTGAACTTTCCATAAGCCTACCTTTTAAACATGGTTGTCTGGGCCTACTCAATGAGATAAGGAGCTTTAAAGTGACATTCTTACATCAAACTGTATCTAACAACAGTGTCCAGTAGTGCTATACTGACACCTAGCGGCCGTGTCCATTTGTGCTATACTGACACCTAGCGGCAGTTTATTTTATGCACACACTCGGCCCTATGTCGAGGCTATTTCAATGTATTAAACAAAAACCCGTTTGTTCTTCAAACTTTTTCATTTTTTTTTTATATAATGTGAATCACATCATGCTCTGTTTAAGAAATTACAATGTTTGCTTGTGTGCTGTTTTTCAAAATCCGACCACCGAAATGGATGCCTCAATAATTGCGTTCACACATCACAGTATAGTCATTTATTATTAATCTGCAGATGCATATAAACTAGGCCTATTAGTTTGAACGTTTCATTGTTAAGCCTAAATGAGGCTGATACTTGTGTCGATCAAAAATAATTGTATGCCCGGTTTCTCTTTGCTTCTTACACGATGTTAACTGATTTATGTCAATGTTTCGCCTAACCACTAATGTTTAATAAACGCTTTTGGATGACAAATGCAGTGTCTTCTTTCTCAGTTGCAATATTGTAGGACAGGATGTAGCCTATCCAGGGGTGTAGCACCAAATTCTGGGCCCTATATACAAGAAGTCCTGACCCTCACCTTTCTTTGAAAAGAAGTTTGTCAGAACCTGACTTCCTTAATTGTGTCTTCTCTTCTTCTCAGAGAAAGGAGAAGAAAGACAGGGGTCTTTCTTCTCCTTTCTCTTCTGAGAGCCAGACTTCAATTTCTTTAACTGTGGCTGTAACATATGGCCGCATCTCCATCCAGATAAAAAGGTCTCACCGTAAGTAAGGTGCGAGGCTGTGTGGACTGAACCACTTTGCGCTTTTCGCAAGGGGTGTTCACAGAGTAGTCGCAGCAGTCTTTACTTTTTTGGAATACAATAATATACCAATTTATTAAACTAATGCGCTAAGATTGCATTTAGATCGATATTCATCGTGAAATTTAGTTAAACTAAACAACCAAAAAATACTTGAAAAGAAATCTAAACGTCCCATGGGCCCCCCTCTGCCTTGGGCCCCCCCAAGGCTTTCCAATTTAGACCCCCAGTCCGTCGGCTCTGAGCCATCCACTACCGAAGAAAGTGCAGGAGTTAGATTAAAGCATCTGCCCAGGTGGGGCAGCAGCACTCCTCTCTACAGAGCAATCGTTTGGTCAATATTTGAACACAATTGGCGAATTACAAAGTAGCGTACCCTGGCCCAAACTAAAACAAATTTCTACTACATCTGTCATATTTCAAAATGTCACTGTCCCCTTAACATTCAAATCGCTGTTTAGAAGTGTACCTACATGGACTGTATAAAATGCAGATTAAAACTGTTATCCAATTATCCAGATCAAGAGGATGGGCAAAGCTTTGTGTCATATTTCTGCCAATTTTTTTTTTCTTTCGGAGGGCCGTTTCGCGCTCAGTGGCTCCTGAGTACGTGCCCATATTGCTGTACGGTTGATCCGGGTTGGCAGAGAGTAGACAAGTGTAGAAAGGTTTTTTTACGCATTGGTTGTGCTTCTCTCGTCATCACAAGGGACGTCATTGCACACGATACAGTGAATGAGAAAATAACGTCCAATGTAGATACAGAGGCTGTGGTCGGGTAGTCTTTTTTTGCTTAGGAAGGTTCCTTACTGACTTGAAATGACCCGGAAGTATCAAAGTAGCAGCCATGATAAGAGCTGTTTGAATTATCTAAATGCTAAGGAAAGGTGCTTGCTTCCGTTCTTGTCTCCTGTAGCTTATGGTACATTGGACCATCCTCTACGAAAGGAAAGAAGATAGAGCCGTCACACAATTATTTGCAGCAGGAACATTTAAAGCTACGCACCATCGGCCGTTCACGGAAACAAACTATCAACATGACCGACAATTATTTTCATACAATCATACTAATTTTAATATATTTCCATAGATATGAGTGGATAGGAGTTTGAGCGTGAGCAACCATTCTCAGGTGACAACTATTTCGTTTCACTTTTGGAACTGGGAGCCTTTATTAAAAAAATATATTCAACTTGGTAATTAAGTGGTATTTTTCACCGGGTTGTCCACGTTTATACAGCCTGCATGAAACAACGCGGTAAGAACGCACGGGGCAAAATATCTTGGATGCGGTTTTAGTAGTCATCTTCGGAATATTGTAGTTTCATCACCAGCCAACCAGAGTCGTCCTGGGTATATTTAGTTGTCCTGGTGGTTGGGGGGTCAGGGTGGGCGGAAATGAGCAGCAATAATCTGTTGCTGCTCTTACCTCTTTACCAGGACTTTCTCATGTCACTACGGAACGCCTGGAACGGGATGATCCAAATGAACGTTATTTGCGAGAGAGGGCGGGACTTTGTTACATGGGTTTAGCGGCGGGGGGAGGACGAGCGGCAAGGGCGGGACATGTGTTTTTTTTTTTTACATGTTTTGGATATTGCTTTGTCAAATTCTTCGTCAAATTCTAACATATTTATTCTCCTTGACGTTGTTGTTGTTGTCATGTTATTATTCTCGATCCGGGGACTGATAACTCACGTATACAGCGCAATGGAAGCAAGAGACCGGAAACCGCATACCAGTAAACCAGGATAACGCCACAAGTCATGATCCTCTCTGGTGTCTCTCTGATCAACAGCTGCCTCCTCCTTGCAGGATCGCTCTGATGTCTTATCGTTAGCCCTATAGTGTTACACAAACCCCCGTCGGCTTGCTGTGCGGTCCTCGTCCATGGTATTACCATAATAACGCATCGACCGTGGTCTGTTAAAGGTAAGAACGAAGTTAACCGCGGCACTTGAGACGAAGTAAAACTTTCAGACGAGTAACGTTACTTCTTGTTGTACAATAGCATGCTACGCTAGCTAGTGTTGTGTATATGTAGCTACAATGTACTGCTCAGGGTGTAACTAACACACAATTCTGTGAACTAGAATGAGCATGTATGCTTTGTTTATGTGTCTATTGTGGCCAGAGAAACGGTGGTTTAAAATGTCACTGTGAGAGAACACGTAAACGCCAGCAGAGACAACAAGCTTCCTCCTTTAGTTGTAAATAACGGGGTGTTAGACAACCGGATGGTATTGGATATTAGAATTTGATATTTAAACCTCAGCATTGCCTCTTTATTATCGACTATTTCACTTTTTTGGGAACGTTAGTATCTCATTTTCAAATTTTCCAAACTTGTATTGTGCAATACGATGTTTCTCATGGTCCATATTGTGCACATATAAAGTCAATGTTTAAAATGGGGTTGAATATACAATCTAGGCAAGTTGAACAGTTCTGTGTTTATGAAGATGAAATGTGGAAATGATACACGTGTGTTTAACTCCATTAAGAGACCCTAGCTATTGAAATATAAGTTATATAAAATTGTTATTAAGTGACCTTCACAGACTTCTATTAAGCTGTCACATAAGTCGTCCCAATGTTTGATTATGTATAAATGATTTGTCAATCATTAACACATTATGTCAAAACACTATTTATGCCTGTTTGATAGGTGTGTATTCTTTTGATGCCATGGGTAGCCTGGGAAGGAAAGGAACAACAATGCATTTACAGATTATCTCTAGTGAGCTCTTGACCAATCAACAATTGGTCAACTCTACTATGAGATTAGAGTAGACAACGTTAAACAAAGGCAAAAATGCATGTGATAAAAATTGCTACATATTGTGCCTTTGCACATAGAGCACATAGTTGTCCTATGCATATACATGCACACCTCTGCACAAACTTGGAGCTGAAGTAGTCATAAAGTCTTACAGCCGAAAAGGCTAACACAGTCCTTAAAACCATTTTTAATACAACATATAATAACCTCAGAATGTGAAACCTTCCGGGTGGGAGATATGTATAGCTAGTTCGGGGTGTCCACGCACATATTCAAGTTCCTGACCTGAGGTTATATTGAGAACAAAATCTAGTGCTTTTGAGACAAAGTGCAAGCATTCTCTCACTGTCAAAAAGTGAAAGTAAAGTGAAGACTCCTCAGTTAGCGTGATGGTAGTTGAACTAGATACGAAATAACTAGACGTGTGGTTGCACGAGCCAACTCGTCATATGCGCAATTTTCTGTCAGCATGTTAACATGCTAATGCATGCTATGCTAATAAGCCAGCACGCTAAGGTTCAGGTCCTTGCTTCACTTTGAAAGTGACACCAGCTCACGCTTGCGTTCTTTATGTGCACCAACTTTGACAACTCTGAGTTGTTCACCTTCGGAGTGATAATGAAAAATAGCTCGTAAACTCGTAATAGCACCTACAACAGTGGTCATTTTACATTGACATGGTGACGTCATTTTTTAAGCTATCGACACCAAACTTTCCGCATTGCCTAAGGGGCACACCAAGTTTTAGTTCGCCGCGTTACTCGAAGCGGACTTGTCATTGATTGAATTATGCATGTTCATTTGCATAATTTTATTTTTCTTTAACTCGGTCATTTTAACAATCAAAATTTACCTTAAGGTCGGGCATGAGTAAGGAGCATGTGTACCACATTTTGTGTCATTTTTAGTTAACAAGTCATTTTTCAAGATTTTTCAAGGTTTATCAAAACTTTCAAGGAACAGAAAAATCTATCCAGAAACCGGTACAGAAAAATCTATGGGTCCTCAGGCAAAAAGGTTCAGAATGTCAAATAATTTCCATATATGGAAGCAAATCACTGCCATAGTGTTTTGAATTTAAAAGGCCATTGCATTTCGTATATGTAAATGTTAACACCTTCGAATTCACACAATTTAAATATTATACTTTGAATACGGGGTCATCTGAATTAATTCGTTTTTGAATCAACCTCTTGGAAATTCAAATATAGCATTTCAAGTTGTGCCATTTCAAAAACACGATTTCAATATATATTTTTCAATGTTCACTAATTCAGATTCAAAAATTAAAGTTGCAGATATTCTAAATCCGATATCCATACTGGAGACCTACTTACTTCTGGTTTTCATATTTGTATTTCATTTGATGCCCATGTGTTCAAATTTGGAGTGTTAGAGTTAAGCGTTTTGGCCCCATTATTTCCATATAAAATAATATAAAAAAATAATCTAAGTATACAATGTTGACTCTAAAAAAGTAGACGTGCACTGCACTGATATGCCCCACTTTTGGTAGTGGTTTGGTGTTAATCCCTCAAAAACTAGGGGGAGATCATTGCAGAAAATAAGGCGGATGAATAATAATAAGCAAAAGATTTAGACAAAGTAAAATGTGTGTGGCTTGCTTTGCAACCACAGAAACCAGCGAACTCCCTCACATCAAATTTGGATCAGGAAGTGACAGAATACCTCAGTGCTTTATCAGATTCATCCTGCTAAGCACAGCAGAAGCAGTGTCAGTCATCTCAAGCTAGTTCCACACTGCATGAGGTCTCTCCAGCCTGACTCAGTGACAGGTAACTAGCTGAATTAGGCTTCTGTCTGAGACTACCAGTGCATGTGCAACTAAAAATCCACCATAGGGTATATAGGTACCCTTCCTCTGCCTACAATGGCTCAAGAAAAACCTCCAGCTTCATAATGTTCTGGTGACTTGTCCCATCACAGGAAAATGATCAAGGTAAGGTTCCATCACAGGAAAAGTCCCAAGCTAAGCTTCCATTACAGGAACATTTTCAAAGCAAGGTTCCATCACAGGAACATTATCAAGGCAAGGTTCCATCACAGGAACATTATCAAGGCAAGGTTCCATCACAGGAACATTATCAAGGCAAGGTTTCATCACAGGAACATTATCAGGGCAAGGTTCCATTACAGGAACATTATCAAGGCATGGTTCCATCACAGGAACATTATCAAGGCAAGGTTCCATCACAGGAACATTATCAAGGCAAGGTTTCATCACAGGAACATTATCAGGGCAAGGTTCCATTACAGGAACATTATCAAGGCATGGTTCCATCACAGGAACATTATCAGGGCAATGTTCCATTCCAGGAACATTATCAAGGCAAGGTTCCATCACAGGAACAATATCGAGGCACCTGCAGCTTAGCGACCTGAGACCATCCTGATCTCTGAGGTCAAATTCTGTTTCTCTGCAGATAATATATTTATGATACATATATATTAGCTTCGTTAGACCATCCTGATACCGCAAGTTCACATTCTTTTTTTCTCCGCAGATCAGTATGGCCTCAAGCCAGTTACAAAAATTCAAACATGCTAGGACCAAACAGCGATAGGGGGAGAGAGTTTCAGGTCATAAAGAACAAGGAGCGCCTCAGTCTGCCGAATTCACAAAAATATTGGCGGCTCCCAAGGAAGGTGTAGCAATGGAGGCAATCAAAAACGTTTTATTGACTGAATAATGATGTTAAAAGATTACAGAATGATGCACGCAAGGCTTTTCTCAGAGGAGAATATATTTTTGCTATAGCAAGAGCTTCGTTTAGATATTCAATCTGACCGGCAAGAGTTGGGACAACGTAAGGCTGCACCTAAATGTGGAGATCAATTGCTGCCCAGCAAATGCCGGACTGATATTCGATGTGAAACACTTGGCTTTGCTTGCACTTAGATGAGTTTGCTGTGGTCTCCTCTTGTCAGTGTCTGACTCAACTCGTAATCAAAAAACCTTTTGATAGCATAACATCCCTAGCACCCCTGGGGTTTTTCATCTGATACAATATGGTTATGTGATCATATCTCGTTCTAAAGAGGACATCCCTTGGTCATTTCCTGCTCTTTGTCCTGCCGTGTGTGTGTGACACAAATTATTAGTAAATCATCAGTATACAACAAATCAGCAAATCAGCAGTCTTGTATTCAAAAGCGCATAAGGGTGGGTTTAAATGTACTTTTACTAACATGAGCTAATATAGAAATTAATACTTAACGAATTAGCTTTGTCTTGACTTCAGCTTTTCCTGCTCGGCAGGTGACTGGGAGGGGCAGGCAGGATCATGGCCATGTGGATCCAAGCCCAGCAGCTCCAGGGGGAGGCACTGCACCAGATGCAGGCTCTCTATGGTCAGCACTTCCCCATCGAGGTGCGACACTACCTGGCCCAGTGGATCGAGAGCCAGCTCTGGTAAGGTGATGGGTGCTTCTCCCAAACACAGTGGGAGGTGGCCTTATTCTTGTAGTTTGTCACTGAAAGGTGGAATATGTCAATTTGCCAGAATTTGCAATTTTGGATAAGGCAGAGTGGGTGAAGCATATTAATATGCCTGAATATCCTAGGAATAAAGTATTGCTGCTTCATATATATGTGCAGCATGAGCATTTCCTTAATATTGTTTACATCCTTATAGTGTTTTATATTTATTTACTCTGGTGTCAAAGGGCAAGGTGAGGGAGTGTTATTGTACTGTCATTTTGGTAGAGCAAGGTGAGAGAGTGCTATTGTGCTGTCATGTTGGTAGAGCAAGGTGAGAGAGTGCTATTGTGCTGTCATGTTGGTAGAGCAAGGTGAGAGAGTGATATTGTGATGTCATGTTTGTAAAGCAAGGTGACGGAGTGATATTGTACACTAAAATTTAACTACATGGACTTAATCGTCGTCGAAGGAGAAGATGAATTATGGTGATGTCTAACAATGCTACGTACATGTTCAGGTGGAACTGAATCAAAATAGGGAGTGAAGGTCATTGTACATATGTGTTGTCACCCTTTGCTATGGTACGATGCCCGACTGCGTATGTAGTCAACATTTACTTCTTTTTTTTTCGCCATCATGGATGGATGGCACCGCCATCATGGATTTACACACAACCAGTGATGTCAAGAGTGGTTTGTGTTGATACTTTGCATAAAATAACTACTAGCTACTCACCCTGATATCAACAATGGTTTGCTCATTATGGGCTGGCTGCAATCATGGTGTCAATGAATTTGAAGTACAACACGACAGCTCTCAGTTTCTAGTTGGCTTCAAAATACCAAAATACTTTGGCCTGCGACCATCTGGTGATGTATACGAGACGTCATTTAAAAAAATTGCGGAAGTACAATGCGATGCACAGAATATATATGAGTATTTGTTTTTGTTTCAAAACTTTTTGGAGCGTAATAGTTACCCTGCTATCGATATTTGCACAGGGTCCAAAATGTACCTTTACAATTTCATCTTTTTTCTTGCTGGAATGCAGAACTCTACCGGACAAGCAATGGTTTATGTAACCCTGAATCTTTTTAGTGGTTAAATGTTAAAATCTCAGGCAGGTGTTCATTTTTGTCAATGTGAGTACTGTGTTACTCTCTAAGGTGCTTTCAATGTGTGGGACATGGGCCAATGAGAGACAATGTATTTGTGGACCATTATTATAATATTGTCAATATTAATTATGAATTATTACTTCTTTTTTAATTATCAACCCAAGAAGTCTGATCGGTTGAATCCTAGTTTCCAAAAAGTGTGAAAGTAAAACCAGTAAGAAATGGCTGGCTGTACATTTGTACAGCCAGTGTCCTCCGTTTAGCAGCCATATCCAACAAAACTACAGTCAGGTGTGTTTTCTTAACTCCACCAGGGATTCGGTGGAGCTCGACAACCCGGCAGAGGAGGCCAAGGCCAAGCATTTGCTGGACAGCTTAATGGCAGAGCTCCAGAGGAAGGCCCAGCATCAGGTGGGCGAGGACGGCTTCCTGCTGAAGATCAAGCTGGGCCACTACGCCACCCAGCTTAAGGTAGAGAGGCCTGCTTATCCAGCAGGATCACTGAACTGCGTGTGGCAGAGCTTCTCTTAAGCTCCGGCAGATGAACAATTTTGACTGTTCCAAACTGTTCTGTGTGTGTGTGTGTGTGTGTGTGTGTGTGTGTGTGTGTGTGTGTGTGTGTGTGTGTGTGTGTGTGTGTG
>JAOPJO010000069.1:5365648-5377544 GCA_027123675.1 Molva macrophthalma | reverse complement strand
CCCCCCCCCCCCCCCCCCCCCCCCCCCCCCCCCCCCCCCCCCCCCCCCCCCCCCCCCCCCCCCCCCCCCACCGCCCCATCTGGATGCCCAGCTGCTGGCCCTCGCTTATAGGATGGGTACCACGGCACGGCCCATCCAGGACATCCCGACCCCCGCCCCTCTCTCTGTAACTTAATGATCCAGACAGCACTGCAAGAGCTCACTCTAGTGCACGGCGTTGCCATTCTCTTCCTGCTTTACCCTGTGAAGCCATTTGGTGCTTGGTGTTTTTGTCCTTAGAACTATTCTTTATTCAAAGCCAAAGGCTCTCATCACGTGACAGCTATTTTGGTTTTGTTTAAAAAATGAGAGACTTGCAGTGAACGACAGCGGAACACGATGTGGTGTCGGGTGTGTACAGTCCCTCCCATGCAGACCCAGTAACAGCTACCGCACACAACGTACTCCCTCTTCTCCTCCCACTCCCTCCCCTCACTCTATCTATTAGAGCTGTCCTGCTCTTCCTCCACCTCCTCCTCCTCCTCCTCCTTCCACCCATCCTCATCCTCCTCCTCCTCCTACTCCCCTTCCCTTTTCCCCCCATCCGCCTCATACTCCCCCTTCCCTTATCCACCCCTCCTCCTCCTTCCACCCCTCCTCATCCATCCACTCCCCCACCTCCTCCTCCTCCTCCTTCTCCTCCTCCTCCTCCTCCTCCCATTCCCAGCTGCCAGGGCTCAAAACTACACCAATTGAAGACCTGAGCCAAGCCATTCCTTTCTTCCATTGGGAGAATTATCTCACCGTTCTGGTTTGTTTTATAAAGCGTGAAACATCTATTTATGACCGTCCTCTTTAAGGAGTTTGACAGGTTTTGTTTCTTTGTGCCTTCATCTTAAAAGCGTCCTTGTTTTTCTTTTGTCAACTTTTTCTCAAATCGCACATTTATATGTAAGATTTGTTTTGTGGATTTGCCGTTCTGTGCACCTGTGTGTGCAGCTGTGTCTTGTCCATGAACTTGTCCCTTTGGCCATATATTAGAAGACCAGGATAGGATAGTAAAGAATTTAAAAGTGAAAAAAGTTTTAGTTTTTTTTTTGAATTTGTCACATTTCCTAAATAACATTAGATACCGTAAAATAATTGCATTCGATACTTAAAAGGTTTCGACTTTCAGTGAACGTGTGTGTGGTCCTCGTTCAGATATGTTCCCCTGTTTGTTCGCTCTGAGAGTCCACCATCACCTGTCATTTCCTTGATCCTTTTCCTTTGGGGAAACAAGAATCCACAGACCCAGCCACCACCTCAGCCACACAACAGCCCAGTGTCCAACGCAGAACAATGCCCTGATACAGCTGCTGTAGTTGAGCTGAAGGCAGGCCTGGTGTCAGTCCTCACCCATTCAGGAGAGCCAATGTCACAATGGGCCTCACTTGACCAATCTGCTCCCAGAGCAGCTGTGTTTCCTGAACAATAAGACATCATAGGACAGCCCAGAATGTCCCTGAGCTTCCCTGAGCGGTGTTCATCATGGTGACTCGAGACACAAGGTCAGGGCACTGGGTGTTCTTGACCACTGATCACAGTGGCTCATTCATTAAACTAGAAATTAATTCAACTTTACATATTCTTTTGTGTGGTTGGGAACATGGGAGTTGTACTGCAGAGTAAGTGTGTGAGAAAGAGATTGGGTTATGGTTATGGTTATGGTATTGAGTTTGTTGTAGCAGCTCAAATCTGGCTTTCCAGAAACTACAGTGTGTATCATGATACAGGTATCAGAGTACATCAGAGATATGTACTTCCATTATATGAAAAAGGTTTTCACTAGATAAAGATACATTCATCTCTGATCCTGTTTCGTTACAGAGATATTCTACTAAAGAAAACGAATTAACGTGAGTGGATGAAGCTTTCAATAAGTGTATTTCTATAGTGGCAAAATGAACAGTATTGATTTTTTCAGTTGACTTCTGCTGGCCGAGTTTGTGTTCGCTGTTAATAGCCAATTACGCGCTTACGGATCCCTGCCTCCAACAACATGATTGGTTGAAACAAATATCAAGCAAAAAAAAATGAAATGCCCCGTTCACCACCCAGATTTCAGCAAGTCTGCCATCAGACTTTAGATATTAATCTGAAGTCCGATTTTTGAGACTAAAGACAAATAGAAATAGAACAACAACAGTAATGTAGCGCATCCTAGTGGACAACGGGGTGCACTTGAGATGAACACCTAGGACCTCGATCCATTAACCCTTAATGTTGTTGAATCTGAATTCTCAAGTGTATTGTTTTTCTAAGAAGGGTACTTCTTAAGCCAGACCGTCCTGCTGATTTCCGCAAACATCAGTTTATGTTTGCTTATGTTCACTTCATTTTCCAAGTGACAGAAAAATGGCAGTTAATACATGCATCCAGTGATAAACATCCTTGACCTGGAGGAAACTTAGGCAAGGCAAAATATGTTAGGTATGTTATTTTTTGCTCAGAACAATTTTCACAGTTCACTAAAAATAGGTCAATTAGGCTTTCATGCCTTTGCGAGAGAGGTGGAGTTGGTGTGTGATGTTTGTCCTGTTTATGC
The DNA here is from genome assembly GCA_027123675.1 of Molva macrophthalma. NCBI lineage: Eukaryota > Metazoa > Chordata > Actinopteri > Gadiformes > Lotidae > Molva > Molva macrophthalma. The sequence goes on along the minus strand of JAOPJO010000069.1, from coordinate 5,374,978 downwards.
TCATTCATGCCCATCATGAGGACCTAATGCGCCTCATAATATTTGCATTACTGCATCAAGCAACATATACTGTATATATTCCAGTCATTTACTTTCAGTGATTGATTATATTGCAGTAAATGACCTTCTCACAAGTGACAAGGTTCTTTTAAAACACTTAATATTACACTTACAATAAATATCACATTGTAATATTTAGTATTCATTGCTAGCCTTAGTTTATTAATATCTTGCATGCTGGTTTTCCATCTCCTTTCTGTCACATACTCTAAATGTCACAGTATACCTCCTGAGAATCACGGCTATAATAGACTTTCTCTTTGAGGACAATAAACACGCAGGAATGCCTATGCTGCGGAGGAAACAGGACATTGCACATAAAAGAGACGGGGGGCAGGGACGGGGCGGATGACATATCTTAAAACAAATTCCTTCCGACCTCTTTTTGTGTACTGAGGTCAAAGTCGAGGTATTTAGGAAACGGCAGCATTGTCAGGGATCCGCACCGTCTTATCGTGGGGTGATTGTCGCGTGATAAACCGGCCCCCGGTGTGAGGGGACTTGGGAGAGATACTCGTGGGTAACGGTCCCCACTCAGAGGATGGAGAGGAAGTCTATGGCAAGCTTTTATGCCCCCCCCCCTCATGTTATAATCCTCACAGTCTGTATTCGTCTGCCTTTTCCTTTATAACTGCCTGCATTCAAAACATACATGACAAAACACAAGACCTGTATACGTAAACATTTTCACAAAAACATGTGATTTAGACCTGCCCATAACTACTGGAATAGTTTGCATTGTTTGAATGAGCTTGAATGTGTAATAATTATGGAAATGTCCCACAATGTCCATATAAATCATATATATTATGAATTAAACCTACAGTTCAACTGAGGATGTTTGGATATCATTTTAGGTATAGTTGCTATGGTTGTCATTTTAAACCTATAGTCCCATTATTTCAAAGGCATCATCATGTCATTATAATTGTTTCACAATAGTGTTTGTGTTTCACAATGTAATGTTATTTGTTGGCTACAGGAAGCTGAAAACGTGTGAAGCCTAACCATAAATCAAAGATGAATATTAGAGGAAGTCAGTAGTCTTGGAGGAAGGATATCTTAGAGGTATACTTGCATACATGAGGCAGAGACTTTTTTACATGATGCTGCCCACTATTGGATGGAAGTGGGTATTAACCACAATGGTGGAGATGTGAAATCATAATGAGTCCTTTTGCTTGTATCAATACATCATGTTTTTCTTTCAAGACACATTAATTAGCAATGTGTGTGTGGGCGCATGTGTGTGTGGACCTCTAATCAGACACATCGCATTGTTTAGTCCCTTTCCTGTCACAATGTTTCTACACTGTCGCTATGTTGTAATCTGCTAGGTCCTCTGCTTGGTGTACATCTGAAACGGCCTCCCTATTTGTGTTGTTAACCTTGGGAGCTAGTGCCTGCTGCGTTGTTGTCTCTTCAAACTACGTTTCTGGGTGATTGCACGTTGTTTACCCTGCTCCCCTTACCACCGTTTGACCATACTTCACGCTGCTACTCAGTTCTGCGTAGGCCAAGCCCTGTTTACCTTATATAACTAGCTGCCAGCTAAGCTTTATCTTTACTTCAACCAAACACACAAGGATGGAGGAGGAGGATGGCAAAGGAACAGACAGGGCTGTACCCAGCTTACTTTTTTATTTAACATGAATTCAACATGAATTTATACTCATAGTGAAGGGTTCTGTTGTAGTCATTGTGTTTTTCTTTTTGAATATAATTAGACATGGTGAGAAACCTTTTTTGAGTGAAAATATTGTTGAGTAATGATTGAGTGTCTCTCAATTTGTAAACTGATTTTTGGATTAAATTGTTATTGATAGGTTGTAAACCAATGAACCAATTCCATCAGTTAAACATATTTTCTGAATGGTAACTACTACTGCTAGCAATACTACCACTACTACTACCGCTACTTCTACTACTAATAGTTATACCACTACTACTACTGCTAGTAACTGGCTAGCATGCTGGTGCTGGGAAGGACTAATCTCTTATAGCTGGCAGTTTTTACGCGACAGCAATTTATGCCATTATGGAGTGTTTTTGCTTTACACTGAACATTGATGGTGTCAGACTATTTATGCAAATGTTTGCATATCCATGTTTACACAAAACAGATGCCTGTAGAAGACAGATGAATACAAATACACGCAGATGAAGTGGACGGAGTTTGTAAAGGGAGTTCTCATATAATATTTGCTGAGCTGATTCTTGCTGACAATGAGGCGCCAAGCGAATTAAATGAAATGGACAGGGGCGGAGTGAACAAGAGTACCAGGGAAGGTATGGAGAGGAGAGTAGAGCTGACACGTGTTCCCGGATGGAGAAGGTGTTTTCATGGACGTCAGCTCCTCAGCTCACCTCGTTTTTTGAAGTTGAACTAGGTCTGTGAACACGGTCACAGCACAGCCACGCTTGCCTTCATCTTTCGGGTGTGTTGTTGTAAGGTGTGGGGTGTGGGGGTTAATCACAGGGCTAAGCTAGGTCATCGTACACGAGCAAATGCACTTGTACACACTCTTATACTTTTGTGTACCGCACACACATGTACACACGGGCTCTCCACTGTCAGAAGGCCAGGAGCCGCACACGCTAGGCTCTGAGTCTAAAAAGAGGAGACAGGGAGACCGAGCAGAGAGAGAGAGAGAGAGAGAGAGAGAGATGGAGAGAGAGAAAGTATGTGGTTAGAGTAGGAGGGACATCAGAGAGAGGGAGAGAGAGAGAATGTGTGGCTGTCGGAGAGAGAGAGAGAGAGAGCGCAAGAGAGAGAGAGAGAGAGAGGCACTGTTGCCGAGAGGAGAGAGGTCTATAGTTAACCAGCGTTAAAGATGGTCCACCACAGCTAATAGATCTGTGTTGAGCGCGTGGACCCGTGCACTGGACCACCTCGTAGCAGCGTGTGGGATGCCGTCCAGTGCTGACAACTCTTTGTGATCTGGCTCCAAAACACTGACAGTTACCACAGATACTTTCTGTCAGAGAACGGTTCGGTTCCTCGACTCCACTCAAGCTCTACAGTTGAACTGTGGCAGGACCAGGTTGGTGGTTTAATGAACGTCATCACTGGCCGACAGATGGGTTTGTTCTGGGAGTTCTGAAGAGGACTACTGCAACTATGGCTCCTAGAATTGTTCATCTCTTGGGGTTTGACTCAGTTCTATCCTGATCCTAGTATGTGCCTTTCCAAATGCTACCTAATGACAACCATGAGAAGCAGTGAAACGGAGTAAAGAATTGATTAGTTGATCAAGAGTGCGAAACAAAGGATGAAGATGTCCGATGTCAACGTTGTTCTATTTGATAAAACAGATGCGTGTATGAATAATACAGCAAAAAAACAAGATGGCTTTGGACCACTTTACCTGATCCCCAAAGGAGACTAAACCAAGTTCATATTGTGTGGACCGGCCTTGTTTGGATTTGAAGACACGCCACGCCGCACCGCGGCCTATCAAACGCGGACGCTGCTGAATATTCCTGAGGGGTGACCAATGAGGTCACACGACTTGTCTGAAGAAGGATACCCTTCAAGTATACCTATCAACGCCTTAGCTTTACTTATCATTGATTCGACAATCTGCAAGTGCAGCTATCTGGCTCCACTGCCATCATGCAGAACTCCAACGTTTCCAGTAGGTGACCGCATCGCTTGATTGCTGACGCAACACCCTTTTAGACACTTGGAGAGTTTGTGTGTGTGTGTGTGTGTGTGTACTAGATGCACCTGTGTGTGCATGTGTATGTGTGTCATGAGGGTGTCACCCCTGGCCCCTGCCCCACTGGGCCACAAGTGGTGCTTCCAGTGTTCTGTGGGGGTGGACTGTAGCGACCCAGAGCCACGCTGCATCTGGCTGGCAGTGCTGAGGGGCGCCTCGCCACGCCTCTCTGGACACATCTCGCCGGGGGTTTCGCCCCTGCCCTCCCCCGTAGCTTCCCCCCGAAGACGGGGCCCCAGGAGGCTGTTCCAACGCCACCACCAACGCCACCCCCTGTCCTGGGTAAGAGCAGAAATACATGCTGCGTTAGCTGGTTTAGAGTCATTGACTTCCAACAATCTGGATCTGGAGAACGGATGGGCCGCGTTTGAGCCGATGTACAGAAATAGCCGCCGGATCGTATTGATGCCTGTTCTTTTATGTAATTGTGTTTCATCCTGGAGTGAACTCCGTATCTCCCAATAGCTCGGCCAGTACCAGAGCACCCTGCTGCTCTGGACAGTGCAGCATTGTGTAGGAGTAACAATTAACTGAATATGAATCGAAATTGCGATTTTCTAGCAGTTAATTAACAACAAAGAACGTTACAAATCAGCAATAGTAGGCTCCACAAGTAGGCTCCACAGTTTGTCATTGAATCGAAAATCGATCAATCGCAATGAATAATCGCAAAACAGTATCACAATATCGGGCAAAATAATCGCAACTGTAATCGTGCAGCCCTCGCATCGTTACTCCCATGCTCTGCACTGAGCTGATACCAGTGGACAGGTGAGAGTCCTCCAGGACTCTGTCTTGCTTTAACCTTCCCTGTCTAACCCTGGTCTGACCGTGGTCTAATCCTGGTCTAACCGTGGTCTAACCGTAGTCTGACCGTGGTCTAACCGTGGTCTGACCGTGGTCTGACCCTGGTCTAACCGTGGTCTGACCCTGGTCTGACCCTGGTCTGACCCTGGTCTGACCGTGGTCTAACCCTGGTCTGACCGTGGTCTGACTGTGGTCTAACCCTGGTCTGACCGTGGTCTGACCGTGGTCTAACCCTGGTCTAACCGTGGTCTGACCGTGGTCTAAGCCCGCTCACAGGGTAGTAGTTAGGACGGAAAATGTCTCTCATTAAAAACAATATCTACATTTGTTGAGATGATTGAGTGGCAGAGCCTCCCACGTACTAATGAGTCAAGTGTTCTCTGGCTGTGTGGGTGACCACTTTCTATACCATACTTTATACACTATATATTTATATACTTCATGGCTTTAATAAAGTAGCAGAAAATATAGAATTCAAACTAATTCTGGTAACTTACATTGTTTTGATCGGAAATAGTATGAAAATCTGTATTACAAATCTGTATTACAAATCTTTATTATTTATAAAGGTCTGTTTTTGTCTTGAGGACAATGAGAATCTCCCAACCAGCCCAATATACAGAAACCACATGGCTGTTCTCTGTGACGTGTTTTTAGTGTAACGTAACAATAAAAGAAAAAGATACTATTCATTCACTTGTGTGAGTGTGTGCGCGTTAATGTGTGTTTGTGCGCGTGCACATCAGTGTGTGTGTGTATGCGCGCGTGTGTGTGTTTGTGCGTGTGTGTTGTGTGTTTTTGTGTGTGTGTGTGTGTGTGTGTGTGTGCATGTCCATGTTTGTATCTACATCAACGTGTCTCTGCCTACCCTAGGCGTTATGTAATATAATGCTCCAAGCGAGGGGTGTCCAGTGGAGGGGAAGAGGGAAGTGAGGGGCGTGACAAGCTGAACAGAGATTCATACTTTAAACCAGACTGTGTGCTATGGTGTTGCTGAGTGTCTGTTTATTTACGACGAGGTGTAACTTTATTATGGAGCTGGTTATAGAAAATGCAGACATGAGATGTGTCATCAGAATGGCTCTCTGTTGGTATATTAGTTACATACACAGCTACAAATACAAGTTACAAATACAGCATGCAGTATCAAATATGTATAGCACCTAAGATGGATTTGATAAAGTAGCATATCCTGTGTTGCTTGTATAATGTATTGCTGAGGCATTGACCTGAAGAGTTTTGAGTTCAGGATGATGATTTAAGTAGGCACTGGGCACCATGGAAAGGACTGCAGCACAACATATAAATAGATTTGGCAGAATTCAGGGCATTGTGTTAAACAAACACTGCTGTGGTTGCTATTTCACACTCACTGTGTGAGCGAATGGTGAGTCAGGTTTGTGTGTGTGTGTGTGTGTGTGTGTGTGTGCGTATGTGTGGACATGTGCGGGACATTAAAAAGAAGTTGGCATATACCTCACCCCAGTGTTTGTGGGTTACGTACGCTGTGGTGTGAAATATGCACAGATATGAACGACAATGCAGTTAATGCAAACTTGACTTTGTTACCTTATGTACTGTTTGTCACCCTGTTTGTCAAATATATATATATTGAAACATTTATTTATTTATTCAGTGTGCTTGAGTGCCTGTTTTTGTAACTTAAGGTCGAGAGGCATAGCCGGCATAATTCTCCCCCTGATTAATCGAGGACAAATAGAAATAGTAGACAGGAAGTACTTTTCACTCTTTTCTTGAATCCATGCCTAGGAAAATATCCTTGGTCAGATAACACAACATCCAGCCTTTGTTTGGTCTTTAGTGGTTAATGGTAGGGGTCACGATCTGGCCTGGGAGAGGGTCAATATTGTACATTAAAGATTAGGCTTTTAATACTTGCTGACAATTGAGATTATAATTTACATAATACTATATCATACTTTAATGCCTTAATACTAATACTTTTTCGCTCAGCGACGTGTTCTATGTTACTTTTTAGTCTTTATCTCTATCTTTTATGTGTTTGTATGCAGGAAAAGCACAGCTAAACTGATTGGCTCTCCCTAATGGAAAATGTGCGTGTAACAATTATTAGGAAACTTCCCAGAAACTTTGTCTGCACCATGCTATGCATTCCACTTCCTGTCTCAAGACACATGCTTCCTGTTGTTGAAATAGGGTTAGGGTTGTCCACCAACCAGCCTTAGGTGTGTGTGTGTGTGTTTGTGTGTGTGTGTGTGTGTGTGTGTGTGTGTGTGTGTGTGTGTGTGTCTCTCTGTTTATGTATTTGGTAAGGCCAAAAACAAAAGGTCAATTTTAGACACTATTTTGAGGTACTAAGTTTGTTCCATTGTAGCATTAAAGCTGCTGTAGGTAAGATTTGAGAGCTGAGAGAGAAAGAGAGGGGAAGGGAGCAAGTTTATCGACTAAACAACCTAAAAAAAATCCCCTCCCTCCCTATGTTCCCCTCCATTGAGAAGGGTTGTCAATCACCTGTGATTGACAGTCACCTGTGAATCACCTGTGATTGACAGGCAAGAAGGATTGCCCGAACCAATCATGAAAGACATGTCAGGCGGGCCGGGTCAACTTGAAACATATTCTTCTCACAGAGCATTTCATTCACTAATAGCTGAAGGATCGCTAGCCATTTCTAACAAAATACACTCAAATAGCTGAAATCTTAGCTAAACACCTTTTAAGGAGAAGATTAAGTGGTAAAGTGGAAGCTCTGCCAACACCCGGGCTAGCATACAGCAATTAAGGTAGCATGCCAAAGTAAAATGGGAATGATAAATGATATTGACATCTGAGATACTAGTGATTTGAACAATGTAAAGTAGAATGTAAAGTACTGAAATCTGTTCAATTCCAACGTTACGTACTCACAAAATGCTTTCTAGGTCTATTGTTTTTAACAAGTCCAGGTGTGTCTGTTGTTCCAGAACTATTAATTATAACCAGACGTGTGTATAGTTTATCTCTGCCATTGTTGGTTCGAGGGAAATCATGAAGTTATGGGCGAAGTTGGCACTCAAAATGGAGTTTCCTTGAGGGAAATGCCAGGAATTTTGTCCAGGTTGGGGTTTGGGTCAAGTCCTTAAAGTCACAATGTGTAAGACTTCAACTAGCTTGTTGCTTAAAATGACCTGGACATATCTATAGTCAATGCTGATCGATAGTGATTTCAATAATGTTATCAATAAAAGCACATCCTATAACTGAAGTATTCTACAAATAAAAAATGCTGGCCAACCCGTACCGCTCTCTTTGATGACCCAGCCAGCCGAGCTGATAGTTCACATCACACAGTTGTACAGCCAGTTAGAGTGGACAGATACACTTTGAAGCTTTAATAAAAGAAACCCACTTAACCCTTCCCAAGTCCCTATCTACTCTCGTCCCTCACTCACTGTCTTCAACATTCACACACACACACACACACGTACAAACACATCTCCGGAATGCACTTTTTATTCAGTACAGTGAATGGGTGTCAACTCATTACGCTGTAATCCACACCTCAAATCTATATATTTTACAATGTCAAGCTGTACATTCGTATTTACTGTATTTGCCTTTTGTCATAATCATTCCCGTGACGTGAGATGTGAAATAATTTCTGTACAACACTTTTCTGCTTTATCCATGACCAGGCTAAAGGACATGGAGATGGCATGGTGTTGTCCAATGAGAACAGACACCGGCCGTTGTCTTCAGGGCCGGTGGAGGGTCTGTCCTGGCCGGGCCCGCGGACACTGGTGCTCCAGAAGAACTCTCAGGGCTTCGGATTCACGCTGCGCCACTTCATCGTCTACCCCCCAGAGTCCTCCCTCCAGACCACCCTCAAGGTGACTTCACCACCACATAATACTGTAGATATAGATATATACATATAGAGCTGCACCAGAGTCCTCCCTCCAGACCACCCTCAAGGTGTCTGGGATTCTGACGCCACTACATCAATCGCCATCTATCCATCATCAAATTGAGATTTGATTAAACTCATTTTGGTAACTCATTTCAGACCTTTTAAGTCTTTTTTTAAACTGGTGTAAGAATACCTGTGGCCTGAGGGATATGGTTTTATTGGAGTATTGGAAGATGGGAAGACATCTTCTGGAATCAGTGATTCCAGTTCAATTCTCCTCCAACACAGTAACAGTAACACATGGTGTGGTAAGAGACGCCGGTGCACTTAGCCATGTTACTGCTAATCTGATAAGCTAACCTCTACTAGCTAAGGGGTTAAACCTCTGCCACCTGACGGGGTCAGGAGGTGACACAACAACACTTTTAATGCGGACCACTGTTTGATACTATAGCTACTATAGCATCAAGTATAGTGTAGCATATACCATCCATGTTACTGGGTGATGAACAAAAGGACAACGCCTCAAAGGGAGTATTTTTTGTATTCTAGCCAACTACCCGACCACTCTTGTTTGAGTCATTTAAACATGCATCTGTCGACGCTTGTAGTTAGTTTAGGGGCGCGGCCATATTGCTGTTCAGGCTTTGCTGAGTCCTCTCGTGACAATAAGATTTTTCAAGGGGGTGGGGGGGTTACTATGTAATCCACTACATCACTTTTCATCTGAAATGAGTTGTTCTAGGGTTTGGGTTTCTTTTAAAGAAATGTTAAACTGTGTGTGATTAGATTCGAATCCACACACACACACACACACACACACACACACACACACACACACACACACACACACACACACACACACACACA
>JAOPJO010000069.1:5345373-5359339 GCA_027123675.1 Molva macrophthalma | reverse complement strand
CACACACACACACACACACACACACACACACACACACACACACACACACACACACACACACACACACACGTACATATTCAGCTCCTTTAAAGGGGAAAACGTTGCTGTGGAATGTTTGTGGATGATTGCTGGTTTAAGCAGCCTGACCTGGCCTGAGTCAGACTGATTGGACTCTGGGGCTGGGTGAGGCTGCACACCTGTTGCATATTGAGCAATCAATGTGCACAGGTCAAACCAGCCAACACCGCACACTCAGGGAGATCTCCTGCATGGGAACATGGAGCACCAGGCCATCTATCATTGTCTGCAAACCGTAAAATAAACTGGCTTTCAACACCACCACACTGCATCCTTGTCTGGAGGAGCACAGTAAAAGTCACCAAGGTGGAGTGTGGCAGCCACCTAGGTGGCTTGTAGCATCGTCATTGTTTCAGTTGCACTTTGCTATTCTCTTATATAAGAGCACTGCTTCACATGCGTGTTGTGAACTAATCGCCGTCTGTGACATCAACTCCGTTTCAACGATAAGATCGTGAAGATGTTGGACCACTCATGTAACTTATTCCCTTTAAATGCATCTGAATTGAATCTTGCCTCGGTTCAGAAGAAGCCATCCATGCAATCCCCTGTCACATGCCCATCAGCCCATCTGCTGATTGAAATAATCCCTTCATTGATCCAACCCCTAAGCATCGGCTGTCTTGTATCAACAACCAATCATATTCAAGAGATTAGGGTTTTAAAAACTTTATTTGCGAAGCAATCCACAATCCGTACATAAGCCCCTCGGCACCGTTACTTAAACAGACACAGATCCCAGATATGTTAGAAGGCTAGAGAGTAGCCATCACTAACCTCACACAACCACCCTCATGTCGATGTTTTTCGTGCTTCTGAGCATCAGTAAATGTTGTACGTTAATAAGTTTGAATATAACCCCGTACTGTGCTGCTAGGCCAGGTCACTCTTGAGAAAGAGATTTTCTCTATCCCTGGACAAAAAAGCTGAACTAAAATACAAAATAAGCAACGATCATGTATTAAGTGATTTTCTCTCATGTGTTTTCCACCGGTTAGAAGCTTGGCGGCAGCATGCGACCGTGGAAGCGCGTCTTCTCCGTCCTGCGCTCCCATTCGCTGTTCCTCTACAAGGACAAGAGGGAGGCGGTCCTCCACGGGGCCGGGGCCCCCGGCCAGGACCACCAGCCCCCCATCTGCATCCGCGGCTGCCTGGTGGACATCGCGTACAGCGAGACCAAGAGGAAGCACACGCTGCGCCTCACCACCCAGGACTTCTGTGAGTACCTGTTGCAGGCCGAGGACCGGGAGGACATGCTGGCCTGGATCAGAGTCATCAGGGAGAACAGCAAGACGGACTCAGAGGTTGGTTCTGTGGGCATGGAGTCGGTGATGCTGTATTCATGGGGTCACGTCATGGGGTTACGTTATGTTCATGAGCCATGTTATGGTATAGTCATGGGTCAGTAACGTTATATTCATGAGTCAGTTATCTTATATTCATGAGTCAGTTAAGTCGTGTTCATGAGTCAGTTACATTATATTAATTGAGTCAGTTACATTATATTCACGAGTCTGTTACAATAAATTCATGGGTCAGTTACATTTGAATAATGAAGCAGTTACATTATATTCATGAGTCAGTTACAACACATATTACCTTTCATATTGTATGTTTCTCAATAAAGCAACAAAATGACCATTTTAAGTCTGGTTAAATTGTACTTGTATAGCCCTTAATCACAGTTACAGTCGTAAAGGGCTTCACAGACAACTCCCTTAATTATCCAGGAAGAAACTTTGAGAAGGAATGCAGAAACCAGGGAGAATAATTAGATAAAGATTATTAAGAGATCCATTTTTGGCTTTGATGCATGTACGTCGATACACTCCCATATGCGGACACATCTAACCCGATCTAATTATCGAATTATGTTTTAGGAGCTTGGGTTTTCACGGCAAGCACTCATCAACAAGAGGTTGAACGACTACAAGAAACAGAGGTCTGTTTAATTATTCAGTATTCAAATAAATGACCCGTCAACTAGAAACATAGTTTATGTTTCTAGGTGATTTATTGGGAACAACCATTTCCTTTGGTTGTTCCCAATAAATGTATTGGTTGCATTTTCCCAATAAAATGTATTGGGAACAACCATTTCCCTTTGCGTGCTTGTTACATGGTTCTTTGCGTTGTGTTTGCTCAGTGCCACGGTCAACAAGCCAGACAACTCCCCCAGGGCTCACCGCATGATGCCCCCCTTCCTCCTGGCCAAGACGGACAACGCCTCCATGACCCGCTCCTCCAAGACTGGTGGGTCACACTGTAACTACGGTAACAACAAACATGATCTCATTTTTTTTAGGTTAATAATCTATATATCATTTGAAATATCCCAAGTCAATTAGGCAGTGTTGGCAGTTGAGGGCAATAGGTTTGTGCCTCTATGGAGTTTTCCATTGTCTGGTGAGACTGGAAACCCTCATTTGACCCAACATGATGCGGGACTTGGTGTTCAACAACAAACAATGCGCTTCGTCTTCCAGATGACATCAAGGCAGTGTGGGGCATCCACATCATGAAGAAGACCAAAAAGACGGGAACTCCCAAAGCTTTTGGCATCAGACTGGAGGACTGTCAGCCCGCGCTGAACAGCAAGGTACGGTTCTTGCGATCATACGCCATTATATTCGCGACCTTTCAACAATAACGTGTTACAGTAAAGCCTTTTGGTGGTAGGAGCTCAGGAGGTAGAGCAGGTAGAGCTACTGGTTCGTTCCCTGGCTCGTCCTAGCTTAGTGTCGAGGTGTCCCTGAGCAACACCTAACCCTAGCTGCTCCCGACCAGCTGGCTGTTCCCTTGCACGGTCGACACCATCGTCGGTGTGTGAATGTGGGTATGACTGGGTGAATGTGAGACACTAATTGTAAAGCACTTTGAGTGGCCACAGGTTAGAAAGGCGCTTTATAAATGCATTTACCATTCACTATGTGGACCAACATTGATGCTTCTGATTGTCTTTCTGATGAATGCATGTCCCTTCTTGATTTCCACCTGTGACCTCCACCTTAACACGTCGTTCTGCGGCAGTTTGTTCCTCTGATTGTGGAGATGTGCTGCGGCGTGGTGGAGGCCTCGGGGCTGGACTACACCGGGATCTACCGGGTACCAGGGAACAACGCCATGGTGTCCAACCTCCAGGAGCACCTGAACAAGGGCCTGGACATCAACACGGCTGAGGAGGTGGGTGTGGTCCATGGAAAAACCGGCACGCACCGCTGTTTTCTAGAGCCATAAGAGAGGACAGCTTTATACACGACGTGTGGTGGAAAAAATCGCAGCCTGCAACGTCAGCGCTGTTTCTGAGCAGCATTTGTGCTGAAGTCGGTCCATTGACGGGGAACCCGAATCCAAGACCAATGCGTCAATCTTCCGAAACGTTTTAGCGTAAACCGAGTACATTTTATCACAGCACGCATATCAATCTTTGACAAACACCCGATAGACGGATCAAGGCCCAGTGTACGCCAAACCAAGACGCTTGCATCCACACCAACATCATCCTGTCATGCCTTTCTTAACCTTTTATGGTGTTTAACCTTTAGATGGCAGTACATTCACTAAAATGTGTATTTATTGCATCATAAGTGGCTCTGTAAAAGGCTGCCTGAGCAGAAACACTGCTTAACTTCTTCTCCTGCCGTTGTTGTGCTTGCACTGTATATGTTTGATATATTGCATTTGGTTAGACAGAATGTGTTGACAATGTTGGAATAAAACAGTGATGCGGCACGCTACAATTACTCTTTCACTTTAACTGTAACTGCTATTAGAAACTGAATGTTCATGTTGTATCTCCAGAGATGGCAAGACTTGAACGTAATCAGCAGCCTTCTCAAGTCCTTCTTCCGGAAACTACCGGAACCTGTTTTCACAGATGGCAAGTTTAAACATTACTATGAATGATACTGAAGACAGGAAATAGATGTTCAATAATCATGATCCACTGGGACAGAATTTCCAATCATTATGTGTTCATTCTTTGTCTTCCCATGTGTAGATAAATATAATGATTTCATCGATGCGAACCGGATTGAGGATGCCGGGGACAGGTTAAAGACCATGAAGAAACTTGTAAGTATGCACCAGAGCTGACAGGATAGAACAAATGAGCACATGCATATACACTGGATGTGTCTCCACTGCACGATATTGAATTGCATGCAAGAAGAACTCAAAAGATGTGTTAACCTTTTTCCTCACTCTCTGTCTTCCTACCTCCCTCCCTGTCCTCCTACCTCCCTGTCCTCCTCCCTCCCTGTCCTCCTCCCTCCCTGTCCTCCTACCTCCCTGCCCTCCTACCTCCCTGTCCTCCTACCTCCCTCCCTGTCCTCCTCCCTCCCTGTCCTCCTACCTCCCTGTCCTCCTCCCTCCCTGCCCTCCTACCTCCCTGTCCTCCTCCCTCCCTCCCTGTCCTCCTCCCTCCCTGTTCTCCTACCGCTCTCTCCTCAGATCCAGGACCTCCCAGATTACTACCACCACACTCTCAGATACCTGGTGGGCCATCTCAAGAAGGTTGCTGATAACGCAGATAAGAACAAGGTGAGTCCTCGTCTCCATCTGATTGGAGCTGGGTTCCTTCCTCACAGAACACCCTCCTCCTCATGCAAGTCTACAGCCTGCCTTTTGTTGAGCAGACAACGCCCATGATCGACGGGTGACAATAGACAAACAGACAGCGGTTCCTGTTTAGCGATTTCATTTAGATTGTTTGTGTTGAATATATTGGCCATATGTTCTCCTGCCAGTCACACGGAGGTAGAACGAGCAGCACAACATCATGTTTTACACCGAGAGGATCAATAGCTTAACTCAGCTATTAGTCCAACATGGGTGTCATCAATGAGAAGATGTGGACGTTGAGTTGAGAAGGAGGAGATGTTGAGTGCTGTGTCTGCTGTCCAGATGGAACCCAGGAACCTGGCTCTGGTGTTCGGACCCACCCTGGTCAGGACGTCTGAGGACAACATGACGGACATGGTTACCCACATGCCCGACCGCTACAAGATCGTGGAGACGCTCATCCTGCACGTAAGAACCCGAATCCTCCGCCTCACTCTGATCCCTCACGCAATGTTAGAGTTTCAAACCTAAAGCGCAACAAAGACGGTAGAATCAAACACAGGTGAAGGCTTTTATTTTTTAGTGACTGGATCTTTGTCAAAATAAATGTTCACTATTAACAACTCATCAGACTCATCCCAGGATAATCACTGGGGTGATTAGTGATTCGATTCGTTTGATTCTGTGGTGCCCCTGTCCCTTTGGTTTAATTGTATTTAATTGAACTAACAATACCTTTTTTTATAGATGCTTAAGCTTGACAATATGCTTGGAAATGTGCACTGTCCTTTGCCTGTCACACTCGGCTATTTTGTTATATAAGAGAGTACTGCTTCGTACGCGTGTGGTGGAAAAGAACGCCGTCTGCAACATCGACTCGTTCCGTGGATGAATCGCGTAACCTGGAGCATCATCTGCTGTACATCATCTTGATGTTGCCTGTTTCTGTGATCCCTGCAGCATGACTGGTTCTTTGATGACGGATCGTTGGATCAGGAGGACGAGGTATGTCAACATAGTATCATATATATATATATATATATATATGCGGTATGAAGTCACATCAGTAGTCTTGTATGTACCGGAGGCATAACTAGGTAGAATGTTCACATTGTTTGATTCATTCATCGTTACTTTACACGTCTTTACACTAGGGCCCTTTACACTGCGGCATGCGGAAAGGTGCATATGTTTAGATGCGGATCGTCTTGAACTCATACATTATGTGTGTGTGTGTGTGTGTGTGTGTGTGTGTGCGTGTGTGTGTCCAGGCCCCGGAGGATAAGTGTGACAGTCAGCCCGTGCCGAACATTGACCACCTGCTGTCCAACATCGGCAGGAGCGGCATGCCAGGAGAAGCTTCAGGTGAGACAGGAGGCCACCCAGTCATGCAGTGTTGTTGTATAATAAATGTATAATAAATGATGTGGGTCTGTGTGCGTGTGTCTTTGATTGGTTTTTCTTTAAAGTTGATCAGGGCCTTTGCTTACTGCCAGTCCTGTGACCTACACTCACTAAACTTGATACTTTGAAGAAAATAACCAGCTGATAAGTCAGCTGATTTGCAGCACTCTGCAGTTGGTGGAAATATTACAACTTTGTGACGTTTAGGCCAATCACAGACCCTTCTCCGAACCCTCATCACTGTTGCCGGGCAGAGTTCACCTATTTTTTCCAGTTAATTTCCTTATTGGACGGTGGTAGTGTATGCGCAGTAGATAATGAACTACTGCACATACTAAAACTGAACCTTGCATCTTAAAATCTCTTCACCACACCGCCGTTGTTGTTGTGTTGTTGTGTATTGATCTGGACGAGGTCTTTATATGCAAAAACTGCTTCATAATCATTCTTGGCTTTTCAGCGGTGCAGAGTGATATGTTATCACTGTTATGTATTGATTGCCCCGTTCTTTTTCCCTAAACATGGTTTTCTGTCACACCTGGTCACTCTATGGGCATGTTAATATCATGTTTAATTGCAGTACCAAAAGTTTTAACAAGTCACTTTGTTTGACATACTGATATACAATATGTATAGGATAATATAACCTATGCATAAATATAAGGATAATATAACTGAAGGGCAACAAGATGCCACCACATACACATTTGGTCGACAAACAGTCACATCAACTGCATGGTCTTAAACACAACCAGAAACACAAACAGCACTTGGCTCAACATTGGTTGAAAAACCTGTTTTCTTTCTGTGATTCAACCATGTTGATGCCTGGGACCAACCAGTCTTGTGAGGCCTGACTCTCGTATCCCCTGCATAATCTACTAAACTATTGTGAGGATACCTGAGTATTTAGTGTTTGATGCGTGCTTGCTCTCTTTGCCTCTCCTGTACTTGATTTATAAACGTCTATATGAAATTTCCAACTTTTCATTCTCACTCTCTCGTTCTGATCACTTCTGCTCTCTTCTCCCTAGCTGAGACACTGGATCAACCTCTGCGGTAGGCCAGGTCTACCTGCTTGTGTGTGTGTGTGTGTGTGTGTGTGGGTGTGTGTGTGTGGGTGTGGGTGTGGGTGTGGGTGTGTGTGTGTGTGTGATTGTGAGTAAGTATCTTTGAGTGTCTGTGAGTGTATGCGTGTGTGTATGTGTGTGTGTGTGTGTCTGTGAATGTCTATGTCTGTGAGTGTGTGTGTTACAAGTGTGTGTTTAAAACACTTGGGTCCATTCGCTCATTGACTTTGTTGGCTTTTGGTTTTTGTTTTTCACCAGCATTTTGTCTGCTTCATGTTTTGTGTCATAATAATAATGTTTTTGTCGTAATAATATTGTTTTTGTCATAAAAAAGGGGACACATTAGCCATTTTTTGCGTCAATCATGTAAAGCTCAAATTGCTTTTAGAAGAGAAGTTACCAATTCATGACAAGCAATCTGCATAGTATGGTAGTTATTTGAAGAACCATAATGGATAGCTCAAGCGGTAATTAAACAACACTTTTGTGTTTGGTGAGAAGCCTAATTTTCAAAGTGAAAAGAATCAAGCTTAAGTCATATGGATATGTGCTTATTGTGTGGTTTTGGTTAGCTGAATCAACAAAAGACAAGTCCATACAAATACAGTGATCATTCCTGTAATGCTGGTCTGGCCTGCGGCAAGACAAGTGCTGGGGATTTGTTTGGAGTGCAAGGGCTAAAGCATTTATGGCTGGTGTTCCTCTTTCATGTTGCTTCACCATGTGATTTGTGCCTTGAATAGTGTGAATAGTGATTCACACTACCTGCTAGCTCACATGCTACCAACGTGCTATACTGAAGATGACACGCTAACCTTAGCTGCCTTTCCTTCTGTTCCCCTTCTTTCTGTTCTTACAGATTCCACCACCAGCGATTCAGTTAAGTCCAAGGTAAAACAAATAAATACATGTTTTTTATTAAACACTCAACAAACAATTACAAAAAGACAATCATAGGGGAAATAGACTATCAATGACCCTATGAATGACTTTGAAGTGAATAAGCTAGGTGGCTAGGTGATGATCAAGTAGACTGTACTATGTATAACATGGTAATGTAAGATCAGGTAATTCCTCCACAAGACCATAATAAGGCTATTTCTGGATGACCTTGCTTTTAGAAAATAGAAAACGTCTCTTCTCGCTCCTGTTGTTTTTTACACATCGATCCTGACTCGTTTCAGCCTTCGTCGGGTCCCAAGAAGGACATGAGCACCAGGGAGTTCCTCTCCATGTCCATCATGTCCGCGGTGACCAGGAAGCGTAAGAAGAGCCCCAGCCTCCACCCCACGGGGGGCAGCAGCAGCACGGACGACGACTCTGAGCACGAACCGGTCAAAACCAGCAACTACGGCTCGGAGCAGAGAGAGCAGGGACACGGGGACGAGGCCGCACAGGAGACGCCGGCGAGGTGCAACCCTTCGAGGCGAGAGGAAGGTGGGGAAGCTGCAGAGGACTGCGCCCGCTGTGAAGGAGAGAAGGTGGAGAAAGGGACACAGAAGGAGGACAAGAGGCGAGGCGAGAGGCCCGTGCAGCCTCGCCCCAGCAGTTTCCTTTACTCTCATTATTATCAGTGTCCGACCAGGCTTCAAGCGAGCTGCCAGAGACCCCCATATGGAACCGGTCATTTCCAGCACCCCAGGCCCCGATACCTGGCCAAGCCACTGCCTGTGATCCCTTCCTGGCTGCCTCCCGGCAGGCTGTGCCAGAACCCCTGCCCGCAGACGAGACAGGAGCCCGAGTGTAACCAGCCGGTTTCCGTCCGATACCGCAAGGCGAGGGAAGGGCGAGAGAGAGCCATGTCTATGAATCTGGACCTTGAGATGCATCAGGTGGGAGATTGGAGAGGAGAGAGAGTTGAGGTTATCAGAGTCATTGAGGGAGTGCCAAGGGTTTTTGGTGCTCCGCAGGGATCCATTCTCGGTCCTGCGACAATTCAGCAGAGACCACCAAGGATAGACCAACTCCATTCTACTGCAGCAGAGTCCCAGGCCCTCTCTCCTTCTTCCTTGGGATTCATGGATCCAGACGCCGCGGTTGTCCTCAGGAAGTCGGCCATGGACTCACGGGACAAAAGGAGAGCATTCCGTCGCCACACAGTAGTGGTTTGACTCGTCTGGTCTTGGGTACAAAATCTCTTTAACCACGATTCGCAAAAAAAATGGATCTCCAACGTTGCAAGGTTTGAAGCCTGATGCCTCACTTTAGGACCCTGGGTTTGTAATGTCAAATTCAAGTCCTTCATTTCAACGTGTGGATGTTATTTGTATTAAGGTTCCTCTTGTATGCTTCATTGATATTAAGATGTGAGCGTCATCACACGACATTTGGACTCCAGGATGGAGCTACTGCGATTTTAAAAAAGCATGACTGCTAAAATAATTGCCATGAGGGTTCACTTTCCTACTGAACTTTTTTGAAACTGTTTAGATTAAAGCTTTTTACACTGAAGCAGTGAAATTCAGATTTCAAGTTTTTTTTATACTGTTTTGGAACTAACCTCTCCATATTTAGCGATATAAATAATTGGCAGTTGATTACAAATAACAAGAGGAAGCCTTATGATACATTTGAGATTCACATTCATCAAAATGATGCAGATGTCACCCCATTGTGTTTCCAGAAAAGATGTTAGTTATACAGTTGGACAGATGCTGGGCCTAAAATAGATTCAACCGTACTGAAACTATAATAAGCCCAGTTGTCAACTCAACAATCAGTCCTTTTATATATTTTGTTTGATCCTAACACAATATTTGTCCCTTTTGCTTCTGTCATGTCAAGGTATGAGATTGGTCTGGCTCATTAGCAAGAGAGTGGGCATAACATCCATCACATCACATGGTAAACCCCACCCAAACATTCCACATGCGTGTGCTCATCCAGAGATTTACAGTAGAAACAGAGAATTGTGTCACCTGATTAATTGGGATTCTCACTGTATATCTTACCTCTATATATATATATATATAGAGGTGCACACACACCACACATATGCCGAGAGACACTCCTGCTTAACAGTGTCAGTAATACTCGGATCACATGAGGATGACAAACCAACAAAACAGAAATTGTAAATCCATGAATACCTTTGTCTTACTTTATTACTTTGTCCCTATTGGAATTACTGCTCTTGTTTCTTAAGTTCCTACCCTATTGAACCTATTGTTTATCAGTATGACCTGGCGGTGCAACCACCAGAAGACCACGTCTTCCTAAACCCGACTCCCATGTCATGTTTATCATATCTGAAACAGGTCTGTATACTTGTGCCCTGGTGCATGTACTCTATGTACGTGGATGATTGTGTGTGGACCAATTTTGTAACCGTTGTACAAAGCCTTGTTAAGTTAACCTGTGTACATTATACATAATATATTAAATTATTTGTTTTTGAAACCAACGTGTGTGTTCTGTTCGCCACAGAGTCATTGCGATCATTCTTTCAATCCTAGTGTTAGTTGATACTTATCTTCACTAGTGTCTTCACTAACCCTAACCCTAACCCTACTACCCGTGCCCTGGTACATAAAAGAAGCAGACCCATAAATTGTAATTAGTGACACCTGTGTTTTTTCTGCAACGACGCCACTGCGAAAAAGGATCTATAATACATATAGATTCTAATGATATAAATATTGTTGTAAGTTTAGTTTGATACCCCAAGGCCCTTTGGTTACCAGGTTGTTTTGGATTTGCTGCATTTTGTTATGGTCAGGTGGAGATTCATTTGTGTTGGGCCAGTGACTTGTTAGGGGAACGGGGTACAGCTGAGCTACCCAGGCCAGGTGCTATAGATTAGGGTCTGGCTGCAGGTGTTCTAGTCAGCTCTATGTTGGAGCTGAAGACAGAACACCTTTAAATGTCTCTTCATGAAAGCACACTGGTTGATGATATTCTATGTTGCTGTGGGTCTTTAGTTTCAGGCATATTTTCCTATTTTCTTTTCTGATGACTTGGCGGTTGTGGTGTATGCTAACCGCATTACTAGCACCTACCTTATTCCCCATGTCGCCTTTTGGAATCTGTTAGGGCTCAGTGAGCAACTCTTATTTACAATATTAATGCTACTCTTAACAGGAAAAACTGTGTTCTATGAGGTGGGTGAATTGGGATATAGTAATGCAATATACCAGATGGTTACCTAATTCATCACTTTCTGGTTTAAAAGCTAAAACGTAGAAACACAAAGCAGTCCTAATATTCTTGCAGGGATATCTGTTTTATTGTTTCCATTGTCATCCAAACTTCAAATACAGATCTGCAATCGTCACTTCATCGCAATCATGACCTATGTACAATCAAGAATAATTTAATAACAGGTTTTTAAGTCGTGTTTTACAAGGTGAGACAAATCCTGAAACATCTCTTCACATAATTTCCACAGTGTGTCCACTAAATTCTTTCCCTTGATTCTTGTTCCTACAAGTGGGCAGAGAGACTGCTGAGTTTGCACAAAAGACCAAGTTCCTTCTCCTACTGGACACCACTCACACATTGCACGGAAAAAGGGTTCCTGTGGTTTGAGCGTGTACGCCCGAAAACACTGGGGCCCTTCAGGAGGACATGCAGCCTCTCTTCTGGGCCCTCCGCAGCAGCACCAGGAGGCCCTGGGCCACCAGGGGCCACATCAGCAGGAGCAGCAAGGTGTGACCCGACACATTGAACGGCCACCATTTCTCCACCTGGAATAATGCATAAAACAATGCCGTTATAATGTTTGTCGTTACTCGGCTTTGTTGAATACTCGATTCTGATTGGTCGATATTCTGTATTCTCAGGTCTGTTGTTTCTGAACAGCAGACCGCTGCTTGCTACTCCGTCAGAGTAGCAAGCTAGATGATAACATTAACATGAACTACTGCTGCACTGACCTCCGGTGAGGCTGAGGTGGTGGCACACTGGGAGCACAGCCTCCAGTCCTCGTTCTGGGCCTGTTGAGACACACACACACACACACACACACACACACACACACGTTAATTCCAAAAGCAGGGAACATAAACACATCTGGTTTGGGCCCCATGTGCAGACAAACCATACAAGACGTTAACCCATCATCCAGTTTTCCATTGTCGCATGAAACAATGAATACCGGGAACATGCGGGATGTTTTTTGGGGGGGGGGCTATTTTTAGAGAATGTGCAACATTAGTGTAACTAATTAACATTATCTACATTATCTAAGATAATTAACATTATCTACTGCCATCATTATATCCAAAAGACGCACATTGTTAGGACTGTACAGTAACAGGACAACGATTTAAGCAGCAGCTTTCAATATCTGGCCTTCAAAAACCAACGACGCATATAAATCCATCGCTCTTCGCCTCCAGATCTAGCAGGTTGCACCAGGTTTTGTGACTGAGGTTTCAGCCATATTTCCCCCTACGTACTTCCTAACTGTGGTAGTGTGGAGGTGTATAAAGGGACATTAGCGGGGACTAGCAGGGACTGTAACGGGACAGGGCGGGTCGCTGCTTACGTGTGCCGCAGCCAGATGCTCCACCGCCTCCAGACGCTCCATCACGCTGTGCATGTCCTCCCGCAGCCGCCGCAGGGCCAACACGATCTGCTGCTGCAGCTGGGCGTCGTGCAGCCGCTCAGCCCCGCCCTCAGGACCGCCCCCGCCGGCTCCGCCCCCACCGCCCATGTTAGGAGCTCCACGACCAGGAGGCCTGGGGCCGCCTGGAGGAGCACCACCTGTGCGCGCAAAATACATCAATGCAAGGATAAGATGAGCCTGGGATTTATTCCGGATATGTAGGATTTGGATATTAACGCACACACGCAAGCACGCACGCACACGCACACGCACACTTACGTTCTCTCCAGCTCTGGTCAGGGCCGCCTCGCCCACTGTGACTCCGCCTCATCCTCGGACCTTTGTCCTCCCCCGCCCCCTCCCCACCTTGACCCGACCCGACCTGCGTTGCCCCGGCAACGGTCCTGTGCCTCCAGGGCTGGTATGACGAGGAGTCCGAGTGGCCGTTCTGAAACCCGTTGGACTTGATCTGTGGAGGCACACGTCGCCGGTCATTCACCGCTCTGCCATGACTCCCTAACTGATGAGACGTTCTGGTGCTGTTCATACACGTATCACACTGTCATGCAGAGGTCTTCAACATTTTTCAGGCTTTTTCTTGGCTGAGAGTGACACGGTGGAGGGACCCCCTGTTATATATTGCATAAAATTGTGTTGCTTATTAAACCGGGCCAATAATACTAGTGCCATGTATAAAAGTAGCACAATGGCTCAGCATTGTATACATGCATCATTACAATAGTTTGCAATAGTTACATTTTTTGAAGAAAAAAAAGTTTGGGATCAAATAATTTCAGGGACCCCCTGCAGTAACTCTGTGGACCCCCTAGGGGTCACGGAACCCCCTGTTGAAGATCTCTGCTGTAATGTATTCATAGCCCGAGCCATCTTAATAGAATTGACTTCTCTCAAGGCTGAGAACAGGGTCCAAAATCTATCGGACCTGATTGGAGGAGAGCACAAGTCTTGCCTTGATGTTGAGAAGTTGATCCTCTGAATCCAACGAGTCACAGAAGATCTCGCTCTCTGAGTCGCTGGTGGGCGCCACGCCCTCGGACAGACCCGAGTCTACACCAAACACACACCAACCGGAGTGAAACGACGTAATGCTACGACGAGACGTGCTTACAATAATACACTGAGCACAATCAATAGATAGTCAATAGATTGATTGTCAATAGATTACTGTCATATTAAGATGTTTTGTTCACGGTAGGAGTTTGAACCTGTTTTTGTGTGTGTGTGTGTGTGTGTGTGTGTGTGTGTGTGTGTGTGTGTGTGTGTGTGTGTGTGTGTGTGTGTG
>JAOPJO010000069.1:4825691-4836372 GCA_027123675.1 Molva macrophthalma | reverse complement strand
CCCCCCCCCCAACCTCAGAATAGCATTCCCTACGAGCACCATGCCAAGTAGACGCTCACCAAGTCCTTGTGTGACGACAGCCGCGCTGGGTGAGTCCCATACCTGAAGCACTGCTCAAACACTCCTCTTCTGCACACGTCCCCGGGACTGTCTCGGGCCTTCAGAGTGTTCTTCAGGTTGCAAGGGCTTCATTCCCGCTCCTCTGAACGGGTTTAAAGCCACAGCTGGAAGGACCTTTTACAGCGTTTCATCTACAAAATGAATTTACCTTCCGTCTGTGACATCAGTGCCAGCGACTTGGTAAAAGCTATAAAAGACTTCCAGTTTTTTGTGTTGCAACCTGGGTTCAGAGTGTTCTGCAGGTCAGGCAGCCTGACTTCCCATTTCCTAGACTTGGGTGTGTTTGGCAGCAGCCGATGTCATAGGATCTCATATTGCAATTGCAAACGTTCTGACACCGATAATTAAATGTGCAATGTTTGCACAACGTTAAAATCGACTATCCATTAGTGACGTCTGGCAATGAGTTCTTTTTGATAAACATGTTGGACACCTAAAGAGCCAGCACAGTTGCCAAGACAACAGTCGACGGGCATCAAATATACAGTAAGACAGCAGAGGAGCAGGCTGTGTCGCCATACGTCATTTAAAGTTTTCAAAGTTAAGCCAATCAGAAATCAAAGGGCGTATTTCCCGTTGATTGTATGACATCATCTTTGCTCCCATCAAACCCATTTCCATTGATCTACGGTGAGCCAGTAGCAGACGGGCGTTGTTCTCAGGTATGAGGCAACCCCGTTTAGAAGTGGAGCGAACAAGGCACCGCAGTGCATCAAAGCCTTAGCCGTGACCCTCTCCCTTCCCCACGTGTGGAACCCATGCCCCTCTTGATCCACGCTGTGGCTTGTTGCTTGTGCTGTTGGTTTGATGCCGCCTCAAAGCTTAGCGCTCCCCGCATGACGGCCTGGCTTCAAAGCATTCACGGCAAGCCTTGCATTTTTATGCTGTAGATGCGCGGATGACGTGTTGATACACAACATTCCCTGCCATGGCTTGTTTTAACGTCGATGTGTTTTATACAGAACATGTCTTGCCTTGGCTTGTGTCCAGACCAGTGTGTGCATGATGAGGGACACTGCAACTCCATAGCATGGCACTCGACAAAATGTTTAGGATTGTATGGTATATTATAAATCTGTGTATAACTTTGAATCAAATAGGTGTGTGACTTTCCCCATCCTATGTCTTGACTTTAGATGTATCACCCTATTGATATATTATCTATTTTCCTGTTTTTTTTGTTTTTTTTCTTTCCATTTAAAGGGGGCCTACTGTAAAAATAAAACTTGTCTTGCTCTCGCACACCCTGGTGTTCATTTGGTTAATATTCCAGATGGTCACTGGGAAACTTGAAACCCGGAGCGTCTCACTGTAGTCCTACCGTAGAGTTGCCTCAGAGTAAATTGGGCTGATTCGATATGAGCCAGTAGTGGGTCTACTCAAAACCATTTCCTAGTCTACAAAATGATCCAGGACACTAACGACGGCATTTTATGTGGCACGGCGAAGCGATTCCAAGATGTCTAGGAGGAAGCCGTAACGTCTGCTGTGCAATTCCCAAATTACATATAAAAAAAGGCAGAAATCTCAACAAGGATCATCAACAAGGAGGGAGGTTGGAACGTGTACCTCGTTCAGGGCCGGATAGCGCACTACAGATCATGTTTTATTACACATTTCAGAATCATAGCTTGGCAGACGTTTCAATAATTCAGGTCTACGATATTGGGAACGGGAAAACTGAGGAAAAAGGGCTTTAAAGTGTTTTAACTGGCCAGCCAAATGGGTTATAGGTATATAAGGCATATTGCACTAATATAACACAAAGAAAAATTTGTGTTTTGAAACTTAAAACAGATAAAACCGATGGGCCTTTCAAGAAGTTCATTTTTACTTATAACCCAATTTCGCCAAAAAAGTAGTTACTGTGGTTAGCGTTTGGACAGCAGAGTTGGCCCCCTTTAATTAGAATGATTGACTAAACGGCTAATAGCTGCTATGTTGCTCACATTCACGGTGTTGTCTGTTTTCTCTCCAGATGGTGGCCGGCGTGACTCCGGGTGGTCTCCACTCTTTAGCTCCGCGATGAGCCCCCCCCACCCACCCACACCCCCACCCGCTCTGCTAGCGGACCACACCCTGCTCATGTAGCAGCAATCAGACGACACACAAATATACTGCTACTGCTAACTCCAGCTCTCATTTGAAGCCAGCTGCTGACTCGGCACAATGTCTGTCTCTGATCTATTTCTTGGCCTCATGTCCCCCCCCCTGCTTTTCAGATATTCCTGCCTCCCCTTTGAATAGATCACAGCCTGTCATCTCCACCCTCCCTCACTGTCGCGGGTCTTGGTTGCTTGACCTAGAACGGCAAACATTTTGATAAAATATATTGAGGACATAAAGGACTGCTCTCTTGTGTCCACTTTTACTATCGGGAGAAGATTTGCAGAACCCTTCATGCTGGTGGTCCCGTCCAGCTCCAGTTGGGCTTAAGAACCGGTCTGGCCAAGCTGTAGTACACACACAAACATACAACTGTTCTCAACCATTATTTTTTCTAACACACACATTTGGTGAACCACTGTTCATGAAATGTGTGTGTTCGGTTCTGTTCCTACTGCTACTGAACGTGAAATAACCCGATGAATAACACGCTTTTACTTTTTTTACTTGGCAGTAACTTAAATCAAGTGGAAGCAGCAGCTTCTATTTCCTGTGGGTAGATTTTGAGGTGTGATGCTTTTATTTTGAAGGTGTGTATTTTATTTCCTCACATTAACTAATAGCCAGGACGCTTTTCAGTTTTTGTTTGGTTTCATTTGCAGCCGCTGGTGCAATATTTTTCAATAGCTATGTCCTTTTATAGGAGAGAAAACAAATCCTGCTTTGCATGTTTTAGGACTCTGCCCTCTCGTTTCGCCAGCGGTCAGGGGCAGAGGTAAAGCTTACCGGTCTACTCTATTCCTGACATACCAAGTCTTCTTATTGGTATCCTGGGTTGAGGTAGAAATAAGTGTATCAGCCGTTTTTTTTGTTTGTTTTTTGTTTGTTTTTTTATCTGGAATCTCACGGTCAGTGATGTCACCAGCCGACACCCCCCCCCCTCCTCCCAGTGTCCGGTCGTAGAGAAGTGCACTTTTAAAAGGAGCCCGGGGGCCCATTTAAGACACTTGCATTTGATGTCTGCTCACTGTTGTACAGATCTACGTTTTCATTCCCTCGTTTGTATGATTTTTAAGCTGTGAAATATCTGTAATATAGATGTGTACATGTCTTTTTTTCTTTTGCCCCTTTTTGTCTATTGGTTTAGATAAAAAAAATAAATAAAAAAAAAAGGCATCCCTCTTCGGCTCCATCCAGGCAACTTGGCTGGTGTTTGGGGTTTAAACACAGGGGTAGTTTTGTTTTCGATGCGTCATGATACAAGTGGCTCCACCCCCAGTAGTTTTGTTGTCGATGCGTCATGAAGCAACATAGGCAGGGCTGTAACTAACATCCTGGACGCAGAGGCCCCGTCCTCTGTATTTTTATTTCTTGTCCCCTTCCCAACTAACGTAGGCTTTTAAAGAGCACCTTGCAGTTTTGACATTCCCGGTTAATTAACGTCGGGAAACAATGCAGCAAATCAAATTATTATTGTCTTAATGTACTTGGAATACAGCCTGACTCGTTTTGTAATTCAACGTGCGGGCAACTGCGTGAGCTTTGCAATACAAAAAGGAATCTAGCCGTGATTCTAAAAGTGACAATATTTTAGCAATTGATCTGCTAAACCATTTGCCCACACACAAATTAACCGGTGGTGCCAACATGCATGTGGTACTTTAGAGGATAGGTAAACCCCCCGTTTTAGCAGAAAATTCCACCCAGGAGATTCAAAAAGATGCCATCTGGAAAGTCGTAAAGGTTTTAGAAAAACACTTTTGGCGTCTGTAGCAGCAGGTGTGAGGGGCGCCAGTTTTTTCACCTGAACAAGTGATTTGGGGGTTTACTTACACAGTAACATTAGTATTGTATAGTCCCTGGTTACGTCCCTGCACATAGAGGAAGTACAGGAGCAATTATGAAACGCCACAGCTAGCTCACCACTCAATGGATGAGGACGAAGCACTCGTTGCTTTTTAACAAGAATCTTTTGGTTTTTCTTTGTCTGTTTTCAAGCAAAGAAAATACTCCAGAAACTCCAGAAAGTCATTGTCAGAATCTTTCTCCTTGGAGAAAGATCCTGTGAGGGATCCGATAAGACCCACATGGATGTGGCTAATCATAGAGACGGGGGCATTCAAAGCATTATAAGTGTATTGTTCACAAATTTCTATTGAGTCAAGAACTACTACTAATACTTGACAGGTTTAAGCCAGCAAACTAGTTTGGGCGAAGGGCGTTTGTATTTACCCAGACTTGTATCGGAACCAGCCAGTCTCCTGAAGCTTTCTATGCCTTTCTGACCATGTCGTGAACCATGGGAAGCCTGTTGAAATTGAGCCTCACTGCTCTTCATTTTTCCCCTTAAGGGATTATTTTGACACATGGTCAGTTTGGCTGGCCATGCAACAATTAAGTTTATCCAAGGTACCGGCTCCGTAAGATCTACTTTCTCTTTGTATTTGCCACTGTATTTGTGTACTTTAAAACCTGTAAATAAATTAAGTACTTGTACCCTTTTGCACTTTTTGTCCAACATCAACCACATATGCTGTACTCATAAAAAACAAATGTGTAGACATATCTTTTTATTCTGTTCAGTAATATATTTTTTGTGAGGAATCATGAACTGTGAACCGTTATGGCAGTCGACGCTGGCGTTTATTTGCACTGCATTTAAAGCACATCTTGCAGAGATGACCTGTTTTGGTAACATGGGTTAACCCCCATTAACCAATTACCGACGGGTCACTGAATAGGGTGCAGTTCAATATGAACAAAAAGGCCCTTATATTCCTTACAATGGTCTTGAATTGAAGGATTATAGCCATTATAGATGAATATGATATTCATCACTGTCTACGATGACGAGCCTCACCTGTTTATTGAGCAGTCGTCATTTACCTTTGCCTACGTGGGTCGTTTTTAGATATTTCACCACAGGTGTGTATCGGGTCATTGACGTTGAACAGTAAAATACACTCGCGTGCGTTGCAATGTCAATGTCATAACAAGACAACATTAAAGTTCCTTGCAAATGTCAAACGACGACAAAACACACACACTTCACGCCAACATCAGTACAGGTGTAATAATTTAGAGGAACTTGATAGCCAAGGATATGTGAATTACGTTACGAAAATAATTTAGGTTTGATCAGCACACACGCCTTATTGGACACAAGTAAAACACTAACAACACCGCACTGCAAAGTAACAATTTGATAGCACACTGCTTGGTGAAATAGCAGTACTACAGCATGTAGTTCCCCTGTGGCTAGCTAATAGCCCACTAACCACAGGAGTGGACAGAACCCACTTGATTATAAAACACTTTGGTTGTTAACTGTAATGCCCAGCCTTATTCACAAGTGGACTCTGAATGTGACAACATTACAGGTGAGGAACCTGAGACACACACACCTCCAAAAGAAAAGTTGACGCCAAAACAGTATTGGAAAAAGTAGCGCTACAGATTGAAAAGGAAAAAGCGACCACTGAGGGAAGAATTTGCAAGGAAATGTTAAGTGCCCAAAATGTGCAGATGTGAGTTGAGTAAGTGACTTGGTGTGTTTGTGTTTTTGTGGGTTTGTTACAGTGTGACACCTCTTAACATAGAACACAAACAACGCACAGTGAAGTTTTATTCTCTCTCCCCGTGTCTCTCACACCCTGGCGCTCTCCTCGAATGTCCTCTTTTCTAGGGCGACTCCTGCCTTCCGTCTCTTGTGTCCTTCCCTTTATACACCCTTCTCTGGCTTCACCTCTCCGTCGATTTCCCCCGCTAAGCCCTTCACAATCTTTTCCTGCGGCCCAACCGTCTTGCCCTCGTCTCCGTCCTGCGTCTCCAGGCCGTCCTCCGAGCCAGTCTCTTCGTGGTTAAGCTCCTCCTTTTCGCAGGAGCTCACGGCCATCTCCATCCGAGCCTCGGGCTCCTCCTCCTGTTTCTTCTTGAGGCAGAAGTAGTTCCCGAGGGAGATGATGAACGCGGACACCACCACCTCACACCCGGCCAGCAGGAACACGTACATGTAGTTGTGGGTGGCGTCCAACAGACGCCCTGGAATTGAAAGCGAGAGAGAGTTTTTCGTTAACGGGAGCAGTGCTAGTACCACCATTACGTGCTATCAGTTTGATTGATTTATTTGTATTTGGGTTTTTTGGGAAGGCAACAATTTGACTGAATTGTACAAATCTAAATGAAGAGGTTTCTCCGTATGTCCTGACCTGCACCGGGAGGCCCCACTAGCACAGCGATGGCCTCCATCAGCAGCACCAGGCCGATGGCACTGGAGAACTTCTCTGTTCCCACGATGGCCATCAGCACCTCAAACTGCAGCGCTCCCACCATGCCGTAGGATATGCCGAAGAAGATGCAGAACATCACCAACCCCGTGTAGTCGGTGGCCTGTGGGGAGAACAGCAGCAAGAGATTGCAGCGAGTGGGGGATACTTTGAATGCCATCTTAGGGTTAAAGCACAAGGGGCTATCCTAGGGGTACATTTGAAATTTTGTCAGAATTTAATGTTTTTTTTTTCTCTGAATTATTTTGCCAAAAAACATTTACTGCTGCAAACATAGTAGCATAACCATGGCACGGCAGCTGCAATACCGCCCCCAAGAGGCTGCTGAACTACATAACCGAAGCCTCACCTGTGAGCCGACGATATCGGTGACGCCGTTGAAGATCATGGCAAAGCTGAACAGGTAAACGCATCGGGGCCGCACCCACTTGAGCCCCGCGATCAGACCGCAGATTGGCCGGGCGAACATGTCCACGAACCCCAGGATGGTGAGCAGCAGTGCTGACTTGGTGTCGGCGTTGCCCAGCTCCTTGGCGTAGCTCACCACAAACACGGGCGGCACGAACAGCCCTAGCACCATGACGGAGGCTGCCACCGTGTAGATGAGGAAGCCCCGGTCCCTGAACACGCTGAAGTCCAGCAGCTTCTTCCTCTTAGCGGGTTGCTGGTTCTCCTCCTGGAGCTCGTTCACCTTGCCCTCCACGTCTTTAGGCGTCTTGGGGGGCAGCAGGGGTCTCATGAGGGCCCCGCAGGCGCAGCAGTTGAGGAGTATCCCCCCCAGGATCATGAAGCCGCCCCTCCAGCCGTACTGGTACTGGAGGTACTGACCCAGCGGAGACAGGCAGCACAGGGCCACAGGGCTGCCAGCCGCCGCCAGCCCGTTGGCCAGTGGACGCTTCTCGCTGAAGTAGCGGTTGAGCATGATTAGAGAGGGCTGGAAGTTCAGGGCCAGACCCAGTCCTTAGAGAGAGAGAGAGAGAGAGATGTGTAAGGGTGGCACACACAACCATACCAGGGTGAGAGACAGAATGCGTTTAAAATAATATGAGTATAACACGTGCACGCAGTGTCTTTAATGCCATGCACGCAGTGTCTTTAACGCCATACCTGTAATGACTCCGATGCACAGGTACAGATGTATGATACTGGTGGCGAGGGAGGCCAGGATCATTCCCAGGGAGGCGAACAGCCCTCCGACCATCATCACCGGCCGGCAGCCAAACCTGTTGACCAGCACACTGCACAAAGGGCCTGTCCAGCAGCCCGTGGCCAGTCAGTCACGCCTCCTTAGACAGCTCAATGCTCTAGGTCAGTGTTTTTCAACATGTGCCAGTGGTACGTAAGGGTACTGCAGGCGGTAGTGGGATTTTATTCTTGAAATACACACATTTACAATTATAGAAAGAATTATATTGATAATTGAAAATATATTTTACAAATATTGTTCAGTAAATATAGCATTATGGCTTGTTGTTATTCAAATAATAGTTTCACTTTGTCTATTCTATCATGTTTTCCATTGTAGGGTTTTCCATTGATGTTTTGTGTTAATTGGTGTTTGCTAAATAAACACTGGGGAGCACAAGCAGTGTTGCTGACTTTTCCTGTCCACTGTTTCCCTCTGGCCATGGCCTTCTTGCAGTAATAATTGTGTATAGAGGGGGCGTTGGCAGTCTTTGCTCAGCCACTGCATGTGTATTTATACATTTTTTACCCTTTGCATATGAGGTGGTCCATCAAAAGTGCCTCATACATGATACTGATGTATATTTCTGTGGATGCTTGAAATGAAATGAACTCGGTATTAAAATACTGTGTAGTAATCCAAATGAATATGAATGAGTTGTCTTTTCAATATTCTAGGAAATGAAAAAGGCTGAACCACTAGGCCTATATAGCGCCATCCATGGTAGAAAATGATTGACAAAATGTTGAGATGTTTTTCTTTTGTCCTGTAGATGGAAGCAAACACACACAACCCTGGTCTAGTGTTAGCTTTATGTTATATACATGTCCCCACCTGTTCCGTAGAGCATAGCTAGCAGTATGGAAGATATCCAGGCGGTGTCGCTGTAGCCCACACCGAACTCACGGATCAACTCCTTGAAGAAGACGCTGACGGCCTTGGGGAAGGCGTATGAGAAGCCTGTGATGACGAAGCAGCCTGTCAGCACAGCCCAGCCCCAGCCCCCATCTGGTGCCTTAACCCCCGCAGGCCCCTCGTCCAGCGCTACACCTCCCATGATGCACCTCTGACCGCGATGGAGATGTCACAGCTGTGGACAGACAGATAGCTTGTTTTTTGTTTTGTATTCACTACTATACAATACTACAATTTCAAGGACATTTATATTCCTGTGTGAGTGTGTTTGTTTGTGTGTGTGAGAGAGAGAGAGACAGTCCGTCTGTGTTTAACTGCAAATCACTGGGTAAAGATCGATCTGGTTAAATGAAGGCATTATGGGTGGTGGTTGTGGTAGTAGTAGCAGTAGTTGTAGTGCCCATAGTACACCCAACTATTTTCACCAGGATGTTGCATAAAAGGAAATGACACTCTGATTCAGGAAACCATGGTTCACAAACCATGGTTTGTTATGAGGAACAGTCATGTGTAAGCAACCCTATTAAGGAGTGCACAGTCACTATGATAGTACCAGACATGATGCAATACTGCTCAGTCAAGGGCAATGTCTTAAAGAACACTCAACACAATGCACTTTGTTTTAGTATATCTTGATATTTTACATTATATCTAGTTGTTTGTATGATGCCACGTGCTATTGCGTTATCCCTTTTGCTGCTGTAACACTGCCAATTTCCAAACGGGTTAATAAAGCTTAAGATATTGCATAGATATGGTATACAACAGGTTTACACAATTCCTAATGGATTCACTAATCTTTTTGACGTGAAAATATTTGATCTTATCTTATTTAGCAAGCAGCGTAGGCCTACCAATGACGATGATGATGAGATTGATTCTTTCAGAAATGAAGTTGATTATAAATCAAGTAGTTACTGTAGTTAACATAACACAACCAGCCGCTTTACAACTATCACTAATTAGTCAAGAAGCAGCTTTGTTAAGATGTTTGAAACACACGGAGGGACAGTCGGTTATTGTGTTCTAGAAATACTTAATCAAGAGAGAAGGAAATTACTATTCTGGATGTTTCTCTCAAGCTTCAACAAACCCTTACAGACCTGTGGCCCTTGACAGGGTGTAAAATGTATCCCTCTTTATTCTAAGGCTAGACCGGTATTGGCTCAAATACTATCATGGTGGTGCGTGGGGTAGCGGTAATATAATGTTGCCAGTATCAAGAGAATGATTTTCTCCAAGCATCTTGCCACACACTTCCAGCTAACTCTTGACTTTCCCCAGCTGTCAGTAGATATAGCGAGAGTAACCCCGCTGTGAACACTGCTTTGCAGTGGCTGCGGCAATGACACATTCTGAACTCCATTGCTGTAGTTCTTAAACCCAAATTACGTTTACTTATCGTTTGGTCAACTGAAACAAATCCAACTGCGCACCCTTGATGCCTAAAAACTAACCTGGTGCTTAAATAGCGTGGATGAATTGTAAACGTGCGTAGACTCCCATTTGCTTAACCCTTTTGTTAAGTGTTATGACAGGAATATCTAGTGGCACATTGGCTCAGTGGTGAGCACTGTTGCTTCACAGTAAGAAGGCACTTGGTTTGAGGCTGACTTCTGCCACCAGGGATGAAGGGTCTGTGTTGCAGGTCTTTCCACTCAGGCCTTTTTGTTTGGCGGTTGGATTATCCCTATGCTTTTCTCAATGCGATCGATGGCATCCTATCTCTGTGTCTTGTGATCATAATCTGTATCCTCATAAATAGTTTACAAGGACTTGTATGAACGTAGTGTTCTGTGTGATGTGATCTTCTCAAGTGTGCTGAGAGATCACATACACAGTACATGCAACACACCTAATATCCTAACCTTTCCAATGGAACCCGTGCAGCCCTTTGACATGGGTGTAGTTAAACGACCTAAAATTAGAGACCCTTATATAACTGGACAACCACTCTCACACACATTCTTTCCCTCTCACACAAACACACACTGGTGGCACACACACACACACACACACACACACACACACACACACACACACACACACACACACACACACACACACA
>JAOPJO010000069.1:4793558-4807051 GCA_027123675.1 Molva macrophthalma | reverse complement strand
ACACACACACACACACACACACACACACACACACACACACACACACACACACAGACACAGACACACACACACACACATGCGCGCACTCACTCACTCACTCACTCACTCACTCCCCCTACAGATGCAGCTGTTCCCTGGCTTGTGGTTCAGCCACGCCGGTACTCTGGTTTCGATGGAGATGGCGGTCCAGCCCAGCATGCTTCCTAGTCTGGCCCGAGTACAGATCCTCCGGCCTTACTGCAGTCCCACGCAGCATCTCGTACCCCCAGGTCTCACGGCTCGCTAAGTTTTTTCCCTTTTCATTGAAGGACAAACGCAGGTGTCACTCATAACTCACTGTGGGTCTGCTACTTGTATGTACCAGGGCAAACTTAGCAGACTAAACCAGTGAAGATGAGGCACACTGACCGTTACTAGTGCTTTGACACACATAAATGAAACGCCTACCTTCCTACCCAACGTTAAACCAAACAAGCGTTCTGAGTGACGGCAGTGTTCTTCCTACGATGGCAGCTCTGGGAAAAGGGTCTCTAGGTGTGGCCATTGTGTTTTGTTATTTGTTATTTATTATATATATATTTTGAGCTGTGGGTGGTTCTGTCTCGCCCCTTCCAGGCTGCGGTGCTCTTCTGAATCCCTTCAGTTGCTGTTCAGACGTTCCTCTCTGTAACACCACGGGGGGCTGCGCCGTGGGACTGTACTGGTGCCACCTGCTGGAGGTCTGCGTGCCCGTCATCAGTCCCTGCAGCGCCTACGACCGCTCCCCGGCCGCTAGAGCCAGGTTCAGCTACGCGCTGCCCCCCAGATACCCCGCAACGCCGCCTTTTTACCACTTGGTGGCAGACCTGCCTCTCCGGATGGACGCCATCCGTGAACTGACGACCGTTCGAGTAGGTAGCCTTTATGAAGTTCAGTGTCACATATCGTTGGCATGGTATGGTTCAGTGTTGCTCGCATCTTTGGTGCTTGCACACTGTCCCATCGAACACCCGCACCGAACTAGAGAATGCTGGCCGAAGTTTGCAGACGTTCGACATGTTTGCCGACAAAAAAACTTCATCCGACAACAAGTATGGAACACTGGCCCGATGTTGGTGTTTGTGGGTGTTTGTTGCGGTAGTGTCTTCAAAGTATAAAATTTTGTTTTCCATTACAGCTGGTTCTGCCTGACAGAAAGTTCACAGTCTATCCGGATGATGTTGTGGCCATACAACACACGCGTCAGTCTGGGAAATTTGTGCATTGTCCCAACTCCGAGCCATCCTCCAACTCCCCCTGGCGCCAGAGTTACCTGTCCCTTAGGGGCTCTGAGAGTGGGGGCTGGTGGGAAGGAGGCCTCTCTTCCCCAAACCTGGGTGGACGCTGGGTGGATGGGTTGGTATGCAACCTGCGGATGCTGTACGTGGATGCTTTGCCCGGGAAGAGCCACGCCTTCCCAAATACGGAGCACCCCCATGACGTTGAGGACCTCCCCGATACACGGATAACCTTGGACCCCGATGTTGTCTCCCTGAGTCCTGGTCCCGCTACGCCTCCGAGTTGCATAACAGGACTTGAAGTCGTCCATCCCCAGCCTGACGACGACAACCAGCTCCACGTGCAAATCAACGTCCCGGTTCTCAGTGTTATACGGATCTGGTCCGGAGGGCCCAACGCCAGCAGCTCATGGTCAGCTCCTGTGCTTCGGACAGGGGTGCCTTTTCGACCCTTCTGCCCAGAGGAGTTGACTGGATCCTGGCTTGGTTGCGAGCGAGAGTCACCGGATACCTGGTTCTCCTCTGTGACTTTCATGTTGCCGTCGGCCGGGTCGCACACCCTGGATGTCAGCGCGGTGAACTCGGTGAGCACCCAGAGTGTTAGCGTGAGGGTGTGGGGCTACGAGGCGGTGACGGGACTCAGCGTGAAGCCCCGCGGACACCTGAGGGTCCTTACCGACTTGGCACAGGTGAGGATGCCCGTACCTACATCACCTCCTCTTTCACAGGCAAAAAAAGCAGCGAATCAGCAGGAAAACAAGCAGGGAGTCCCACAACACAAATTATGAAAGATGCACATTATCTAAACACACACACACACACAGACACACAGACACACAGACACACAGACACACACACACACACAGACACACAGACA
Source organism: Molva macrophthalma (assembly GCA_027123675.1). Taxonomy (NCBI): domain Eukaryota; kingdom Metazoa; phylum Chordata; class Actinopteri; order Gadiformes; family Lotidae; genus Molva; species Molva macrophthalma. Next base: position 4,804,918 of record JAOPJO010000069.1, on the reverse strand, counting down.
CACAGACACACACACACACTCACACACACACACACACACACACACACACACACACACACACACATCTTGGAAGGATAGGCCAGCCGCCAAATACCTTCTACAATCTCTCACTTTGAAATGTCCTCCCCCTGCTAGTCGTTTAAAGCCAGGGTAGAAACTGGTTCATCTGTGAAGTTCAGCTGGGTGATGGACCACCTGGAGGAGTTCACCTCTGAAGGAGACTCCTACAATGTGGTGTTGAAGAAACCTGCCGAGTACAGACTCAAGGTCAGATTTAGCATGTTATTTACTTTAATACCATATCTATTCTATGGCTCTGAAGTCTGTCTCCAGACACATCTCTCCATAATGAACGGCCCCATGATGATCGATCAAGAGAACCTTCTCCGATGTTTCAGGTGACCGCGGCCAATCCGGTGAGCTCACAGACGCAAGACGTTTTCCTAACTGCGGACGTGATGGCGCCGCTGGCCGACCCGGAGTTCCTGTCCGCAAGGGCAGTGGTTGCTGCGAACGACACACACCTGTACACTATCAGGGTCAAAGTGGACGTCGCCCTGGGGCTGACCTTCAGGTAGGCGCTGTGATGTGATGAGCCGAGATGTATGCGGTTTAATCAGAACCGTAGCTCCTTCATGAAAAAGGACATGACACGAGACTATATATAGTATAAGACAACATTTCCATATGCTTGTATGTGTTTCACAGCTGGAGTTTTGGGGACGACAGCGGCCATGTGAGCCATACTCATCCAGCTCCTTGTCAGACCACAGAAGGGCTGGTGGAGAAGGGAGAGAGACAGGTGTATGTTCAGGACTCAATCAGCCAAGCCTATCTTAAGCCTGGTAAATATCCCCCCTACTGGCTCACCGCTGTGTGTTACACAAACACGCACACACCCACACACCCACACACGCACACGCACTCACCCACACACCCACACACACATAACTGGTAGTAGTTTCTGGATTCTATGGACACTGATCCACTAATTCTTTATGTGTGTGTGTGTGTGTGTGTGTGTGTGTGTGTGTGTGCGTGCACTTTGCAGGTGACTACACACTCCAAGTTCACGTGTCCAACCCCTACGACAGCATAGAGACTTCCAAGCTGGTGAAAGTTCGGCCCCGGCTTACACGCGTCCTGCTCTCATCCTCCCCTGCGGTGACCTCCGTGGAAAAGCCCTTCCTTCTGGAGGTCGAAGTTCAGCCCTCATCCTACGAAGTCTCCTACGCTTGGGACTTTGCCGACGGCTCCCCGCAGCTCCTTAGTTCCCGCGGCGGGATCAGTCACGCCTTCGGATCGCTCGGCCTCTACAACGTCAGCGTGCGCGCGGACAACGGAGTGAGCGCCCTGATGTCTTGGCTGGAGGTGGAAGTGGCCGAGGAGGTTGCCGGTTTAACTCTGAGCTCCAACGGCCCCAACGAGTTGAACTCCGTGACGGAGATCAGGGGGGAGGTGGACTCCGGCACCGATGTTGTTTGGGAGTTTGATTTTGGCGATGGGCCGCCGCTGCGGGAACAGCCCCTAGGTGGCGCCGTGTCCCACACCTACAGGTCCCCGGGAACCTACACGGTTGTCGTGACGGCCTCCAACTCCCTCAGTTTAGTCCGTCAGTCAATCAACGTTGAGGTCTACAGGTTGAGCATCAGTGGAATACTGCCTAAAGAGTGTGTCAGCACTCACGAGGATGTACAGTTCATGGCACTGGTAACTGTGAATGTATCCACGTGTACTATCCATTGGGATTTTGGAGAGGCGTTGCCTTCCACTGTGGTGAATGGAAAGCCCACAGCCACACACACATATTCCAACCCAGGTATTTTTCTTGTGAATGTTACTGTGTACAGTCCTGTCAGCTCTACCTATCTCAGTGTCAACCTTTGTGTTGAAGCTTCAATATCCAGCGTGGCTTTGCAAACATCGGAGAGTGTGGTGGCAGTGGGGGAGCAAGTGTGTTTGAGTGTTCACGTGCTTCCAGAACAAATTGGTTACCACTTTTTATGGCTGAGCTCCCAGAGTCCCTCGAGTGAAGCGGCAAACGCTGACAGGTGTTTTGTCTATAATGAGGAAGGAAATGAAGATGTGTCGGTAATTGCAAGTAACAAAGTGAGCAGAAAATCTGCAAAGATCTCTATTGCCGTTCAAAGGCCCGTAAGCAAGCCATCTGTGGCACACAATGGCCTAAATGACACACTGACTGTCAACACAGTGGCTTCCTTCTGGGTCAACAATTGCACGGGAACCAACTTCTCGGTTCTTTGGGATTTTGGTGATGGTTCTCCGGTGGTGAGTAACGAAAATGTCTCCCACATCTTCACCTCCCCGGGACAGTTCACAATTATCGCCTCAGTGTTTAACACCGTAAGCCAAACCTCAGCAACCCTGGAAATGAATGTTTTACTTCCTGTGTCAGACCTTGTCCTTCATAGCGACCAGCCCTACGCCGCAGTAAGGGAGGAAACCGTTATAACAGCAGTCAGCACAGCTATTGGCAGCACCAGATACGTCTGGTCGATAGACGGTGTGACTGTTAACGCACGGGGAACTCCTGAGCTGAGATACGTGTTTCCCACGCCAGGAGTGTATCAGGTCTCAGTCATCGCTCAGAACCAGGGGAGCAAAAGGCACGCGGCCATTTCAATCGAAGCTCATGAAAGGATAGAGAGACTTTGTATCGTGTGTCACAATCTGACACGCATGAAATATGCACCGACGAGGGAGAGTCTGCATTGCACCGCTTCCTTCGCGCAAGGTTCTAACGTCACCTGCAGCTGGTATTCTGTTCACAGAGGAACAAAGCAGTCTACTGGCCTCGGAGACGGTTTCGGGCTGATGCTCGAAGCTCCTGGCGATGTCCTTGTCCATTTAACAGCCTCCAATAAGTTGGGTGAGACAACCAGTAATGTTTCCCTCGTGGCGGTAGAGCGGGCAGCGCGTGCAAAGCTAACAACCCGGTCAGACGTTGTGGCGGCAGGAAAACCGGTGAATATCTCTGTGGGCGTGGCCACCGGGTCGGACCTCCAATATAGTTGGTATGTAAACGCTGACCTTTCACCCCTTAGGACACACGTGCCGTTTCTTCTCCGTATGTATGGAGGTTTGGGCCGACACCAGGTCAAAGTCAGGGTGGAGAACGTTCTTGGTCACGTCATTGCCACCAAAGAGTTGATAGTTCAGGAGGAGATACAAGACGTCGACTTTCAAATCAACCAAAAGCCACGTCCATTTCATGTCTCCGCAGGTGCTGCGGTTGTGCTCCATGGAGGCATCCGTAAAGGAAGTGATCTGACCTGGGAATGGGAAGTTGGAGCTGCTCTTGTTAAAGGCTCCAGCCAATCATTGAAGCATTCGTTTACACATGAAGGACTTTACAAGGTGTCTATGAATGTCTCCAATGGGGTAAATTGGCAGGCAGTTTCACATAGTGTTACCGTCCAGGAACCCATCAGCGGACTGGCTTTGGACCTGAACAGGTCCAATGTCTGCACTCAAGACCCGGTGGTGTTCACCCCGCTGGTCTCTACCGGAACCAACGTAAGCTACAACATGACGTTTGCTGAAATGGATTTGAATTACGGGCTGATGTCTGTAAAGGAGCGGTTGGTCCTATCTGACCTCCCTGTAGGACGACACGTGGTGACAGTGAAGGCGTGGAACTTGGTCAGCAGTACAAATGTCACTTCCTCTGTTTACGTGAGTGAGCGTGTCAGTGGTTTGCACATGGTGGGTTGTTGTTCCATCACTTTGAGTGCTCTGGCAGACACCCGATTTAAAGCAGAAATCCAAAGTAGCTCACCCGCCATCTATACCTGGAGGTTTTCTCTGGAGGGGTCAAAGCCTATACAGGTCACCGGACAGGAAGTGACATTTTCTTCACCTGGAAGTGGCACATTGTCTGTCCTTGTGGAGGCCCGCAATGGTGTCTGCTCACAGACCCTGAATGAGACATTTCTGGTTGAGTGGCCTGTTCAGGAAGTTCATCTTTTCTGTCAATCAGATAGAACATTTACCGGACACATAGCCAAGATTCTGGCCACAGTTAGTGGTGGGAGTAACCTCCAATTCCACTGGAATTTTGGAGACTCCGCTGAAGTTTTGGTCACAGACAAAAACACGGCCAGTCATACGTACCATACCCCTGGGCAGTTTCAGATCACAGTCAATGTTTCGAATAACGTCAGCCAGGTATCGGCGCAGATCCACGTGGAGGTCGGTGAGCTGCAGTGCAGAGGCCCTCAAGCCGTGTTAGTCCAGAGCCCTTCCACCATCCTGAGGTCCATCCCCAGCTACTTCGAAGCCGTTGTGGACGTCAAAAACTGCTCCGCATACAAGGCCGCATATCTATGGGAAATATTCAGGAGATCTGAAGGTGATCCCGGTGTCGCTGCGATCGCGGTGAACCTCCGCAGCAAGGTTTCGGTGGCCTCGCCTCTGCTGTCCATACCGGGTTGGACTCTGGAAGTCGGGCAGTACGACCTGGTCTTCACCGTTTCCCTCCAGGGAACTCCTCTCAGAGTCCAGCGAGGGACGGCGTTGACGGTGGCTCACAGCTCCTTGGAGGCCGTCATCATGGGGGGGTCCGTCAGATTCTGGCCCCCCCTCAGCGACCTCATCCTGGACGGCTCAGAGTCTCGGGACCCTGACGCTGACCCGGACGCGGAGGACCAGTTGGAGTATCACTGGGACTTCGCCGATGAGGTACGGCTCCGTTTGGTATCTTAGCCTGTTGCAGCACTCTCTGTCCAATCGTTTGTACTGTATTATTATTCCACACATTCAGCTGTTACAGTATTTGTTTGTTTTTAGTATTCCACAGCATGTGACCCTCCATGTCAACACATTGACAGACAGAGCAGTCAAATGATTTTCCCGGGCAACGAACTACACAGCGGCAGAGTCTACGTCTTCACCCTGACCGTCCACAAGGCGGGCAGGAGAGCCGTCTCCACCACACAGACGGTGAGTAAACGGCAGATCTGGAACTCCAGAGTCTGGAGCAGAACTGGAACATATCATCTGGAGTCCAGACGATATAGTCTAGTAGCCGTTTAGAAAGACACCGGTCCCGAGGCGCGGCATGCGATTCACGCCCGCTCCGTCGCTCGCCTTTCAGGTGAGGGTTTGCAAGGCGGAGACGGTGTTTCCTGTGATGGTGGACTGTGTGTCCTGTTCTTCCTCGTTCTCCTCGGCCTCCTCTTCCTCCCGGCGTGTCAGTTACACTGACCCCCTGGTGCTGTCGGCCCTCTGCGAGCGGTGTGACGCCCACGCACAGGTGAAGCACCTGCACTGCTGTTCATGATGGAGCACTTGCATGTATTTACAAGAAAATAGCACTATATATTTTTTTTTTAAATCTTTTAAATTTTTAATCTTTATTAATGATTCATAGGGATATTTCTTTAAAACTGAACAAAAAATCATTATCAGAAAATTAAATATGCAACAAGGCTTACACACGTGTAAGTGTGTAACGTCATGTCCTACTGGTTTCCTCCCCAGTATAAAAGGGTAAGTGTGTAACGTCATGTCCTACTGGTTTCCTCCCCAGTACCAGTGGAGTGCAAAGGACCAAAGCGGATCGACCCTTGACCTCGACGAGGTCACCACCTCGACGGGGGGCCGTTCTCCGGGCCTGGTGGTCCGCCCCGGAGTCCTGCGGGAGGGGAGAAGCTACACCTTCACGCTGAACTCCACCCAGCCAGAGACGGGGCTGTGGAGCAGTGCCAGCCTGGCCGTAGCACACCACCCTCCCCCCCATGGAGGGTGGTGCGTGGTGCTCCCAGAGACAGACATCCACCCGCTGGAAACACAGGTGTCCTACTCCTGCTCCGGTACGGGATATGTCTTCGTAATAAATAATACTTTAGAATAATTGTCATTAAATGTATTTAATTAATTACAAATATAAGTCGTGGTGGTAGTAGCAGTAGCAGTAGCAGTAGCATTAGTAACAGTAGTAGTAGTAGTAGTAGTAGTAGTAGTAGTAGTAGCATTAGTAACAGTAGTAGTAGCAGCAGTAGATGTAGTAGATGTAGTTGTAGTAGATGTAGTAGTAGTAGTAGTAGTAGTAGTAGCATTAGTAACAGTAGTAGTAGCAGCAGTAGATGTAGTTGTAGTAGATGTAGTAGTAGTAGTAGTAGTAGTAGTAGCATTAGTAACAGTAGTTGTAGTAGTAGATGTAGTTGTACTAGTAACAAATTACACCTTTCAATGAAGGCAACAAAGGGCTTCACATCAAAACACAGGAATTTCAATGAAAGTACACATTATGCTGTAGTGAAATGATGAGATAGTGGGGCCACTTTAGTTGACCGTGGAAGTGGTATTTCATGTCAACTCTGATGTCTTCCCTGGCTGCTGCTCAGGTTGGAAGCATGGGAGCAGCGAGGGATCTCAACTGATTTACACCTTCCAGGTGGCTCCGTGTGGCTCCAGCACCACTAGCTGCCCCATGCTCACTCTCTACAGGTGAACACTATGAGCCCTGCCTAGCCTAAACTAGCTAGCATGACCAGACAGTTTAACATAGGACCACAACCTGCCCCATGCTCACTCTCTACAGGTGAACACTATGAGCCCTGCCTAGCCTAAACTAGCTAGCATGACGAGTTTAGCGTAGGAGCACAACCTGCCCCATGCTCACTCTCTACAGGTGAACACTATGAGCCCTGCCTAGCCTAAACCAGCTAGCACGACGAGTTTAGCGTAGGAGCACAATCTTCTTTGAATGGTATTGTATCATCATGAAATGAAAATATCGACTCAACCCACTTTTGTAGTCTTTATTAATTACCTAATTAGAGTGAGGAGATATGCCCTGTACATTATTGAAACAGGTCCTCTGAAAGTTCAGAGGGAGAAAAAAAACGATGCTTAAGTCGACGTCTCTGTATACTTCAGCGTAATGACCCTCCATTAGACCGTTTCAAAGGGTATTTTGAATTCCTAAGCATATCGTGATATTTTACGATTTTGTGTACGATTCCCCATGGCTGTCGTGATAATGAATGAGAATAAATGTGAGATTTGCGGCCCCACGTGTAGTGAGAGGCTCATCCGAATGTCTACGAAGCAACTTAAATAACGTCGCACCTGCGGATGCGTACAGGGGCACCCGCTCCTCATTCAGCACCCTGGTCCCGGCTGGAGTTCCTGAGCCGGAGAGCAATGCGACGAGGCTCCCCGTCACCGTACTGGTGGAGGACCAGCTCGGGGCCAAGGTGGTCGCCCTCCGTAGGTGAGCCATCTGGATCTGGGACTTCAACATTTTCAGTTATTGTTTTCCGCCTGAATGATCCTTTCTTCCTGAATATCAGGCAGAAATACATCAGGACAGCTGAAGCCCTGCCCATCGTCTGCCTCAGGCTAATAACTCATCTGTTCAGGCTGCATCTTGGCACATAAAAAGAAAATCTTTATTGTAGCACTTCAAGCAATTTGCACATTTGATTAATTGTATGTACTCTAATGATTCTTGCACCTTTGGGTTGTATCTTCCTTGTTCAATGCACTTATTGTAAGTCGCTTTGGACTAAAGTGTCAGCTAAATACTTGTTATGTAATGTAATGAATATATCAGCCATATTATAACTTAATATATTTCTTTGGAGGGTTATTTCAGCTTCCCTGTTACCCTGGAATAAAATCTTCATGTTTAAACTGTTTATGTGTCCAACTTTTGCAGAACGTTGACGGTCGAACGCCCTAGAACGGGTTCGGAAGCCAGTGATTGGTTTAGAAACAAGAGCAAAACAGAGCTGTGGGTTTTACTCCAACATGGCAACCCCCAGGAGATCCTGGCTTACTCACTAGCCCTCACAAGCCTTCTCAACCAGGTAGCCCCCATAACCATCTGGGTGTGTTCCTATCGCTGTTACCACCTCCTTCTCTGAACACTTGTTATCCTACCCCTCCATAGGTGGAGGCTGGGTGGAGAAACGGTGAGACCCGGGACACGAGGGAGGTACGAGCACATGTGACCCGGCTGCTGGTCTCTCTGCCTGTCTCTACGGTCTACGACGTGGGCCAAGTGAGCTCAGCACTGACCCAGAGCACCGTGAGTTAGCTTACACCTTCTCCTTCCTCCTTTTCCTTCTCCGTCAACTACCCCCTACACCGCCTATGTTCTGTTTGACCATTCTATTCTAACCGCTCAATGACCTGCTTACACTGTTTTGCTTGTTATGCTACCATTATGTCTGCCCATTATGTCTGGCCGTCATGTCTGTCCATTATTGCACCCATGCTCTCCTAACCATCCCTGGAAGGAGGGATCCTTCTTTCTGCTTTCATTCTCACAGTTTCTCCATTGAGTTTTTCTTTAAACCCGTTGAGAGGTCAGGGGTGAGAGGTCAGGGTTAGGGGTTGTCGCATTATGTGGCCCGTGATGTCCTATGAGGTGATTGTGATAAAGGGCTGAACAAATACAATCAATTTGAATTGACTAGATTATGACTTCTCCTCCTTTACACTTCCTTCTTTCTGCTTATGTTGTGGTGGCCAGATACCTCCCAGAATACAACATTGCAGGACATAATATTAGAAAAACATTCAAACGAATGAAATGTTGAATATGAGAACAGAACAGGGGTGGGTACACACATGTTCTGTATCATTGGACTGTGTGTGTGTTTGTTTTTCTCCAGGCTGTCTCCAGTAAAGAGCCGTGGTGTGCAGGTTGTCAGGAGAAGGTTCTGGAAGCGGTTGGCAGGATGGTGCACGTGATGGAGGAACACAAGGAGATTCGGACGTCCTCGGTTTTCCACACGGGAAAAAGCGTCCTTCACCTGATAGGTGCTTATCTTAACATGGCTCATGGTGTACTGTGAGGACTTGTAGAATAGGGATACAACCTACTGGTATAATGGTATGGATTTTCTGTAACAGTGTTTCTGAGGACCAAGATCATCAGTCAGCCATAACAATCTTAGAAGATTAGTAATTCATTGAAATACTGTCACAACCTGACACATAACATGCGTCGTATGGGTGACAACCCCCAGCTCTATTCACAGGGGGCCATTAAAACATCGATGATGTTTTAATGATGGACGCTGATGGCTGCATGTTGGTCTTTGTCCTGTTGGGTCCTCAGATCGCATCCTGACCGCTACCTCCTGGTCTCCTGGGGTCTCTGGTTCCACCGTGACCCGGCCTCCAGCGGCCCTTGAGGCCCTGGGCTACGCGGGGGCCCTCATTCGGTCTTTGATGGGACCCCGTGTCCTGGGAGAGGAGCCCCTGTCTCTCAGCACGCCACACATCACAGCCGTCGGTTTCCACGGAAACCCCTCCAAGCTCCTGTGCACCGACACGGGTGTGCTTCCGTCTCATCAGAACTCCACGGGCTCCGTCCCCGTCGCACAGCCGGGGTACCGGACCCACATCCCGCCGTGTCGGTTCCACATCCCGCTCCCCCTCGCGGCCCACCTGGCCAATCGGGGCTCGGAGGTGGTGCAGGTACTGCTGGGCCTGGACGATCCCGCGAGCCTCGCGGCGGCAGACCCGCCCATCTCCACCGCCGTGGTTGCCATGGAGCTCAGCACCCCTCGAGGCCAGCCAATACCGCTCCACGATCTGTCCCCCGAGCGGGCCATCCGCCTCACCCTGCCCAGCCTACGCCCTGCGGTGGGGAACGGTAGCAGCAGCGGAGGTGGAGATGGATCCAACACTTCTGGTGACCCGTCCTGGATGAGTGTGTTCACGCTGCCTGCCAAAGGCTGGGTCAACTTCACTGTCCAGGCTGTGCACGGCCTCAATGAGAAGGCAGGGCTGTATCTTAGCCTCAACTTTAGCCTGGTCCCAGGTACGTAGACTTCCTCTTCTACTCCTACATGGATACTGTGTATCTTAGCCTCAACTTTAGCCTGGTCCCGGGTACGTAGACTTAGACTACTCCTACATGGATAGACGTCACTAGACGTCACTAGAAGTGACATTTCTGTTCTTTCCCATGATGCATCTGTAGGAGCCGGGTCACGGGTCGCCGGTCGGGTCAGGGTGGAAGTGAGCCCTGTCGCACCGGGTCCTCTTCCCCTGGTCCGGGAGCTGAGCCTCTCCCTCTCCTCCGAGGCTGACTTCGTAGAGGAAGCCATCTTCCTCTCTCCGCTGTGAGTTGGCCTCCTTCAGGGTTATCCTCCTCGGCCCTCTGTGAAGGATTCTTTGAATTTCATTCCAAGAAATGAAAAACCAATGACACGCCCTGAACAGCAAACCAGTGTGCTTGTCCTTCATGACACACTCCAATGAAATCTAGAACTGTTTGTCCCCGTTCTCTATTTGTATTTATATTTTTGGTTTCTCTCGCTCGCTGCCTAATCCTCCTGGGTCCATTTTGTTCTTGCTTTTAATCTGATTATACAGCGTTCTGAGTGTATGAAAAATGATCTCTAAAATAAACATTATTATTATTATTATTATTATTATTGCCAAGGTTAAACAGCACAGAGGGGTCTCTCTCTGTGAGTCTGCAGTCGTCGGACGGGGGCCCCATCAGGGCCTCGGTTTGTGTCTTCAGCTCCCTGTGTCAGTACTACAGCGTGACGGAGGGACGATGGAGCAGTGACGGGCTCCGGCCACTAGAGGGCAGCACCCTCCACTCGGCGCACTGCCTCACCAGGCACCTCACCATGTTCGGGGCCACTCTGTTTGTTCACCCCGGAGCCGTGGTGCTGCTGCCACCGGTATGGAACGATCTTTCTCCTTATGCTCACCGTCAGGGGCGGGGGGGTAGAGCTGTAGGAAGAATGTGTGAGTTATGAGTGAAGAGTTTTTACTTTTTTAACCTTTTTTAAGCAGGTTGGTCTCACTGAGATGAAACCTGTCTCTCTTACAAGAGCGAGACATCAAAGACAATACATCAAAACACCAAAATAAAAATACAGTAAACAAGATACAGCACCATATTAGAAACCATTAGAAAATAAGTTAATCCCTTAATCATATTCTCTGCAGTAGGATGAAAGAGAATTAAATGGACGATAACTAGGACAGCACTGTGAGGAAGGGAAATGGGAATTTGTGCTGAGATCGTCCGAAAATATGTTTATCTTCCCGCTTTGTAATATCCAAATGAGTTAACGTCAGAGCAACACGATGATGCCCATGAGTAATGTCCATCTACCTTCTTCCTACCCCGCATCCCCCTCCAGTGGGACGGCCCGGAGCTCAACGGGGCGGTGTGGATCATGTGTGCCGTCCTGGTGGTGATCCACCTGCTGCTGGGGCTCATCGCCCACAAGCTGGACCACCTGGAGGGCCGGAGACTGGGCCAGGTGCCGCTGTGTGGGCCTGCAGGGACCTACCACTACCGGGTCCTGGTGAAGACGGGCTGGAGGCCAGGAGCAGGTCATACTGCGGAC
>JAOPJO010000069.1:4576961-4588537 GCA_027123675.1 Molva macrophthalma | reverse complement strand
CCCCCGCGGGCGCCGGCTGGGGGGCCCTTCGCGCCTCCCCCCCAGCCTCCGCCCCTGCCGTCTCCGCCCCGGGGGGGGGGGGCGGGGGGGGGGGGGCCGCCCCAGCGAGCGTGTGTTATCTGCGCATGGGGCCGTCACCGGCGCATCTCTCCGTGCTGGAGAGCACAGCTGTGCAGCTCATGCATTTTTAACCAAACCTCTGCTCCTAATTAAAAGGAGGGGGAAAAAAAGAAAAGGTGTAGCCCTACTCTGTGCCGTGCAGGTTGGCGGAACACTAGAGATGAATTGAGTTGAGTGAAGCAGAGGAGTTGCCTTTTGAGACGTATACAAGGGTGACAGTACACTGTGCACCCTTTGTCGATTCTTACTTGCTTTGCTGTTCAGAAAGCCGGCAGAATCAACAATCAATCAAATCATTCAATGGCGAGGTTAACCACAGGACACCGTGGTGCAGCCGGGTACGTCGTCCATTATTCATTACAAGCACACTTTGTGCATACAGAAAAATCGAAATGCGTCACCAGGAAGAGAGAGTTAATTCATTCAGAACACGTATGTGTAGGGATGGATGTTTTTATACAGTCATTGACTCTGTGGGTGAGTTACACTCTTCAACCTGCCTTGCTGTAGTGCAACGTTGTCCCCTCCTTCACCCAAAGAAACTTTAAGCATTAAGTCTCAGCACTCTGAGAGAGAGACACAGAGACACAGAGAGAGAGAGATAGCGATAGAGGCATAGAGAGGGCGAGAGAGAGACAGCGAGAGAGAGAAAGAGATAGAGGCATAGAGAGGGCGAGAGAGAGACAATACAGAAACAGAAAGAAATTGTAGCGTGTCAGAAAAACAGCCATTTTAGCAGTTGAGTGGGTGTGCACAGAGTACAATATTGACTCAAGTATTGTGCCTCACTGTAAATCTGTTCAGCTTTAGAAAGCCAGCGTGTGATGCTTTTTGGAGGCCATGTTTCTTTGTGCTTGTGTCCATTATGTCGACGAGCCTTATCTGAGATCACCCTGAGATTTGTTCATAAAATTGAACATGAATTTCTTTAGACCAGCATAAACAACAACAAACAAACGGGAGCCTTCATACATGCACCAGACACCAACTGCCTTTGGGGATCGAACCCAGAGCGCTTTTCCCTAACCCCTAGACTCTCCGGCCCCCTGTTGTGTTATATTAATGTAAACATAAATATAAATGTCTGCTACAATACCCTAAAACGTACAGTTCATCTCATTGACCTATTTTACATTTCAATCGACTATTTTAATTAAAACAATCTTGTCACATTAAGACATGAGGTCACATGTAATTGGAAGTGATCACGTCATTACAAAAGAGCCCTTACCAGGTACTCCATTAATATACAGCTATTCCATTTCAGGTATACAGAACACCTCGGCACAATGTCCCAGCTGCCATTCAGCTCCTCGAAAGGAACCCAGTAAGCTGCTGCGTAACGTGTTCTGTGTCTGGGATCGGAAATCCAGGATCCAGATTACGCAACACGATGCAAATCCGTCGGTGTAAACCGATGAAGAAAAGCCCTGAGCGCCGGACGGCTCAGCAGCGGCACGGCTCGCGTCTTGAGTTGAATGCGGCGTCGGGTCCTTACGAGTTTGAGTCAGGCAGCTCTGGGACGCCCGCCGCGTAACAGCTCGCGGTCTCCGGGCGGCTCAGGGCCAGCGCAGAACATTAGCGGACCGGGCTAGCTCCCGGGGCAGCTTCACCCCCCCAGGCGGTACACATCTCCAGAGCCAGCACCACCCTGTCTCCCACGAGACCACTTAGACCACCCTGTCTCCCACGAGACCTGCTTAGACCACCCTGTCTCCCACGAGACCGCTTAGACCATCCTGTCTCCCACGAGACCGCTTAGACCACCCTGTCTCCCACGGGACCACTTAGACCACCCTGTCTCCCACGAGACCTGCTTAGACCATCCTGTCTCCCACGAGACCGCTTAGACCATCCTGTCTCCCACGAGACCGCTTAGACCATCCTGTCTCCCACGGGACCACTTAGACCACCCTGTCTCCCACGAGACCTGCTTAGACCACCCTGTCTCCCACGGGACCGCTTAGAGCCCCGTGGAGCTTCTCCTTGCTGCTGCCGCCTGTATTTGATTGGAGGAGATGAGTCATAGCAAAATGATGTCCTGTTAAAAATAGGAGCTATGGGAGAAATGCAAAAGAATGGAATGTCTGAGGACACCAGTGATCAAATAAAAGGGTCCAGGCTTGGCAACCAATTTGGACAAAAATCGAAAACAACAAATGAATGATTAATCAATGCAATGTCTCAAATCCAGAATAAAGTGCAATTAATGTGGCAGAATAAAACACAAAGTGAGCCTACACAGAAAAGGCAAAGTCAGACTGGAAACAGGCGCCAGGACAAACAGACAGCAGCATAGATGGCCCATTGTTTTCCTCTTGCCCAGTGTATTTCAACCACACACAATAACAGATGCAGGGGGAGGGGAGAGTTCAGCTCAGCTCTCAAGGTTCAGCTTGCTCACAAAATGCAGCAAATTAGAATCGTTTTATTTTAAACACAAAGAAATACTGTTTACGTTCAGATACATCCCACAGGACATAGGCAGAAAGTGTTCATGGTTACGCTTTGCATTACAGTGTCCCATTACAGTGTATTAACACAACTAAGCACTGTGTCATAACCACTGTGACATGTTACAGTGTGTACTTAATATGTAATCATGTGACTACACAGTGCAGTGAGCATTAGTGGTTAATGATAGGAATATGTGTAGGGGGGTTAGGGGTTAATGTTAGGAATATGTGTAAACAGGTTAGGGGTTAATGTTAGGAATATGTGTAAACGGGTTAGGGGTTAATGATAGGAATATGTGAAAACGGGTTAGGGGTTAATGATAGGAATAGGTGAAAACAGGTTAGGGGTTAATGATAGGAATATGTGTAGGGGGGTTAGGGGTTAATGTTAGGAATATGTGTAAACGGGTTAGGGGTTAATGATAGGAATAGGTGAAAACGGGTTAGGGGTTAATGTTAGGAATATGTGTAAACGGGTTAGGGGTTAATGATAGGAATAGGTGAAAACGGGTTAGCGGTTAATGTTAGGAATATGTGTAAACGGGTTAGGGGTTAATGTTAGGAATAGGTGAAAACGGGTTAGGGGTTAATGATAGGAATATGTGTAGGGGGGTTAGGGGTTAATGATAGGAATAGGTGAAAACGGGTTAGGGGTTAATGATAGGAATAGGTGAAAACGGGTTAGGGGTTAATGATAGGAATAGGTGAAAACGCTCGTCCCTGTGTTCATACTGTGTAGTTACAGGCTGTTCCATAGCGTTATTACATATTCAGAACATGATTTTACATGCTATTACATTACATTGCTGACAAGTGTAATTACACTGTAACAAGGACAGTAAGATGAAGTGTTTGCAATGTTCATTAATGTCCTACAACCCAACACAAAGTTTCAGGGAATAGAGAACTGGAACACAATGAACGATTGGGTGCCTAATGCGTTCAAAGCTAAACCTCGTTCTTTCTCCACGAGAGGAGGCTTGCGGAGAGACTAGGAAAACACAGGTGCTGGATGGCTTTGGCCTGAGACATGATGCTGGTGTTTGTGATGATGTCGATGTTAACGCTCTCAGAGACTCTCTGCTCTCTGTTGGTCATCTGTAAAGTATGCGCGTATAAATCCAGCTATTAAGTGGGTTCAACCTGCAAATAGATCAGCTTGAGCCAATTAGTTGTGTGTCAATTAGTTACAGTTAGTTAGAGTTGGGTCAAATAGCAGACGTGGTGGAACGACTGCTGAATGCTAACCGATGCATATTAAGAAGATGCCCTCTTCCTCCCATTTCTCTATCAGAGGGGACTTAGGGTGCAAATTATCCCAAGTAAATGAAGGTGAGCAGCTGTGTCTGTATTCTGTAGTTGAGATATCCTTGAGGTACGGTTCCGTTTGAGGGTTTAATTAAGTGTATCAAAGCTTCATGTAGAGACTTTGTCTGGCCTGGACAGCAAACGCAGCAGGTTATAGTTTATAGAGGCGCCTCGCAGACTTACACAAAAAAGGAAAAGGTTAACGGGAGTAGCGGTGGGTGAATGACGAACATGCATTCAGAATCAGAATCAGAATCAGAATCAGAAAACTTTTTTGATCCCTGGGGGGAAATTGTTTAGTTCCAGGTGCTCCGTGCAAAAATAGAAATAGAAATACAACATAGAAGATAACAAAAATTATAAATAATAAATAAATACAATAAATAAAAGTAAGAAGTGGACATCTACTAGATCTATTGTAATTTACACTACACTACAACAATATTTACATACAATGTTTACATTCAGTGTTATGTACAAATGGCAATGAAAATGAAGTGTTAATAAATACTTATAGTTTGTTTATTTTAAATAGGCATTTATCAGAGGGAGGAGTTGTAGAGTTTTATGGCCACAGGCAGGAATGACTTCCTGTGGCGCTCAGTGGTGCATTTCGGAGCAATTCCAGCTTTACTTTCATGTTACACTTTATTACCAGGTTCTCCAGAGGCTTGACAGATCCAGGTTCTCCAGAGGCTTGACAGATCCATCGGGCTGAGGTTAAGATACCACATAGACTTAGTGAGTTGAGTTTAGAATAAACTGGAAAGGTATTGAGATATTGTAAATACATGCTTCATAATTCTACCACCTTAATGACTAGGCTAGATTTCGGAACAAACCTCAGATATAATTATAGTACATAACTAGCAATGCCCCCACACACACCTGGCTATAGCCATGCTGTAGGACTCCGCTATGATGCATTTCTTCTGGCATCGGGTCTCCGTACACACCGGTGGCTCAGAGGAAGCGAAGCCTCCTCAGGCTAGCCCCATCAGCCCCATGCCGGCGCTTCATCAGGAAATGGTGATGACCAGGCAGGTGTGACACATCCCTCCTATAATCTGCTGGCTTTTCCTTTGCAACTCCCAGTACCCCTGGCCCTGCAATGAAAAACTGCATTACCCAGCTAACCCTATCAGTAAACAGATTGTTTTCCGTCCACTTCGTGCTGTGAATGCTGCAAACACAACACCCGTCCGAAGCCGTCGAGCTGCGGTGAGGTAATTCAACCCGTGGACTTCTGATAGACAAAACAGAGCTCGGCTGTAAAGGCTTATCTTATGTGGCCACACCGTCACCTCATCGGAACGCTGGGCAAACCTAAATGCAAAGAAGAGTGACTCACTAACACCAAGGAATCATTGGCTCAGATACTAACAAAACTACTAAAAAGTGAAACGTTCACCTCCGGGATCTTAACCTTACTGAAACCGTGCAGCTTGTCTCACTTCTCGCTTATTCTAAACAGGGTTAGCAAGAACCGGGATGGAGCGGTTTGACTGAGCAACAACGCGCCGAAAGCCTCCTCTCTTCTCCTACTCAAACTCTTTGGATTTCCTCTGAGAAATAGTCACGGCGAAGTTAACATGAAGCTCTGTTTCGCTGAGTGCCACACGTGCTGTGTTTGCCTGCACCCACAGACCTCTTGCATGTGTGTCACTCCCTGAGGACCTCGTGTTCCGTCATGCTTTACACGAACACTTTGATCTCCACCTGGACTGGACTACAGGGGGGGAAGGCAACACAAACTGCTAGGGGACAAAATGAATTAATCAGACCCCGTCTGTCCTTCTACTACAAAGCCCATAACGATGTAAGGCCTTCAAACCGAGGGTCATCAAAGCTTTAATATGGATGTATTTCTCTCCGAACCATGTGAAGGTTAGACAGCTTCTCATTATGTATGTAAGGGACATTGTACAGCAAAGTGTAAAGTAGGACAGGCCTTGAATCACCCTGAAGGGACTTATTTCGTAATGATGATCAGCTCACTGTACATGATCACGCTTATAACACAGCTTCTTACTGAAGAGGTCAATCTTTTGAACAAAACATAACAAAAGAAAATTATACATTGAATTTAAAATGATTGTATTGCCGCCGCAAAAATATATTGTTTGTTATACCGCTGTTGGAAATAGCTGCATAGCGCAGTCTGTAATTCAGAGCAGCCGTCTTATTATTCAGAAATAACAGACTGTAGCATGCCCTAATTGACCAATCAGTTGGGAAGCGAATGGTTTCTGGTCGAAGAAACGGAATACATCTGATCCAGTCTTCAAACAGGAGGAGCAGAGAAATGCTGCATTATGAATGAGTCCGGTGTTTCAATTTATTTCGAAGAAATTTCTGAAATTCTATCTAATACCGGAGGAGTGCAACAACATGACCTTCAAGAATATAGTTCACCCAGAAAGCACAACGCTTAAAAACTGCTTAAAATAAGCAGAAGTTATGCTGCAAATACACTTTAACATCCTCGCACATCTTCAAATCACAGAAAATAACTGAAATCCAAGAGCCTTTCAGCAGGGAGTCCAGCGCCCTCATTGTTAGACCATAATTGTTTCTGATTCAGACAGATGCATTTTGGCCTCTAGGGGACTCCCAACCCCTAACCAAACCCTAAACCCTAACCAACACACAAAACCCTGATCCATTTTTATAGTTTCAAAACCCTGAAACTATAAAAATGTAACATTACAATTCACTCTCTTCTTGTCTCATATGTGCTCTTTTCTTAAATGTCTATATGTTATTGGTGTCGTAGGTGGATGCACACACACTTCTAATAATATTATGGACAAATTTACACCATTACATTATATTGGAATGCTATTGAGCAGCCTCAAAGGCCTACATATATCTGCACAGCAATAATTAGATAACCATGGCTATCTTTACTCCTTATCCACAGCTTATGTCTCAGCTAGACTTTACCAATAATACAAATCATAGCTGTTAAACTCTTTCTGCGTTCATTCATGGTTGCGTTGAAACGGGTGGTTTTGAAACCGTCCTGCATTAAATTGAGTCAAATCGTTCATTTTATCTATTGGTTTACAATCTGGAAATAGGTGGTAATGGTTCAAAGAAAACATTTTGATGGTTAGGTAAGTGTAAGTTTCTTCCATGTCCTCAATTACTGTGCACGTAGAACGTATCTTCTCCCTCGTGATGACCTCAGCAGGGAGAAAGGAGGGGAATCAATGGGATTCATAGCAGAGCTGCACATGTGTGTCAGTTCAACAGAAGAGTGCCCAGACATTCATGCCCAGGGAAATTCTCTAGGAAAGACCAAAATACTCTCAGAAGCAGCAATGAAGGGCAGACATTGCACCCAGACATTCAAATGCGTTCAAAGTGAGAAGTGTTCACCAGAGCTTTATTATTCGATAAAGGCTTTGCTTTATGTTTTTATTATGGCTCCCTTAAAGCCTCAAGAATGTAACACGTGTTACGGTCATGAAACACTACCCGACATACAACATATATGGCCAATCTCCCTAAAACATGCTTCATCATAAATGACTGATGACTGTTGTTCTTGACAAGGGGGCACAACAAAACAGTCCCAATATTATTCCTCTTGCTAGAACAACAAACAAGAATATAGAATATAATAGTAAATAATCAGAGTGCAGAAGACAGTTGAAATGTAAACACATGAAGGACATAAGACAGATCAAAGCAGGCTGAAAACGAACGAGAAACATCGAGAGACAGCCTGACAGGAGCAAACCAGTCCAGATATCTCCATCAATATTAAATATGAATTTCTGAATTGTATATGACAATGAAAAATATGTGTGACATCTCTTTCACATTGGTTAATCTTGTTTTGTGCATTTTTTATTACTGAGAACCAGATCCTTCTGATTTGAATAATTATTAACATTTCTCCATATTTCTGGATAATGCTATGAAACGTGATGTTCCTGGCCCTCCAACAACTATGCAGATGACACTTAAATGTACATATCTGTACCAACTGGTGACGAATGGTGCTGTGTAAATAAAGTTTACTTTACTCGCTCTCTCTTAGTTTTGGGTGTTGCTCACTTTGTTGCTCTTCAAACTAATCCGTTTTTATTTTGAGTCATTATGTTCTAAATAAATACAGTTTAGCATTTCCCGGGGACTGTTTTATGTGTGGGCATAAACCATTTTTCCCCTCATTTAATAGGAATGCTTCAAAGGGTCATTTCACCAAGTGCTACCAGCTCAAATCCCCCCCCCCCTCCCCCGCGATGACCCGCTGTGGCCAATCAGCTTTTGTTCACTCCATCGGCGAACACACTTTGAGTCACTTGAGTATTATTCCAGCTTTCATTTGTCTAAGGAATCAACGGATAATAGACCAATCGAAGTAACAAAGACAAGAGAAGTATCTGAAGTCGATTGAAGAAATGCCATGCCCCTGGAACTGGAAATATCTGAAGAATAACAGAAACCTGACTTACACTCATGTCATTAGTTGGTGAAGTCTTAATCTTCAGGCCAAGTGAGCGTTACCCAAAAACAGATACATACAGATACAGAATACAGATTAAGTCTTTCTTTCAGGCAAATGGCTTTTCGAACAGCACACAGATGAATTCATTACAAAATGTAGGCAAACGTGCGGTATGATCATGTTTTTGGGATGGATGGATACGATAGGTTCTCCCTCCCCGAGTGTCAGCGATAAGGGACCTTCTGGGTGACCCCCCAAAGAAGGGAAGGAAAGCCGGATCTCATTTAAACCCCCATCTGCTTTTTGTCACAAACATGTTCCAATGGATAGGGGATACGACAGATGCGTTTCCGACTTTATGGAGAAATATGAATTCAAGATAAAATACAATATTGTTTGAGGGCAGTTCTCCTAAACGCATAGTCTTTTACTCTCCATATTTTATTGTAATTCCCATCTCAATGCCTTGAGAGGGACGTTTCAGGGGTTCAGAACAGGGGTTGTGAGAAGGGGGCGAATTACACCACAGATCACTCTCGACCCCCGAGGAAGCCCAGAGGAGACGGTGCATCTTGAAACGGTACACAGAGGAGACTGAAACATCTTTTGTGTTTCAGTGATGCACGTCGTGATATATATAGATATCGAGAGAGAGAGAGAGAGAGAGAGATAGAGAGAGAGAGAGAGAGAAGGAAAATGTCTTCAATGTATGTGACTGACCTTCATCAACATTCAGGGGGCTGGCCTGATGTGTCGTGTATTCTGCCCATCGTCAAAAAGGTTCTGGGTTCCATTGCCAATGTCTGCAGACATCCTTGAGTGAGGCACCCAGCCCCGCCCTGCTCTTTAAGGACCCGTATCTGAATACACTCCTAAGTTGCTTCGGGGAACAAGGACAAAAGCGGCAGCTAAATGACGTGACATTAATTATGTTTGACAAATAAAAGCAGACTTCGGTTAGCTTAAGTGTTGGCTTATCGCACCGCGAGGAACAGACCGCACCGGATTTTACACGTTCATAAGCTCACCACAGGAGGTCCCTCAGTCCCCTCGGACAAACCCTGGGGTGGGTTACACGGTCAACACCAGCCGAGGCCACGTGCAGGCTCCAGGCTAAGTTCCACTGGGTTCCTCCAGGTCCTTGTTCTTATGTTTGTCTCTCCCGCTGTGAAATCCTAGTGAGTAATTTGACGCTTTGAAGCAATATGCAGAGAACCTAAATGCTCACACACTTATGCGCGCACAAACTCACACACACCTCAGTGTGCATGTTGATTTGTGATACGGGATGGTGCGAGTGCGGTGGTGTTAAAGAAGCACTTATTTACGAGTTCTTGGTTGTGTTTGGTCAGAAAGTATCTGTGTTAAAAAGTAGCCCACGCCGACTCATTTCCTGCAGATTCCCCCACACCCCCGTCTCCTGTTCTCGGGCCAAGATCGGCGAGGTTGATATTTAGGACGGGGAGGAAAAGAAAATGAAAATACTGACGAGTGACTGATGGAACCCGGCAGGAGAGGCCTTAAGTTCGCCCGCTCCATTCCTCCATCGCTCCTTTTATTGCAACTCTTGGTTCCGGGGGACCTCTTGGATCATCTGACTGATGGGTCCAGCCTCAAGTGTCAGTCTCAAGATTTTCCCCTCTTCTCTTTTTTTCTCTGTTGTTCTCTTGTTTTAAACATTGAATCACTCCGATTGTGTGTTTGTCAACCCCGACGACCTCGTCAGCTCCCGGCGACGCCCCGATAACCCCCTCATCGACGGACCCCGGCCACGCCCCGGGTGACCGCGGCCGCCATGATGGCGATGGATGTGGAAGAGGAAACACGCTGCATGGTTTTCATAACCCCACCGCTGCTGAACCTGCTCAGTCAGAGACCGTGGGGATCAAAGAAGTCATTGAAAGTTTTTTGGGGAAAACAAAAACAAACCTGGATATGGCGGAGTGGGTTTGTCGTTGCAACTTAAGGAAACCTCCCACTGTGTGGAAATAATAAATGCAACATAAGGGCAAACAGATGGGACATTAGATTACCCATTTAAAGAATGCAGAAATAATGACTACACAGCGGGAATTTGCAGCTGTCCAGTTTATACTTCTTGTCATTGATTGATGTGATTTCAGTCATTGGTTGAAATGTTGATGTCAATCAGCAGAGGGCTGGGTCCTCAGCAGCTGATAGCCAATCAGATTGTCAAAATATGTGCATGACTTTAGTGTTCCTTGCAGGCAAATAGGACAGTTTCACCACATCGAAGTATTGTATGTAAATCAATAAAAAAACTGTTGCCACTGAGGAACTGTGTCCCACTGAAATAAGAAGGGGGGAAGTATTTTCCCCATGGTTACGACCTACACCAACTTTGTGATTCTTTTTAAGCTAATACCAGTGTTTTGTGTGAGTATTATAATGAGCGATGTTGTGTATGCTGGGATGACCATATTTAGTTTCCTTTTTTAAAATGACCAAAAAAACTAGATCCCACACCGAGGCAACCGCCGTTGTGTATGAGCGTTATAATGAGCAATGTGGCATTATAATACAAGAGTCCTAGAGATTGACCCTCTCTCAGACATGGCCATCCCCCGTTACCCAGAGTTCCACACATTCATCGAGACATCCATTTTGTAAATGTTGCAATGAGACATTTTACACAGTATTTTGGGTTTGGTTCAGTATTGTTTATTGTATCCTGAGGGAAATAAGCAATAAATGGTTGCAGAATATAGATTTACAATCTCCACCATCTGTGTCTCTCTGTGTTCAAGTGTGTGTGTTTATTTGTGTAAACCAAGACACTTAACAATGCAAGTGTGTGAGTGTGTGTGTGTGTGTGTGTGTGTGTGTGTGTCCTTGCATCCCTGGTGTGTGTAAGAGCACATAGTAAGCAATGTTGATTTGGCATTTATCACTAAGCTTTGTGACATCATGATTCACATACATTTTTATGACATGTAAAACCTTTTCTTATAACAGATAAAAGTAAACAAATACAGACCAGCAAACTTAACCTTTGCGACAAAGTTTTAAAAAGCCAATAGCAAAGGCCTATTGATCGAAGAGTGAAGATTGTCATCAGTGGATGGTAATCAGTTACGATTTATTAAGTTTGTATTTGAAATTTATGTTAAATGGATGCCACTTTTAATTTATTGAGTACAAACACACACACACACACACACACACACACACACACACACACACACACACACACACACACACACACACAC
>JAOPJO010000069.1:4537809-4559458 GCA_027123675.1 Molva macrophthalma | reverse complement strand
TAACTTTGCTGCCTATATTTTCCCATGATCATGCTCTAAAATTAAATCAAATATTTTGCTGTCCGAAGTGTCCTAAAGATAAGTTTTTCTTCATCAGTAGTTGACTTTGTGTTGCCGTGCTTGATACTTTAGGCCGAAGTTGGCGCATCCGGGAGACGAAGCAGCTCCGAAGAGGTGGACTGCCATCCTAAATTCCTGCGGTTCCTTTTCCAAATCTCCACCCTCCCACCATAGGAATTTTAGGTAATCCCGGGATTCGGGGGTGACAAAGAACTGGTGGAACATCCTTTCAACATCACAGATAATGGCTACAGCCTCCTTCCTGAAGTGACAAAGAACTCCTACTAGGGAGTTGATTAGGTCGGGACCGGTCAGTAGAGTGTCATTTAGAGAGACACCGCAGAATTTTGCTGAGCAATCAAACACGACTCTTAACTTGTCGGGTTTTTGGGGGTGGTAGATGCCATGATGAGGAAGGTACCAAACTTTTTTTCCTCAGATGGTGGAGGAGTCAACTCTGCATCACGTTTGCTGATGATGTCTTCCATGAAGGCCTTATAGTGGTCACGATACTGTTTATTGGTCTTTAACTTCTTCTTCAGACACTGAAGGCGAGCAGTAGCTAGTCTCTTATTGTTTGGTAACAAAGGTAGACTGCTACCCTTGAAAGGGAGGGGCATCTCGTAGTGTCCGTCCTCCTTCTGACTGATGTTGTCACTGAGGAACTGTATGAAGCGAACATCATCTTGAGACACATACTTGTCCTCATAAGTCCTTTCAGTGAAGTCTGACTCCAGTGCTTTCAGAACGTCAGTGGCTGGTGGAGCTGGCATTTCCTTCACTGCAACTTGAGGCACAAAACTCTGGCTCCCCTGCCTGTCTAGATGAGGATTAGACAAGCCTATTATACCCCAGCCAAGCTTGGTTCGCTGTGCAAAAGGTTAATTTCTACCGCCCGTGACGACTTCAAGAGGAGCTAGCGCTGACGGACAGTCATATCCAATTAACAGTCCCACCTCGCAATCTTGGAGTGATGGTAACTTCTGCCATGACGCAGTATGGCTGCGTCGATAGCTGTCATTGTACTAAGTTTCAGTTTCACTAGTTGAGCGTCCACATTCAGCTCATCAAGTAGATCTTCTAGGATGAATGTGGAATCGCTCTGCTTGTCGAGTAGCGCATAAGTGAGAACTTCTTTCTGTGGCTCTTGTTCTGAAGACACAAAGACTGGGATGATGCTTGAGGTGGCGGAAGCACGTTGTGTTGATACATGAGACACGACCTTATGGACTTGCTGGCTTGTAGCTTCGGCAGAAGCTGAGCCATTCTTTGGTGCTTCTATCGACCTTTGATTCCTCTCTTCATGTAAGCAGGTTGGATGACGGCAGCTGCATGTGCTACAGGTGTGTCTCCTTTTACAATCTTTGGTGACGTGTCCCTTCCTCAAGCATCCAAAGCAGAGGTGGTTTTCATGAATGAACATTTTCTTATCTTCAATGGTCTTTGATGCGAAGGTGGGGCATTTGGCAATGCCATGTGTTTCATCCTTGCAGACAGAGCAAGGTGGTGGTTTTCCCTTATAATAAGATGACTCTCGTGTCTTTCAGGTGGAATCCTTCATTTGAGCGCTTGTGTTGAAGGCTCTGGCTCTCTTGGGTAACCTCTCGTCTGTGGTCTTGAGGTTCATCAGGAGTGGGGAGGCGATAGGATTACAGGCTATCCGGGCCTCTTTGTTCGGGAACCTTGTGAAACATGCAAGACTTGGATAGCTTTCGAACGTGTCCAGTTCATTTACAACGATTCGGCTCCACTTTCGCACAATCCACTGTAGTAGTTTTCTAGCAGCTTGTGGTTTTCTTCAGTCGTTTAGGATGGCCAGTCCTTTGACGTGGGGAATCACCTCGGTGCAGCCTTGTAGGAAATCTGCAAACTCTCGAAGCGCCAGAGGATAATTTGCACTGATCTTAGGCCATCTCATGAGCTTGTCTCGGAAAGCTTTCTGTACGATAAACGGGTTCCCATACCTCTCTTGTGAGAAAATAAAGTGTTTTCCAGACGAGTCTGATGAGGGCAAAGTATTTTTTTACTGATGGTAGTAAGAGATTTAAGATTGACATGTATTATGTCATTATTGACAGGCTCAGTTCGTGCCTGTCCAAACGGATGGATGCCAACACAGATGTGTGTGAACTCTTTGGCATTTTATTTGAGAGGGACTGTGGTGATTGTGATGTGTGCCTGAAGGAGCTGCTGAGCTGAGCTCCACTCCGACAGACCTGGACAAGTCCTTGGCTGACAAACTTATTCAGTTTAGGCATAATGAGGCTTCGCCTGCACAGTTGCTGCAAGTTCTTGAGAGCAATGGACTCAAGACAACATTTCCCAATGTTTATGTTGCACTAAGAATGTTTTTAACATTGTCTGTCTCGAATTGTGAGGGTGAGAGGTCTTTTACCGTTATAAAAACAGGGATGCAAACAGATGTATGGTCAAAAAGGAGAGGTAATCAAAGCCCGCGTCCCCCGCAGCAAATATCTGATAATGACATTGCCACCAACCTCTGCCATCCCCAGCCCACCCCTATACAAACACAAAGTGCAAACTCAAATTCTTCAAATGAAAATACACTAACAGTAATTTGGAATTTCTTAAAGTAAAATTACACCGATAATAATTTGGAAAATTCATTTTTTATTCCAAAACAGAACTACTATTAGAACTACTATAACTATTGTGTCCAGCTTGCTGTAAGTCCAAATATACACTTCTTCTAGCTCTTTCTACTGTTTCTTCTTCTTCCTTGCCATCTCCTGCAATGTTTCCAGGGCCTTGCGTCTGGCTGCATTTATCTATGCATTTACTTATTTGGTAGATGCAAGACTACGGAAGAGGATTGGGGCCACGCAAAAAAAAAAGAAAAAAAAAGTATTACACTATGAGATTAAAGTCGTACCGTTACGAGAATAAAGTCGTAACGTTACGAGAATAAAATCGTAGTGTTACGAGAATATAGTCGTAACGTTACGAGAATAAAGTCGTAGTGTTACGAGAATAAAGTCGTAGTGTTAGGAGAATAAAGTCATAATGTTATGAGATTAAAGTCGCGTTGCAACGGAATACTTTGTCTGTGGCTGTTGCGTGAAATGGACGACTTAATTAGCATACACACTACAGCTTTATTTTAGCATAGGGTTTAACAACAAGGAGATACTTGGTGTGTTGGCCCAGAATCACAACATTGTGATTTCTATTCGTACTTTACTTATATTCGGCGTTGTCCCGAACTTAGTCTTTTCAGGAGGCCAAATCAAACCGACATAGATGAAGTGATATCCTTCGTGCAGGAGGAGCTGAGGGGAAATGGCCAGATGCAGTCTGTCTTTCCCAAGTTACCGCGCTTCCCCAGAGGGACGGGAGTGGGCGCGGCGTCTTCACGTACAGTTGAACGTCTCCCTGTCATCATTCATTCATCGGATCTGCACGATTAACACAAGTCACCCAAACAGCCGTGAAAAAAATCGAGAGGCGCCGAAAAGCGCGCTGTTTGCATCCCTGGTATTTACAAATGGACTAATTATTCATAGCCACGAGCAAACTACTACTAATCACTTAGTGTGTAGTATAGCGATTCAATTACGTTCACTGGAACATTTATATTGCCGGCAGATGTTGATTGGGTAAAAACAATTTGTGGTGAAGCGGATAGACAAATACTATTCGCAAATGTTTTGCAGGGCTAAAAATTGGGTCAAGTGCCAAAAAAGATTGGGAGCGACTGTGGTATTCAGATCCTGGGGCCACAATAACTGACTGACGAACTGAGAAAGAGCCAATAAAAAATCAACAATTTCCTCCGTCAGTTATTTGAATCCGTCATCTGAATAATGTCACCTCTTTGGCAAGGATAGTGAGCGTGATTTATTAGAAACACTCAAGAGAAATTGAATTTGTTTTAGGCAGAGTTGAAGGGTTCAGAACTATAAACTCCCTGACGGACATGAAAGATTGTTTCACCACTTGTTCATTACCTCGAAATGAAAAGGATTGAATTCACTGCAACTTATAAGACATTGATTAAAGCATACAGTGCAGAGGAACCCTAGGGTGTCACAATTAGCAGCAGCACCATCTTTTGGGAAAGGTTGATCGTTTAGGCGTTAATAAACTGCAGGAACACAACCGGCTAGACTTGGAACTGTAGCAACATCTTTATCTCCTCTCCCGCGTGCCTTGTCCTAAGACTTCATTGCCCATTACCTTGTGTTTTACTGTGCATTCGATTTGCAATTACACTCTCAAACCTTGAGTCTTAAATAAAGCATGCTTCCGTTCCTTGTTATATCTTTACACAAATTCCAATGCGGTACAGTGTCAAAATACACCCACACCCTCTCGGTTAGTGTGCAGCAATTCAGTTCTGAGGACAGATTATTAGAGAGCTATGAAACAAACGTGTCAAATGTGTTTTGTTTGCTGGTTTCCTGACAGGCAGGGCTCGCCTTGATGGGATAACTTTGTATGTTGAAAAAAAGATATACGACACCCTCTGCCTGAAAGTTACTTTCTAACGGGTCAATACATCTCCCTGACGCAACCAAAGAAGGTGCGCAATTGGAGGGAGAATGCTGAATGATAAAAAGCCTCCTATTCAGTATTCCTCCCCCACACACACGCATACTATTATCATCAACAGGGACCTGAGGCACACCATATATGGTAATGTACAGCTGTCAGGTCTAGTGACAGGAAGTAGTCTGTGTACTAACTATACATATATATATATGTATATTTAAATTAAACTTTGCTGAGGATAGCGATTCAATTGTCTAAAAGTCAGCCATATAGAAATCTTCCCACTTTATATTCTAGTCCAGGGCTGTCTTTTCCAGGGGCACACCAATCTCGTTGTTCCTTCCTCTACCTGCCAAAGATCTACCTGTCTTTGTTCCTCAGGGGGTATGTTCTTAACTTTGGCTGCCGGATTCTTCTCCAGACCTGTCATCCCCCTCTCTTCCTGCCTCCTGCTTCCTGCTTCCTGAGCCTGTGGCTCCTCGCTGCCATATAGCTATGTGGCCTGCCAGGCTAATTAAGATAGCACTGATTTCAACACTAAGGTAACCGTTACAGAAGTTCTACACGCTTAGTGTGGCCCTCCACAGATATGTAAAATATATAACTTTATCTGCCAGTGGAAGTTTGTTTTCTTCTGCTGTGTCTCTTATACATAATGTAGCATGTTCTGTGACTTTGCCACCGGAATATGTTTTGTATTCAGGAAGGACACCAGTGCATTATGGGTACTGGTGAGTGGTTCTCATTGAGAATTTTAAGTGTGTGGCATCGATTTAGTCATGCAGAGATTTGTCATTTTGTGCTGACAGTTGTTTTGGTTTGGGTTTTTACAGAAGATGGGCTGCCTTCCATAATTCTTTATAATCCTTTCCATTACTACATCATTTGTCATTCTTTTCTTAGCAATCATTCAATCAACCACCTTGTTACTTCTGGTTTCTTTTTTGATTACTTTCATACATGCTGTCCACCAAGTCTGCCTCCCTTTCCCTTCCAATTAACTTATCATTACCTTCTAAATCTCCCACAACCTTTACCTCCGTTAGACTCAATACTACGCACGCTTGACCAGATGCCGTGCTGTACGCAGGCATTACCCCGGATATCTCAGATCTATTCCAACTAGATGTTTGATGCCAGTTCCCGTCTTTCTTTGTGTAAATCCTCCTGGATGTCTGACTTTGACTATAGATGGATTTATTACATTTAGGGCATTTAGCAGACGCTTTTATCCAAAGCAACTTACAACGGTTCATAAACACATTCACACACCGACGGCGGAGTCAACCACGCAAGGCGACAGCCAGCTCGTCGGGAGCAGTTAGGGTTAGGTGCCTTGCTCAGGGACACTTCAACACTCATCTCAGAGGAGCCGGGGATCCAACCTTCCCGTTACAAGTCAACCCACTCTAACCTCCTGAGCTAAGCCGATTTATCATCCATGGGAAGGTGCTTGACATTAAAGTGTAGGCTGCGTATAGGCCACACCGTATCATAGATGAAGTGTGGTGAAACGTGTATACGGAAGAGACAGCTTACACCTATCCATCACTTGAATCCGCTAAGCCACCCGAGCACCCGACGTTATGTGTTGAGTTCAACACATAATTGAACTCGG
Organism: Molva macrophthalma; assembly: GCA_027123675.1. Lineage (NCBI taxonomy): Eukaryota > Metazoa > Chordata > Actinopteri > Gadiformes > Lotidae > Molva > Molva macrophthalma. The sequence continues at coordinate 4,553,268 of JAOPJO010000069.1, read as the reverse complement.
TCAAAATGGCTGTCTAGACAGTATATTAGATAATCATTTATGTGAATACATTTTACCATTCATCAAGAGTACGTTAGCTGTGTTAAAGCCTGCACATAGAAATAATTTTGTATAAATATTATTATTATTGTTGATGGTGACTATTAAGGGGACCTCAAGTAACTTTAAATACAAATTTATTTTTTATGGACTCTAGGAGAACGCAAATCCTTGACCAATAAACCAACGATGTTATCCAACTTTTCTTCATTTTTTTCAACGGAAACAGAGTTGATGTTGCAGATCCTCACTATTCACCAAATCTTTATGAAGCAGTACTCATATTAGAAAATAGCCAAGCACGACTCCTCCCCTTTAAGGATGAAGACTGCTAAGGTTGATCTGTGCTCGTCAAGCTTAGTCACGATTATGAAACATCTCTTTAAAAAAGGAGACCCTTTAGTTTGTGAAGACCTTTGTTTAATGAGCGGTGAATGAATCGTATGACTCAACTCCGTAGATGATATGAAATGTTATTCCCCATGGGGGGAATTCAGTCTCTGCATTTGACCCACCCTTATCTGCTAGGAAAGTTATAGGACCCTATAGATGGAGGGTACCCTCCGTCAGGCACTTGTAAATAGTCAGCACATTATTTAGAAGTTGATCAGTAAACAAGAACATTTTACATTTGATTTAACTCTGCTACAGCCATGGTGGGTAACAATATTAATGACAGAAACCCGGCCATTAAGAGATTCTAACCCCTCATTAAAGAATGGCAAAACTGACAATGCTGTATGAGTGGGTGGTGATAGCTGGTCATTAGCGGTGTGGTGTGAATCTGAGGATGCACTAGTGTGTTGCCAGGTGCAAACTCATAATTTCTCACTGCTTTTCAAACTAGTTAGGAAAAACAACATGCACTTTTCCTGTCAGGATTACAACACAGTACTGACGTTGTTTCTCACACACACACTACAGTCTGTGGTTAAAAATCCTCCTTTGAGGCATTTTTCAACACAGACGAGTCAGTAATGGTGTGTCGGTTGTTGTTGTTGTCGTCGTCGTCGTCGTCTCCCTGGTGGTTATTGATAAGTCTCTTCACTGGGCACCAATGAGACAAAGAAACAAGGAGAGGAGGTGGAAAATGGTACGTATTGAATCCACCAAGTCTGGACAGAACTGGACTGAGCCATACAGTCTATGTACCAAAATCTTTGCTGCTTCCCCAGATTAAGGATATATCTTGCACTCCATGGTGCTTGATAGTAGCAACAGCTGTATTGATGATCCATAGTTTATTTACTAGTTCAGGGTTTACATATTGTTTAGAACAATTATTAATCAGATCAATAATATTCACAATATTTCAGCATCATTTTTAGTAATATGTTTTTTGTTTATATATAATATAAATAATTATTTTAAATATTTTTAGAATAATAGTAATACAAATAAATATTGTATCATATATTTGTATAATCAATCAAACTTAATTTCCAATATGCACGATATAATAGAGCTTTGTCTATTATTTTTGTATTTCAGAAATATATATTTTATCGAAGAAAAGGACATGCTGCTAGATAAACTAGATCAACTGCAATTTTACACATTTACCAAAGACCCTAAAAAACACACACTCCAGGAGCGTTCACCCTCTCACACACACAGCTCCGGCTAGAACCTGCTTTTCTAACAGCTCTTAAGCTGGGTATAGCAGGGCACAGGCGTGTGTGCTGGTCGGCTTTTCAGAAAAAACGAAAATAATAGTGGCTTGGTTTGCTTGGTGACACATTATGGGATGGTGGTAAATGATGACTGATGACAGACTCCACTGTTAATATCTAAATGATACAGCAGTGCTAGTATGCTGATATATACTCATTCTATGCTTGGGGTTAATGGCATCCCCGTGCATTCGTTTTGGAACCAAATTAAATGCTTCCCCCCTGTTGGATTTAACAATCCAACAGCTGTACATGGCTGCATTTCAGCGGATAGAGTAAAAAAGTATTTATCATAGAGTGAAAGAGTCATTTCACTGCTAAACTGTCCTGGCACGACTCATAATGTATTTCCCTTGAGAAAGATGCCTAACCCATACCTGCTCATTAATTGCGCATAAAATAAGCGATAAATGCTTCTACATGCACGGCTTAATTAGAGTTAGAGAAGATTATGTAAAATCTTATGTGCAGCAAACATTCCTATTTTCAGACACTGTAGCTGGAATAAAAATATAGTGTACGTTTTCTTGCATGATAAAGGCTGACAGAGTTAGAGAGGACTCTGTGAGGATGTGACCTCAGCCTACTCTACCACCATGCTGCCGCACAGGCCTGACTTTATGAAGCTGTAATCAAACATCTTTAGCTGGTCCAGGCGGCTGATGTGAGGGTGAGGACCTCAGCTCTCGCCAGGTAGTGGTGATGCTATCCACATGTCCAGTTTCCAATGGACATGGAAAGCTGCAGTGGCATTGTGAAGAAATGAGAGGAACAACCAGATGTACAAGGGTTACGTTATGAAGCCTGACGGGTACATTGCTGGATGCTTCTGATTGGCTGTTCAGCAGCCATAGTGGGTGTACTGCGCAGAGCGCAGAGCTAGGAGTGGGAGTGTAACCTTTATGAGAAGAAGACAGACAATCGCTCTTAATGTTATGGGTAGGAAAGAAGAGAGCTGGCTCTCTCCTGAGAGCCAGAAAATACGGAGGTAGACGTCCATCTTCCCTAGACGTAGCACTCAGCTTGCACTCAAGAGAGATGGAGAGATGGAGAGATGCCACTCCAGTCATTGCAGTGCAGTAGTTATGACCATTTTAAACTAAATATAGATGGTGCTATGCATAGTTTTACAATGACTTAATCTGTCCCAATATTCTCAATATGCAATTTGTCTTTAATAAGTAAATATAAATAAGGCCATAAGTCTTGTTTTTGTTTTTAAGATTTTTACTTGAAAGAATAAGAGAGAAACTAAATAATGAAAGAGAGAATGCGAGGGAGAGACGCTAAATCTGACCATCTCTGTTGAAGCGCGTTCAACAGATAAATAAATATATAATAAAATCAGATATATTGTAATGATTTGTGCGATCTGCAGTTAAACCGGAAAAACACGTCAACCAACGGAGACCCCCACTTCCCGTTCCACAATCTCACACCAAACCAGTAAGAACAAAACACTGACACCTTTGAGCAGCATACAACAGACCTTAAACAGGAATTAACTAGCTAATTAATAATCGCCCCCTGGCGATCAGATCGTATATTGCCAATCTAGAATAACCATGAGCGGACAGTATGAAAATAGAGACGATCGCCCAACCCTGGGCCCATTGACCTCGAGTACCACCACTACTGCCCCTGGTCCCTTGTGACGCTGGCAGGGAGGGCCCCCAGCCCCGTCCCATGGCCGACGGGACAGAGCGTCAACATTACCGTGGAGTCGGACCAGCCCTGGTGAAGGACTTCAAAGTCGAATCCTTGGAGAGTCTCCAGCCGAGGCCGGCTGACCCTCTGGCTCCCGGAAGAGGAGAAGCCGGGACATGGAAGCATGGTCGGTCCTGCGCAGGACTGGATGGCCAGAGAGGTGAGGGTGGAAATGGCAAAGGGCCAGCAGCTCCCGCTGGGTAACACATTAATTGCGCCCAGGTCTGCTGAGAGAACTGCAGTAAGACCCCACCTGTTCTCCTTGTTCCCCCTCTTGGGACAGCACAGCACCGGGGCCCGCTGGCATCGCCGGCGTCGGAATCCACGATAAATGGTCGTCTCGGGTCTGGGTACGCCAAGACGGGGGCCCCGGTGAGCGCCGTCCGTAGCAGGTCAAGGCAGTGTTGCACTGCTCATCCCACAAGAAGGAACTGCCCCCTGTGGGTCAGACCATGTAAGGAGCCAGCAAGGGTGGCAAAGTCCCTGATGAAACGCCGATCATAGGACGCCAGGCCTACGATGTTACGAGGGACCGGCCAACCTCTCACCGTGGCCCCCTTGGCCGGCTCAGGGGCCACCCCCTCAACACTGACGACATGGCCCAAGAACGCTGTCTGTCGTCGAAGCAGGTGGCACTTTCCCGGGTGGAGGCGAAGGCCAGCTTGGCGAAGGGCTCCGAACACCTCACGTAGGCTAGGGCCCCCTCAAAGTCTGCAGCGTGGGCAAGGAGATTATAACTCTCCATGTTGTAATTGAGAGTAGTGGATATACAAGCAAACAGAACAAACACTGAAACTTCAGTATAACGATGAGCAATATATATTAATTGAGCCAGGAGATGAAAGAGGGAAAATAGGACTTCTATGGACTTGGATGCGAAGAAAGCTTCTGCAAACACGGCTGACCCGAGACCCAGGCTGCACCTTTAACAAGAACACCGTTATCTGTGAGGAGATGACAGGCTGGTGATCCCTGGCTCATTACAGACTACACATTAAGCATTTGCTCATTTGTCACCACGTCAAAATCATACTTTGAACTGTCAGCCCTGAGTGGCGCCGGCGATGAACGGCGATGAATCGGTGAACTATTTCTCTCCAAAGAGACGAAGCAGGGGGTGATGAAGACGTCAAAATACGCAAGGGAGCCGACAATGCGAGTCTAATGTTTTAACCTTATGCACTCAATTAAAGGATTGTGAGCATAGATACCAGTTGATGTTCATCGTCTCCATGGTCTCGTTCTCTATATATACACGCACATATATACATTGGCAGGGTAATTAAGGCTGTGCTTGTGTGTTAGTGCCACAGCCCACTCATGTTAGGGGGAATCAGCCTGATGTTCTGGTAGGTCAGACTGAACGCCATACGATTCTTCCTAACGGACAGGAAAAACGCTGCATAATTGCACATTTTGCAGCCTATAATTTTTACGTTTCAGAAAAAAGGGTATGTAGCTTGCCCTTTTGCTTTGTAGTAAGTACTTCCAACACTGGGTTATGGTAGTATGAAAATTCAAAACCTTTTTATAGTGAAGGACATGTCTTATTCGGATAACCTTCTGTATTTTATGTTCTGCAGAAGAGCTACTGCACATCAAGGTTTTAAAGAAAAGAGGAATGATATTGATCTTTGAAGAAGACAGAGGTACCTGTCTTTGTTGAGGAAACCATTACCGTTATAATTTGAAAGAAAGCTGGTATTTTACTTCAATCACCTGTTACTGGCTAGGAGATTTTTCCCGTATTGACTTCAAGCGTATTCAGGCCCAAATCCCAAATCCATTGACCTCCAAAAAAAAAAAAAAGCAATATTAATTGATCATAAACTAGCAATTATGTCCCTTGCAGAGTTACTTTTCAACTGGAACCATCAGTGCATGTAGTAATCGTAGATAAGATATTATATTTGTTTTTTGTTGACTAGGGAGGTGAAAGCAGGCATCAGTGAGGACATTTCCTGGCCTTTCCTGTAAATTATTTTTGTCTATTCTGCACATGGTCATTATTTATTTGGTTTGGCCCAGACGGTGTACTTAAAGATGATGGAATTGTCTTTCCTGTTCAGCAGCTCTGCTGATCAAAGTGGCCGTGGCTTAGCTCTTTTATCGCAAATAAGACCTAGAAGGGCTCAAGGGCACGGTTTGGACCAAATGACCTTCAGATGGAAAGTGTGCCTACAGTCAGGTTTGGTTAGGAACAACAGCCGCCATGTGTTTAGTTTAGCATTGGGTTCGTCATGATTGCAGCTCAACCAACTGTTAGTATCACCTTTGATCATATAATATATTTATTCTTTCTTCCCAAACTGACGTTGAGTATCAGTTTGCGTGAATTAGTTTGTTTTATTTGTAGAGTTGTAAAAAGTTGTATTGATTCCGTTTGGAAGTGAAGGGATGTTGAGACCAAATGCTGCAACTTTTTGATTTTCTCCAAGTATCGTATTTCTTTAACACAAATCCATTATATATTCTGCAGCTCTGAAATATGAATATTCATCACAAACATCTCAGCTGCGTCTCAGGTCTAAAGAGTGCATTCTGCATGTTGTTCAAATGAATAGAGCCAAATTGGATTAGAACGTGTTGTATATGAATCTACAACTAAAGTACAAAGACTATCCTTGAAAGTGGCACCATATTATTAATTTACTTATTAACGCGACTATAACCCTTTCACTACTATGTTCTTTTTTATATTGAAATCCAGTCCTACATTTGTGATGTCAGTCAATCAAACGTGTGTTTTTAAATGATTTTGAATTTGTTTTTCAGTATTGGAAGATATATCCACACTGCTTCTTTGGCTCTCTCAAACTGTAGGAATGAGATATCCAGCAGAGTTCCCTTTGTGTGGGAGCGATCAGCTCCATTTTATTATGGTCGTTATGTTTAATCACGCGCTCAACTTGGTGGACCACAATGAGTCATCACAAGAGCGGTTACAGGGAACCATTCATAAGGAAACAATTGTTGAGCATTATCCTCTGTTTGCCTGATTCATTGTTATGAATCAGGTCTATGATGCGTCGAAGTGCAGATGTTTAGTGCTCTCCATTCTATAGCCTTCCTTCAGAGGAAAACACACAGATGACTTATGTCCTCCTATCCAGGATGATTAGTCAAATTAGGTAATCAGTAAATAGTAATAAGAAAAGGTGTAACACATTTAAAAAGTTGTCTTCACACAACTTACGTTTACGAAAAAATAAAAAAAAAAAAAAATATATATATATATATATATATATATATATACACACACACACACACACAGTGCTCAGCCATTTCAGCAGGAACCAAATGCATTTCTGTACACAATGGTGCAATGTAATTTCCTGCTGTCACAACTGAAAGGCGTTGCTGTCTTTTTGGACCGGTGTACTCATGCACTCATCCACCCGGCAAATGTGAAGATGCAAAAAGCAAAGCAATTTTATCTAAGATTTGGATACTTTGGATAGACGCAACAGAAGATAATACGCCTGACTTGACTTATAATCAGGCTATTTCAATTGACTACTTTATTCTGACCACTGTATTTAATCTGTATACTTTAGATAGATACTGCAGACGATAATATGTCCACTGTTCTTTTTTTGCTGTGATCGCTGTGCCTATAGGGTAGGTAAACACAAAGTGTTGGTGAACGTTTCCCTGTTCTTTTTGACAAACATGGATATATTTGTTGTATAACACTATTGTATAGTGTTCCCAGTGTTGTCAAATAGTGTTGTCAAATGGCGGTGTAACCCACGGTTCTCCGACGCTACGCAGTAGGGGCTCAAACCGGCAGACTCAGGTTCGGAAGGCGAACGAAGCTTTAACGGCTGAGCAAAAATGACTGCAGCCATTTCATCCATCATTCGTCGAATATTAGAACTCTGAAGGGTTCCTGAGTGAAGTTTACCACAGAGGGCCCAGGCAGTAACTGTTACTCACGATCATGAGTCACCCAGTCAGTTGAACTGGTCACTGTACATTTAGGAGATGCTGCTTTCATAACCATTAGCTGTATGATGAAGCTTCCCAGAATATGTTCCAGCCTGTGACCTCACTGGAAGATAATCTGGCTGACCACCCTGACATTGATTGCAGAGAGCAATCGGAGAAACCCAAGGAAAGCCTTTTGTTTTTAACTTTTTGTCTGGGAATCTGGGAAAGAAGCTTGGAATTCTTAGAAAACTTAGAGAGAGTTGGCCGAGGAATTAACAACTTTAACACAGTCTGCTATACTCGCAGCACTGCAATTTTAAGGGTCTCAACTTTATTGACAGCCTCTTCTCTGAAGATGCCTTCTCAGGAGGATCTGAAATAATTCAACCCCGGTCTCAAGTGAAAACTACTTTCCTTCCTCTACTATTTTCATCACCGATAGTGCATCCCTCCACCTCCTCCCCCAGAGAAGGTAATCTACAAGGCCTTAGATCAGCACCACCCAGATCCACTCTGCTCCCAGTCAAGATTCTGGCTCTCCCTCCAGGTCATCCTGCCCCAGACAGGACAAAGAAAACCATCATTCGCTGGCTTCCAAATCCTTTCCCACTGATGCATGATCCACAATGTGCGCCATCTTGCCCTGCACTCCATCACTCGATGCACTAAGCCACGATGTGCCCTTCCCTCGACCTTTGACCCTGCCAGAGCATAAACAATCAACGAGCTCAGGTCCACGTCGCTGTGGTGAAGTTACTTTCAGTCGAGTGTTTATCCCACTTGGTCCACAACAACCAAGAGATAATAAAGCCATGCTAGTATTTTTACCCATTTCTGCTTGAATTTTTAAAGAAAGGCAACAAACAGCGAAAGCCTGATAACCTCATTAACTTCCCTGCAAGGAAGGCCTCATTTCTTCTGCGGTGCCCACAACCTGTGTTCCGTCGTGCTCCTAAATATTACTAAACAAGAGGACTTTATCACGCATTGGCTTCATCTCATGGTATTCACAACATGTAAAATACACAGACCCAATTAAAGCAACTCAACCAGGCTTCATGCTGTCATCCAAAGGAGGAGGTTGTTTTCCTTACACCCCTGGCCTCATTCGAAGGCTTTCTTTTTTCCCTTAATAGGCATGATACCATTTAATGAAACCCTTTCCTCTGAGAAAGCTCTTTCCTGTCAGATCTGCCCGGCCTGCTCTTTCTGCTAATGCCCTAATATGACCGGGCCGGTTTTTATTTCATATTCCTGTTTGCCGTCTCTGCTTCATTTTTGTGAATCCATTTGTCAGGGTGGACACAGCGTAGTGGCGTGTTTCTATTATTTTGTTTCTATTATTTTACTTTGCTTCACAAAGTAAAATAAAAATGGTCAAAATGCCTTCACTGGCATGTCCAAAGAGAATGCTAGATTCCCTACGGTTCCCTACACACTTACACCTGTAACACATTTTCTTTCAGGAAAATACATTTTTCCCCCCCAGAGTTCCCTGGATAAAAGATGGTGTACACGTCAGATCAACACCTACAGGACAGCCCTTTCTGGCCGCCACTGAAAGGGTCCACGCATCTGTTATCTACAGATTTTCAACAGTACTTTCTTAGAAGCTCCATCATGCACACGAAGACACACACACACACACACACACACACACACACACACACACACACACACACACACACACACACAGTGTGTGCCAGAATGGAACTACTTGATTAATTGCATCATTGACGAGTGTCTGATTAGGATACCACTTGATTGGCACTTCTGCAACTGCCAATCACATGCACGCCAAACACAAGCCAAACTCCAATTCTTTTCTTTTGAAATTAAACTTCACCTCATGTTCATCATACATATTATGGTTCTGATAACTAATTATAATCACACACACACACACACACACACACACACACACACACACACACACACACACACACACACACAGTTATGCATTTGAGATTAATTATTATGGTATTATGGTTAATATGCTATCTATAATTACACTGTTGAGTGTGATATGGATAATTGGGATATGGTATCCTGGTTTTCTGCCAGGGTTTACATTACATATCAGACATGCAGGGATAATTCTGCATACACACTAGTAACTGAACACACACACAGCTCTTATTTGGTCACTACACTGTTTGGTTGACTGTTGGTTAATCGTATAAGGAGACTGTTTTATCCTGCTCAACTGTAGTCTCCTCACACTAACCAACGATCGGCTAACGTTCATGTTCACCACAGATTTTAGATGATGCATATTCATGGTTTGCGCCAATTGCAGCCACAATTTTCTCTCTCAACACCTTCCTTCTAGCAAAAGATTCATTCAATTGCCTCAAGGTGAGCCACTTCGTGCACTTCTGCAGAGCTGACTTATTCTAATTACATTAAAAGAACAAGGGTTCATATGCTCGGAAGAATTTAATTCTTCACAGTCCTGTCTCTCAATCACTCACTCACTCACTCACTCTCACTCTCAGCTTATGCTTATCGGCCATACAAGATTTCTTATTTTCGTTGTCCACTTTGACAACAAAGTCAGCTTGATGGGGCCCTGGCCAGGGCCCGCACCTTATTATCCTACCAGGGGTGTTCCTTGAACAGGAAGTGACAGAAAAATAACAAACAGCAGCCGTTGTTGGGCGCAGATGGGTCACACTCAGACAAACACACAAACATGCGATAAGTGGCGGTAATCTATACGTTTTCTTAACGATGACTACACAGATGCCACAGATGATCTCATGGAAGTGCAGGAACCATGCTGAAAATGGTTGGCTATTTCCCAGTTAAGCCCCATGAGTGCTCAAATTGTTTGCATACACACACTCTCTTTCTTGAAAAAGCCTTACTTTTCAGTTATACAATGTGGTTAACATAAATCCATATTTTGCTCCTTATTGGTTCATGTGTATTGCATCTCCTATAATCTGGGGAGGGCTGAACTGCAATTTAGAAAACGGAATTGCTTTTTCGAGTTTTAATTGAGTAATGAACAATGTATGCAAAGTCGAAAGAGACTTCACGAAAATAAAGCTGCATTTTCTATAAGCCGCAGGAGTGGTAAAATGGGGTCGTATGTTTTAAAGTAGCATAAATAAGCCGCTCCGTAGTATAAACCGCATCTTATTACGCATCTTAGCCCACAACCCAAATACTTACATGTACCGCCCAGTGCGGGCGTGAAACCGTAACGTAATTGTTTAAATAGAAGCAGTATTCCTTGGGGCCGCGACCGCCGCCGTGTTGCCGGTCAGCTGATGGTTGAGTAAGCGTCTGTGAGTAATTGGAGATAATGCCGATTCAAGCTTTTGTAAAACCCTGAACTTTTGGACAGATTTACAAAACAAGGCATATTTTATTTTGCAAGCATTTAGACGCAGAGGGTTTGAATTACCGTTCATGGACCGAGCGCTCATTGTGGAAAACGGTCTTCCTTGTTTTTTAGTAAATGTAAATGAGCTTATGGGCTTTACATCGTGACGGCAACAGGAACTTAATCCCTCGAACGCAAATCACTGAAAAAAGCTCCAGAAAGTAGGCGACAGTTTTGGTTCGTAAGATCGGGATACAAGCTGTGGTTTTATTTTCGAAAATATGGTAGTTTGACTTAGGTGGCAGGAGCCAAGCGATATTCAAGAAATTTAAATTTGAAATAGCAGGGTGGCATGTGCTCAATTTCTGCATATAGAATTATGTGAATGTATTAACATAAAGTAGCCTAGTTAATGGGTTCATAATGACACGTTATCTTATTCTATAATTATGCGATAAGAATCCATGTCAATTTCTTCACTATTTAATTGGCGATGCAATATTTTTTTCGGAATGTAAATCATAATCTTCAGAGGGATGAGCATCAGCTAACCTCGACAACTAGCAATTAAAAACTGGAGACATCTACGATTTTTAAAACTTTTTTTGACTGTTGATTCTGTGTCGAGTGCAGAGAGAGCCTTATGAGGCATTGCTGGTGTCGCACCTTCTTTCCTTTTCAGACAAATGTCTGGGCGCTGTAGGGGTCACCTCCCATCTCTCCTCTCCTGTCAGGCCCGCCCCCGTTTCGGGGTGTTGTAGGTGAGGCTGTGTTGTCCAATTTGCACGAATCGTTAGGAGCTTGAATTGACACGCCAGACCGGGCCCGTCAGCGATAGAGAAACGGCTAACGGCTAACTCTATTTTAGAATTCCTGTCTGCTCTCTGATCTCCCCAACATGTGACCTCACTTTAGAAACATCTACATACTACCATAAATCCATCATCTTCTCTGGGTTGTTCAACTTTTTGGGTTGAATTGTAGACATGGAGTTTGGTGTTGGCTAGAAGCTTGAAGCGATCAAAGTGATGATCAAAGTGTCCTGTTGCCCAAGACCATTTACAATGACAGAACAGAATGCCATTCATGATTCATTTCGTAGTATTGTAACAGGAAAGTAAAGACCAGATGTAATTTAAAGCAGTGGAAATGTAAACGATTTATGTTATCTCTTATTTTTCTGAGAATATTGACCTTCAGAGACTTTCTTTTGTATGATCTCTAAAAAGGACTGTGTTCAGCAATTTCACAATTTCTCTCATACTTGCTTCCTAATAGAAACCTTAATCAAAGTATCTGCCAACTATGATCCATGCGCACAATCTTTGCAATGCCAAGGAGTTAAACCTATTAAAACACCTTGCTCACATGGAAGCACATGGAAAAGCACCATTTCCATGTCCTTAAAGGTAAGACCTTCACGGACTTAGTCACGTCTCTGGCTGCCAGCCATGCTTCATGCAGTGGGCCTGTGCTGTCACGCACCGTCAGCATGATAACGCTCGTTTCCCTTCATGGTTATTACATGGCGATGGCCCATTGCCTTGCCATCCTGATGGTTAGACCAGGCGGGACCCCCCCCCTGCATGTCCAAGTGGTGACTGTGGCGCCAAAACGCAGAAGACCTCAAGGCCAGCGGATTTGTGCAATCACTGCACTGAATATTCACTGGGAGCGGTTCTGTGAGATATTACTTGTGCTTGTGCTAACTCGCAATCTTTTCTTCCTCTTGATAAAATGGATGACTGTAATATGCAACTTAAATGGCTATGGGGGAGAAATGGAATACATTATTGATGCGTAAAAATAGGCTAGGGAGAAGAGTTTTGTTTCCACACAGTCCCGCATAAACACTTTGTTTTTCATAATTTTATGCATATATATCTATTGCATAACTTAATGAATAATAATCACATGGACCATAGTTTCCATTGTTCTATTTGTGCGGCAAAACCATTCAAATTGTGTTTCTAAATCAGGAAAATCCTCGAGCTCTGTATTTGCAGCACAACACATTTGGATCTGTTTTACGTTGTCCGTGGCCAGGAGACCAGCACAAAGACCTGCAGTACCCAACAGAGGAGCGGTTATGGGAACTGGGAGCGATTGGGCCAGCTGAGCTTCTTCAGTGACGTTGAAAGGCGAGGTCATCTGTTGGTGAGCCAGCCAAATTCAAAACCTTCAGACCTCGTAATCAGTGACGTCTGTCTTAAGTTGCTGTGCGGGGTGACAAAAAACACTGATGTGTCCGATTCGGTGGCCGATCTTCTGGTCGAGCATTCTGACAATATGGTCTTTAAAGGTTAGTGTGTAGAATTTAGTAGCAACTAGCGGCGAGGTTGGAGAGCTAAACCAACCAATAGCACCCCCTCCCTCCCCCGCCTGCGACTACGGAGGCCTGTACTGGCCAATATTGTGTAAGCAGGCAGTAGGCATTTCCGTTTTGCGAAAAGTTTTATTCGCACCAAGATCGATTTCTGATGGCTCTAGCCTGCAAATAAAATCAGTTTAACCAATCACAATCTTGTATCTTTGTCACCATGGTCACTGCATATGTTGTAGTATATGGTTATGGTACATGGTTTGGGATCCATGGGACTTGCATAGGAATGGCATTTTTTTCTCTGTAACAAATGGTAGTGAACAGTAATGTAACGATCATTAGCATAACTGACACCGTGGAGCATCATTGATCTATTTCAACGCCCGCGGTGGTCGTTTTGGAAGCCATTTGAAACGCCCCACTTCTTTAGCCTGAGCTGAAAAGAAGCCCGGATAGCCCCAAGCAGGACATCAGGCTCTCAGCCATGAGCAGCCACCTCGGGGAGCGGCTCAAAGTGGCTGCTGCTTCCGCAAACTGCTGTCGATTTAGAGCGGATAGGAGGCGTTTAACAGCCGCTGAGGGGAGCGAGCGGTGAGCCGGCAGCACCGTCTCCACGTGCTTAAAAGTAAGACCTTCACGCACTTAGTCATGGCTCTGGCGAAAATGGCAAGTCAGTTGTAATTAAACCACAGCATGGGCTGCTCAGCAGGAAACTACGAATCACAATTAGCCCAGAGCAGAAACGTTGTTGTTGTTGTTGTTGGCTTCTGGTGTCGTTAAGTCAGACAAACTAAGACCGAACACCGACAGCAGCGTGACCGAAGAAGCAGACTGCTGTGGTCTCAGCAGGGTGCCATGGAGGATCGCAAGAGGAAGAGCAAGTGGAGCAAAGAGGTGCGAGGTTAGCGAGGAGGAGACAGGAGTGTGCAAAAGGGTCAGAGCAGTGTTAAAACATTGCTTTTAGGACGTGAGGAAGGAGAAAGAGGTTATGGTGTAGACTAGTTAGCGGACGTGTTTAAGAGATGCGACTTCTGAGTTAGGAGGCAGGTCCAATAGGATAACGATGGGTAGACTGTGGACACACACACACACACACACACACACACACACACACACACACACACACACACACACACACACACACACCTATTCCATTGACATGTGGGATCACACAGAGCATAATTAGCTAACGTCCTTTGATGAAGGCTTGCCGAGTCCCGGTCCTCTGGCACAATGTCAATCACTCACTCCGTGGTGACTGTGACCCCCAGGCCAGCAGCACTTTCATGATCGTAGCTCACGTACCGTCTTAAGGTCAATCGTTGAACGACGACGCTAAAGCAATGCCTCTCATTAGGAGAGGCCAGGAGACTATGCTTTATGTAGCTTCCACTACGGCTTATCCTCGCCTGCTCGCTTCAACAACAAGTGATCTACTTGTTGTGATGTTTGTTCCCCGTCCCAATCAGTGCCAGTGCTACTAGCGTACACATTGTGAACGCCACGCGTAGATCATTCAGCCCCAGCTGGTGAACAGGGCTCCAGCCAGCGGAGTACACTGTGTTTACTACATTCTGTCCTTTCTTCTCAAAGAGGCCGTCGCCGGTTCTGAGCGGAAGATTGTCGTGTCAACCCCAGACCCTTAAAAACACAAGGCCCCAGTATAACTACTATGTTCTCGCCTAGTATAAACATCTCCTTTGAACCGAGAAGAGAGCGAGAAGAGACAATGTTTTTCCTTTGCCACATGTATTATCTTTCAAGTGAATCCAGCGATGCCCCAGGGGGCGACACTTTGTTCTGTAACTTTCCAGAATGTTTGTAAGGAAGAGAAGGAAGACTTTCACAAATCTTTGAAGACTTGCGGCCTAAGTGTAAAATGGTGCGGACCAAAGCCAAACAGCACGGGCTCTGAGGTTTCAATGTGTGTTTTCAACCACAATGGGTGTGGAGGGACCAATGGAGTCTGTGGACCATGAGCTAGAGTCTGGACCAGGTGCTAGAGTCTGTGGACCATGTGCTAGAGTCTGGACCATGTGCTAGAGTCTGGACCATGTGCTAGAGTCTGGACCATGTGCTAGAGTCTGTGGACCATGTGCTAGAGTCTGGACCAGGTGCTAGAGTCTGGACCATGTGCTAGAGTCTGGACCATGTGCTAGAGTCTGTGGACCATGTGCTAGAGTCTGTGGACCATGTGCTAGAGTTGGCTTAAAGGGCTTATCGTTTGAAATTGACACAGTGTCTGAAGGATTAAGAGGTACTAGGAGCCATCAGCGTCATCATGTCCATTATGTCCCAGGATCTGATTAGAGGACGACATGGTAGCTGGACGGAGCACGGGAAATGGAAGAGCATTTGGGAAATAGGAATCAGGACAGACAGACAGACAGACAGACAGACAAGAATACAGTTCATGAAGGCTAAGAGCATTCAATAACCTCAGACGATCA
>JAOPJO010000069.1:4526775-4537709 GCA_027123675.1 Molva macrophthalma | reverse complement strand
GACAGACAGACAGACAGACAGACAGACAAGAATACAGTTCATGAAGGCTAAGAGCATTCAATAACCTCAGACGATCATGTCATGATGTGAATCCTCATCCTCTTACTTCCTTTATAGAAAACTCATCACAGACAGCCTGGAATCGCCAGACAAATTGCAAACTGCAATTAGTCTGGAACCTTTTCATTCAGTTCAGACCAAAATGCCTCTTGACGCAATTGGACAGGCCTACAGCCAATCATAAACGAAACGGGTGACACGGCCCTGAGCGACGAAGAAAATGCAACATGCATTCAGCAGAGAGAGCTGTGATTGGTTACCTTCGACATGTCTGTGAACCAGTGTTGCCATTTTTGCCATAAGAATTTGGAAGTACAAGGTTTTTTTTAATATACCGTCCAGTTTGTTTAATTCTGTCTCAATAGCGGAGTCAACAGACCGTTCTACATCAGCGGCAGCCATCTTTGTTGTTGACGGCACTCCTCTGCACCGTCATCGTATTTTTCCCGCCTCATGTTAGATAAACGATTGTGATTGGTCGGTCTATCTCGTACTGGGCGGAAATCCTTTTGTACGGGAGGGGAGCCAGACCTTATCTGCAGACCAGAGGAAACATGAGCTCACGGGACTCGTCTGGTTCCCAGGCTAATCACAGACACTCATTGCGTGAAAACCGGGATCATATGGTTTCCTTAGGACGAGCTGTCTTACAAGTGCATCATCCATTCCCCTCCATTTTCATTCCCACTTTTGTTTGAAAGTTTCAAAATAGGTGTTTCTAACAAGCCCTCCATACAATGGATATATCTCAAATGGCATTTAAAAAAGGGCATGTCCTATCCGTGGAATAGTACATGTATTAATCAACTGGAATGGGTACCCCACTCCTCATTCCAGGCTATTCAGAGAATTCCCAAGGGGAAGCATATCCAGTAGGGAGATGGTGATTAATTTGATGAGAGACAACTGACCAAACACCGTTAATGCCAAGATAACATTCCCAATAGGGCAGATCCCAGCAGAATCACATGGTCCAGAATGGCCAGAACTAATCCCTTTTAGATTGATCTTCATGAGCTTTTATAGGTTCGTTACAAATAAATCAGTAGGCATCGTGGCATTCAGTGCATTGGGTTCAACAAAGATAAAAATATATTAAATCCATCATTATTAGGATTATTATCGTTTTCTGATATTTATTGGATGCTTATCTTAATAACTTTTTGCAATTTTCAATTTGGAGTTACAGTTTATTAAATGTTAATTCTTTCATTTGTTTAACTGTGAAAAACATACTGCCTCCTATCCTTTAGTATTGAATTGAAGGTCTCCGTGACAATACGCCCTCATCACTAACTTCAATAACTGGCAGCCGTTTCCCTCACACCATCATATTACACACATTGATAATAATCACAATCCCCTTTATTCAATAACTTCAATAGCTTCAACAAACACTTAATCTCACCTTTTCCAAATGCCTTCCTGGCCAAATCCCGGGTGACATGTATATTTTGGTTGCGTAAAGAAGAACATATTTGTGGCGTGTGTGTGGTTGATGGCTGGTTTAAGCAGCCTCACCTGGCCCGAGTCAGACTGATTGGACTGAGGCTGGGTGAGGCTGCACACCTGTTGTGCATTGATAATCAGTGTGCACAGGTTGAACCAGCCATCACCACACACACTCAGGGAGAGATCTCCTGCATGGCAACATGGAGCACCAGGGTCATGCGTCATTGTCTGCAAACCATACAATAAACCAGCCATCATCATCATCACTCCACAAATGTATCATCACACTGTTTTGTTTTGATATCCTCCATGTTTCAGAGAAATTCTATGGCCAAATCTATTTGTGTGAACGTTTTGTTTGTGTGAATAAATCTGTTTCCCTGCACCGTTAATCTGCGTCACTGGTCTCGTGTTGAACCGAGTGAAGCAAGAGTGTGGCAGCATCCAAACTTAGAAGCTCAGGATGTACTGCAGCCAGCAGGAACGTCAACAGAAGTGTTCTTTTGTTGTCTGAATGAATCCCGAGGGCCGATCCTGCGAACCAAAGCAACGAGACGCCTTATCACGGGAATTTGAGTTCTAAATTGTTTTGGGGAACACAACAGTGTTTCGTAGCGTGGAAGTACGTGTTTGCAGGGTGTTCTTGGTTTAATTTAGTTTAAAACACATGTAATTTCATAATGTCACCATGGTAACAAACATTACAAACAACCATGCACGCAAATATGTCCTTGATGATATCATGATAGACAAATAAGCACAGATTGGGCGCTTGTTGCCACTGTAAAACCCAGCATCAACTCACTATCCCCACAAAACAGTGAGTGAAGGCAAACATGTGAGCCAATAAACAAAAACTCAAAGTCTCAAGGGCTCAAAGTCAAACAGTTCGATCCCTAAACACAACAACAAACTTTGTATTTTTGCATGATCATCTCCATTTGCAATGGCAAAAAAGGACAATAGACAATGATAATAAATGCAGAAAGAACAATATCCTCAGACTATTATGCATTCAATCTCTCCTCAGCCTTAACCCAGATAATACATGGAAATCCTCAGGAAGAGAAACACATGTGTGATGCTTTTACCTAACTAAAGGCTCTGGACTATTTCTGTTCCCTTTCGTACGTACTGGATCAGCACTTAGGACCCTCCTCACGCAGATCTTCTTCATACACCCCTTGGGAGTTTGTGTGGTTGTGCATTGGGACCTAAGTATATAAAAGGGATGCTTCAATTGTTTTTCATTATAATTATGCCTCATTCTAAGAAATACATTATTTCTAACCATCAATTTGTTTACCTATCGATGCATTCATTCATCCATTCATTCATCCATGCATTCATTCATCTGAACATCCATCCATCCATCAATGAATTGATCCATACCATCGGCCTTTTCCTGTGCGCTAGTGACATCACAAGTGGGAGATGTAGATGTCCGCCTAGATGTATGCTGGATAGATAAGCAACATTTGCTACAGTCCACTGGGTAGGCTGGTAGACTGATCTATCCAGCATACATCTAGGTGGACACGCCCACCTGTGATGTCACTAAGGCACAGGGAAGGGCAGATATTGAAACGACTTGTAATGGCTGATCACACTCACACCTGGTGGTAAAATAGGGGCCTTAAAATCAATAAAATACACTGTACACTGGTTGATGGATTTGATTTTACTTTTTTTTTTTATGCAATGCAATTTCTCCAGTCCCATTTTTATTATGTATTTTTTATATTATTAATGATTCACTGCGTGTGCCAACCTGTGGACCGCGGCTCCCTAGTGGTCAGATAGGGTACTGCAGGTGGCCCTTCAAATTATTTTTCTTAACATTTGTGGGGTATTTTTGTTAGAAAAACAATGCTAATGGTGTCTAATAATGATGGATAAAATCCATCATTACTGGAATATTTGTATTGTGCATATTGTACAATATACTAAATTGGCTAGTTGAAGGATAATCATCCTGAATTTCACTTCATAATTCATAAATCATTAATTTAGTCCTGAATTGCATAGTTTTCTTTTAAAGTGGGATAAGAGGCTGAAACCAGGCAACAAAGTACTTCCATTGGTGATTGGGTTGGGTTCCGAAAAAACAGGTTTAGGGAATCTGTGGCATCTGCGTCAGGCCTGGTGTATAGTGCTGAAGTGATGGATGGATAAACAGCACCGCTGCCCTAGGTCTGGAATCTACGAGGCCCAAGGTGCCTTTTCAAAGCACCCCGTGTCAAAGCACCCCGTGACGGATCGCAGCGAGGCAGACTCCGGTGATGTCACTTTTATGCACAAACCCGCGCCAGCATCTTTCCGCAGGAACGTGGATCTCAGGGAGTTTGACAGTGTGTTGTTAAGGGGAGTGGTATGTAGCGGTGACAGAAGAACGTCCTCACACTGCAAACCTGTCTGACACCTCTTTCGTTCTGTGAAGAAGCAGGGAGACATTTTAAGTATCTATGCCTTGATCCATCGCTCTTCATCTGAGGTTAACCAGTTATGTGGCAGTGGGTTTAGAAGGAATAAGAGGACACATTTTAATCCAAGTGTGTGAAACAGCATTAATGACTTGTTTCATTTTAAATATGAACTTAAAATGCTATATATCGTATACATATATACATTAATATAATATGTGCACAAACTACTTAGAAGTATACATAGTTGATAACCATCCCTATTATCTAAAGAACAATAATAAGGAGTTCTATCAGTGTTATTTGCGGACATAGGCAACCTAAAGGGACATGTTATCCCGTTCAGATGTAATATCTCACAGTTTTCTCAAGAAGGTCATTAGTCACAGAAATGCTTTTTCATTTCATTCATTTGTTTCTGAATCAAACATCTTTTGCTTCGATCTTGTAATGTGTTAATGAAATATAATCAAGTTCAGATTGAATACATTAATGACCATCTATTATTCCTACAGGATCCAGATATGCCAGATGTTAGCCTTGAAGTCTGTTTCAACCCATGTCACTTGGTATTGCTAATTGATTAAAAAAACATAACAACAAATTATCCTATCCAGAGCTGAAATCCCAACTCCTTATCAAGGCCGTTGGAAAAATGATTGTAGGCTATATCGGGTTGCTGCTATGTTTATATATTATCTTCAAAATTGTAATCAGAGATTTGAATTTGAGAATTTGGTGTTGGGGTAGGCCGATCTAACTTGTAATGCTATAAACCTGAACGTCTGTTTTCACCATGAAATGAAAAATCAACCCCAACAATATAGATACTAAAGAGTAAATTATGTCCATTTACATCTTAAATATTACGTTAAAGACCTTCTTCTCAGTCTCCCATAAACTCAAAAATATCCGTGCGTAAAAGTGCGATATAATCAAACGAATCATAAATGTATATAAACTTGCCTATTGCTTAAAGGAAGTTCGGGCTATTGGCAAAATTAAGCTTCAGCTCTATTCATATTCAATAATCAAGCTTTCAATCAACGGGAAGCCTTCAATTAGTGACAATTTTAAATTACAAAAAAAAAGTGTTTCACTTTTTTGGGGGGGAGGGCATGCGTCTCGACTCTTGCTGGTAAAGCATCTACACGCTTGAATATGCAAACATCCATGAATAGTAAAATCATCATTTATTTGTGCTACATTTTTGTAATCGGGTCTCGTGACGTCAGGAGCAAAGAGCGCACGGCAGCGTACGCACGGAGAGAGATAACCAAGCAGCGCGTCCAGAAGACACAACCTGTGCGCCCGCGTGCTGCTGTCCGCCCGTCGGTCTCTCCCCAAACTTACCAATGAACACAAACACAACAACAAGCGTTCATTCCACGAAGCAATGAACAACAGATCGATCAACTTGATCGGCCGCCCTGCAACGCGGGACAGCGGCGGCGGCTCGGGAAGTGTGGTGGATCATGAACTGGCAATTACCTCTACGTTTGGGACGCTTCTTTCCATGGTGTATCTCATCGGGGTATCGGGAAATGTGTATACGTTGGTGGTCATGTGCCATTCTATCCGCTTTGCCACTTCAATGTACATCTCCATCATCAATTTGGCGCTTGCGGACTTGCTATACCTCTCCACCATCCCGTTCGTGGTGTCCACCTACTTCCTAAAGGACTGGTACTTCGGGGACGTGGGCTGTCGCATTCTGCTCAGCCTGGACCTGCTAACGATGCACGCCAGCATCTTTACGCTCACGGTGATGTGCACGGAGCGTTACCTGGCCGTGACCAAACCGCTGGACACGGTGCGGCGCTCCAAGAGTTATCGCAAAGCGCTCGCGTGGGGCGTTTGGCTTCTGTCCCTGTTTCTCACCGTGCCCATGATGATCATGGTCACGCAGACCACAAAAAACACGCCAGACGGGGGCGTGAAGAGGATGTGCGCGCCCACCTGGGCGCCGCTCGCGTACAAGGTGTACGTGACGGTGCTGTTCGGTACGAGCATCATGGCCCCCGGACTGATCATCGGCTACCTCTACATAAAGTTAGCGCGCACCTATCTCGAGTCCCAGCGCAACTCCGTCATCAACAATGGCGGGAAGCGGTCGCCCAAGCAGAAAGTTTTGATCATGATTTTCACCATCGTCTTGGTGTTCTGGGCTTGTTTCCTCCCCTTTTGGATATGGCAGCTGCTGCCCCTCTACCACACCAAGCCACTGAGGCTGGCGTCCCAGACGCACACCTGCATCAACTACCTGGTCGCCAGTCTCACCTACAGCAACAGCTGCATCAACCCGTTCCTCTACACGCTGCTCACCAAGAACTACCGGGAGTACCTGAAGAACAGACACAAGAGCTTCTACCGCTACACGTCGTCGTTCAAGCAGAGGCCCCCCAGCCTGTACTCGTGGGGCAAGTCGGCGTCGTCCAGCAATCAGTTTGAGCTGAACTCGGAGACTCTGGTCATGGGGACATTTAGGTGACAGTGAGCCGGTGACACGTGGAAGGAATAGCGAGCTACAGGAACGGCAGCAGGTAAATATATGGCCCATGGTGCCTTTGTTTTGCTAGATCATTACTTTGAAATGACTTATTTTTGTGTTTTCTATATCCAACTTTTGTATGACTTTTGTTACGACTGTTATTTTCCTGATGCAGAAAGTTGTCTTAAGTGGTTCAGAGTACAGCTCATTTAATTACGTTTCATTGCAGCTTTTATACCTGCTTCTGCGACTCGTCCTCACCATAACCCAACCTCATTCACTTTCTATTAATCCGGACAACCCTGACATCCCAAACACCTGCATGATGTTACTGTAATGCTCCTAAAAGCAGCGCATATTAATTATAGTTGCCCAAAGGATGTAATGAAATCAGCAGTTAACCGGTCTCAAAAGTGATTTACTTACTTACTGATTACCACTAGGACACACTTTCATCAAAATTGACTTTGAGAGAATGAAATGGGAAGGATGCCTACAGGCAGGCAGAGGACGACATTGGGGATCAAACCCAGTACCTTTCATTCCCTACACCCTAAAGCCACAACACCATCTTACCCCACCCTGCCCTCCGGACAAAATGGACAAAATGATAGCCACCCCATCATTCTGTTTTCTACCTAATTATTTAGGCACAACATGTCCTGCACACTAAAATGCTTGACAGCGCTGGTGCACTAGATCAGCAGAATACATTGTGATCATTAATTAAGTGACACTTAATTTCCTTTCAGCACTCTGCCAAGGGACTTTTATTTACCGGCAGGGTTGGGCCCAACGGAGGGCAGCTTACCAACAGTGTTGGTTTTGGCCGACCTTCCGACAGGTGAAAGATCAGAACACCTCATGTATTATGTAGCAGGGCCCATAAGCCCCTGCTAGCAGGACCATCTGCTGGGGTGACGATGAGGCTAATCGTTGCAAATCCATTGAACTGTTGCGCCCCCCCCCCCGTACCTTCCCAGCATCTGCTACACATCACAAGGCAGGTTCAGATCTCCCCAGCAGTGTCAGAGACAGGGGCCCCAAACACTAAAGATGACACAGTACAGCATTTATGACTGAGACAGGGGCCCCAACACTAAAGATGACATGGTACATATAGCATATATGTACTGAGACAGGGGCCCCAAAGACTAAAGATGACACGGTACATATAGCATATATGTACTGAGACAGGGGCCCCAAAGACTAAAGATGACACAGTATATATAGCGTATGTACTGAGACATATATGCATAGACATACACATAGACACATAGACATACAATCCCTCTTTCCCACATATTAATGGAATGTTGGGAAGGTAATGTCACAGGTCTTACCTCCAGGCTCTGTGAGTATGGAGACTTCATCTGTATATTAATTTTGGTCAATCTCACAGCAGGGGTCCGGAAAATACAAAACCTAACAGCAATGTTATGGATTAACCCAAACACTCAGCCACTCATCCTCATTATCTGGAACAGGGGGAAATGTATAATGGTTACATTAACGTGGAGCACGGGGCGCTGGGGCGGCACTGGAGAACACTTATTACTGGCTCATTGCTGCCGCACCTTCCCCAGACACACGAGGAGATGCGACAGCGGGAATCATCACAATGGGATAGTGGTGCATGTTCAGCCGACAGGACCTGGAAATCCTCTTTTTAACGCTGCCTCACATGGGGTCTTCAAAGTGTCCCCAAGCCCTGCTTGCGATGTGAAGGACGTGCCTCCGGTAATAGTCTCATGCTGGGCAGAATGGGACAGTGTATCAATGAAATAGACTGGAGCCTGCCGGGCCACCGCTCTAATGGTCCATAATGGGTTGTTTCGTGACATTCGGACACCCTAAAGGACCGTACTGCTCTAGTGGTCGGGGAGATTCGACAATCGTAACCGTTTCTCCTCTGCCTTCACTACGACCTCTGTTACCAGTATAAGTTGTACCGATTTCCCCAAAGAGCATTTATCGCTAGCGAGCCAGTGCCAAAAACGTGTATAATAGCATACGCACTTCCATCTTTCTGAATCAATACTCCAAAGTGCTGCTGTTGTTCCTAACGTGAGTGGTGAGGCACACTCAAGTTAAGCAGTCTTCAGCAGAATCGGCACAACAGCACCATTTTCATCAACTGGTATCGGTAACGGATGTTTTAGTGACACTGGGAGAGTTATGAAGGCTTACTCACCCAGACGGTATGGTCCTTAAACATAGGTGTGTTGAGGGAGAGTCAGTCAGTGAGCATCTGGGAAGGGAGGATATCGGGCTCAGCAGACTGCTCTATCTAACAGGCCCGTTGAATGTCAGGCTCAAGCATAATAGAACTGCTCAATTAGTCAAGTGGTTGAGATTAATTATCCAGAAGGACCGTATCGGGGAGAGTTTCTGCTGCACGTCTCAGCCGAGACTTCCTAATTTTTTCCCATTAGCTGTAGAATGAGCGATCGCTATACTTGTCTATGTTTATTATGGCTAACTAGGTCAGAACCGTCACCAGTGTGCAGATTAATGTGAGGTCGACCGAATCCATTACTACATCTCATCCACACACACACACACACACAGATAATAGCAAGCAAAAAATAAAATGTATTACTGCGGGCTTTTAGTTTTGACTTTGACTCGCAATGACCTCCTCCATTTTGGAAGCATAGGAGCATTGGAATGTTTGTGTTGGAAGTAATCATTTTTCGGTCATTCCTTAGTCATTAATCGTGATATGATTTGTCATTATGGGAAGACATTGTTGTGTGTTGAAACTACCCTAGCTTTAACAAATTATTAATTTGGCTAGTATGTTACGTTGATTTAGGATTTTTGCGTACTACAACTCTCTCGAATCCTCTCAATATGGTGGACTATTGGCAACAAAATATCCCATGATGCATCCTGATGTACATGCCCTGCAGCACAGTCACTGGACGGGCATTTTGCAGAGCCTTGTTTTGAATGCTAGCGCATCAGTGTGTGTGTACGGTAAACGTTTCTATTTCTAATCATGGCATTCGTGTCAGGCAACCTAAAGCCCTTGATGGAAGCGTATCCAGTGAGAGATTCCTTATGGACACAGACATGATGTTGGCCTGCAGGGTGGAATCATCAGGTTGAATCTGTTGTTCATGTTGTGTGTTGAGATCCCTGCTTCATGTTTTCGAATTTAAAACACTAATTCACAGATGCTCTGAATTGGTCAATACTGCACATGGACTGCACGAATCACATCTGTTAACCTTGCCCACTATTTCTATAATAATAATGTAATAATATTTTTCACAAACAAGCATGTACTTCAAACACTCCTAACTCGATAGCATGAATTTGAGGACCGTTCTGCGCAGACTTTGGGATCTTATCAGGCGGCAAATTCAACGCTCAGCTCCAGCGGAATGTTTTTTCGAAAACATTTGACACGTAACAAGCGCAGAACCACGTAACAAGCGCAGAACCACGTAACAAGCGCAGAACCTATATTGAGCCGTGAACAGGAACAGCGGGACAGTGCTGCGCCAACAGGCGAGTGCATCCTGCAGAAACCGCCTTTGTTGACATCACCTCCCTCCAAGCCGCGCTGACAGGCAGCTCCTCGCACGGTGCTGAGCCTCTTAACAAAACTTATTTGGATTCTTTTCTTTTTGTGTGCTCGCTGCCAAAGTCTTCCCTGGCGCTCTTGAATGGAATTCAACCGAAGGACGAGGTGCCTTTGAGCAGACCCTTGGTGTATTGGATGGATGTGTGGTTAATAGTCCATTGCTGTCAGCACAATTCATTTGGCTCAATTTCCCGGGAAACTGTGGGAAGCATCAAATGCGTTCATGCTTCACTTGAGCAGAGGATGGCTTCTTTTTACTGCTTGTTCTGCATTGTAATTTTTTCACTTTTTCTTTTAATTTTATGGAACCATTATTTAACCAGGTTGGGTAAACATCTATTTAAACAGAAAGACCTGGCTGCCCCCACTAACACCAAAACCAAACTACAGAACGTTTGCCAACGACGGCCCGACATGTTCGTAAAAAACCTAATCGACCTCCTGGCCCGGTGATGCTGTTCGCTGGCGTTTGTTGGGGCAGCGTGCAAGCAGCCGAGAGCCCTGAGAACGGGGACACGGAGACGCATGAGAAAAGAAAACACTGGCAATTTTTGCCTCAGCATCAGCACCAACGCTGCGGAATTAGTTTGAGAGCTGTCAAATAAAAACGCAGATTGATACAGAAACAGAGTGATAAAACCAGTCACCAGTATGGCTCTTTCAGATTCCTCGTTAGTGTTTAGCTCTAGAGGCAGGCAGCTCGTCATTACAATTAGCATTCCATGTTTTAAACAGCTTCCGAAATGTAAAAGGGTTGTTCGAATTCTGTCATTCTGTCACAGCCGATGAGTAAAAATCTGATCTGTGCACTGAAGCGTGTTCGCTCAGAGCCGGCTCCCACTCTCTCGCTCAGAGCCGGCTCCGACTCTCTCGCTCAGAGCCGGCTCCGACTCTCTCGCTCAGAGCCGGCTCC
>JAOPJO010000069.1:4484190-4495063 GCA_027123675.1 Molva macrophthalma | reverse complement strand
CACACACACACACACACACACACACACACACACACACACACACACACACACACACACACACACACACACACAGTGCTAACAAGGGAAGGGATTGCTCACCTTGTCACTCAGGTCTCTGGAGACGTAGAGCAGTATGTCCCTGGCCACATCTGCAAAGAATTGCTCCCCTGACACCTGAAACACACCAAGAACATCCCAGAATGCACCTGTGTAGAAGGGTACCTGCCGCATGGGGTGAGCTTAACCATGCTGCTTTAGATTATTTACATACAGCCACATAGGGTAGCGTGGCGTTCCATGGAGTGCTAGCCACAAAAGCCTCATAATAAACCGCTAGCCTGCTGTGGGAGTGTGTGTGGATGATGGCTGGTTTAAGCAGCCTCACCTGGCTGAGTCTGATTGGACTCTGGGGCCGGGTGAGGCTGCACACCCTTTGCACATTGAGTAATCAATGTGCAACGGGTTAAACCAGCCATCACCACACACACTCAGGGCGAAATCTCCTCCATGTCAACATGGAGCACCAGCATCATTTATCATTATCTACCAACTTCTACAATAAACCGTCTTTCACATCACCACCCTGCGTCCTTCTCTGGGGGAGCCCAGTTAAAGTCACTTAGGTGGAGGTCGGCAGCCACCTGGGTGGAGTGTAGACACCTGCATTTACATTTATTTATTTATACATCGCTTGCGTGCATCCGCGTGTTTGTGTCCGAATAAACCAACAGGGGCTCCCTGTTTCTGAACTTGAATGACGAGCACCTATTTGATAACGGCGTTATTTGATGGGTTACTTCCAGGACCCCTCTGCTTGTCCAAACCACCCGGTCTGACCGGGCAGGGAGGGTGGTGAATAACGCCCTAGAACTGAACTCTTGATATCTGACAGCGGATATCTTCCCACAACGGAATACAATACAGATGTTTACACAGCTTCAACAGAAGTCTTATCATGGTGAATGCCCTATCAGTGAGTGGGGAGAAGGTGGAGCCGGGGAGGTGGGTTGTGGGTTGGTTTGTACGGCAGTGTGCAGCCATATAAGCGAGGCGGCTGGGTTAGCGCGAGGGAACAGGTATTTGGCAAAAAAAGGAGCTGAATCGAGTATTTCCGATTGGTCAATGCCATGCATCAGAATGAACAATGGGGTGATTAACGTGGAGCTTGGTGTTCACGGTGACGAACCGCAGCCATTGTCTGCATTGTTAATTGTCTCCACTGGTTTTCAATGGTGGCACTATGTTTCATTCGTATCTTTCGTTTCTAGGGAGCCTGGAATCCCGCACGAGTCATTGCCATTACCGATTGCTGCTCATTGTCTGTCCATGTGCAGCATGTGACGATAAGTTTGTAATGGGATTGGGGGGAAATCGTCAATGAAACCTTAGTGGAAGAAAATGAATGGTGCCCTACAGAGGGAGGTACAGAGTATTGGCCTATAGTCAATATGCATCAACTACGTTGTGTTCTGTTTGACACGTTCACCGCGTAGAAACTAAACCACAACTTCGACCTCGACTTCGAAACATAGAAAAGCTGAACACAAACTTAAAAAAAATCGCAATATCATATCATAATATTTTATGAAACGTCATCATTACAGAATCATTCCAACATCGTATCATCCGGTCCCTGCTGGTTCCCTTCCCAAGTTAAAATAGGCCTGTGTTTCAGTCCTCAGCACTCACATCAGATGCATGTCTACATTATCTTTACATACAGGAAAGACAGTGTGTACAGGAAACCAGTAGAGAACCATCACCCACCTGGAAGGCTGTGATGTACGCCACGGCCAGCTGTGCCTGGTCATACAGCATCTTCTCAAAGTGCGGTACGTGCCATGAAGCGTCGGTAGAGTACCGGTGGAATCCCTGAGTGAGAGACGGCATACTTAGCATCGTTTGTTTCAGTCCACCTTTAAGTAACCACCCTAAGACCATTGGCATCGATTACATACGAGATTCTCTTTTACAAGGGACCACAACGGCATTAGTTGCTGCTGTAATGCAAAGTACCGGCACTTCAAAATCAAACACCGGTTGCTATTCTCAGAGTGTTAAGTAGTCGATAAGACTATTCTATATAGACGGACAAGACAGGGAGGGAGAGAGGGAGACAGAGACAGAGAGAGAGAGAGAGATAGAGAGACACAGAGAGAGAGAAGGAGAGCGAGAGAGCGAGAGACAGAGAAAGAGACAGAGAGAGAGACCGACACAGAGAGAGAGAGGAGAGCGAGAGAGCGAGAGACAGACAGAGACAGAGTTTATGCACGTGGTTCAAATTATGAATTCATCAGTTCAATTTAAATTCTCTACTGCCTTTAGTAAACCAAGTGAAACCACTATAGAAGCATATCTTCGCTGTTGGCCTCGTCTCCTTAATTCGGCTTTTTAAATTTTACATAAATCAATGGTATTGCTCACCCTTTACATCAGTCTGCAGCTTTTACAAATATTGAACCATTGAAAAGCTTGTGACTAAATCTCCTGACTCCATTGGCTCCTCAAACTGTCAGCAGATCTCATAGCTCCGCCCCTGCCTTCCGCTTCACTCAACTTTAGCAGAACACACCGCAGCAGGAAGCATCTTTCTGGAGACTCGGGTTGTTAGAACTGCAACAGCTGCAATGCAGCACTGGTTGATTGAATAAGTGTAGCTTTTTCTTAACTCAAGGAAGACCAAGTCTATAAAGGCTTATGTTTTATATAATTGAGACGTGGGATTGAGAAGAGTGTAGGAGTGCATTTTAGGATCGCACACAATCTTTTATAGCAAGAGATTTGGGACAAATGTATTCAACTCAGGGCGCACATGGCTACAATAATAATTGTAACCTGATAACGTTGCGCCTCAGATGCGGCTGTTCTAATTGACGACGGACAAAACACGCATCTCGACGTTCGATGTCCAAGAACCTCCTAACTTCATTCGAGCTAGATCTCGGTAAAATATAAATATTATATAAGGACACATGCAAGTAGCTGACCATATATAAAATACATAATACTAGCTTTGATTCTGCGCTGTTCAATTATTAAAAAAAAAAAAAAGAAGCATTTTTTTAATTTCCTGAAAAGTAGTTTCTTTCCTGAAAAGTAAGGTTTCCGGCGACACCCCCGCATTCAAAATGACAAAAGTGGGTGGAGTCACAGGTAGCCACCGGGAAATGGACGACCATAGTTTACACATCATGTTCCAACCTGAGCCACGTGGTCATGGATGCCCCCCAGGGCCATCATGCGGAGGGTGTGCAGTGCCATCTGGAGGGCCTCGGCCCCCTCTGTGGTGGAGCGGTTCATGGCCCAGTAGGACATCAGGAACATCAGGTTCACTGAAAGGGGGAGCCATGGGGACGGGGGGCATTCAGAGTAGGACAGGGTTTGTACATCACAATGCATCATGGGATTTTTTTGTTGCCAATACGGCGAAATATTAAGAGGCCTTCAGAGAGTTGTAGTGCTGCAATATCCCTAATCAACGTGGATATAATGTGACCTGCGCTGACGAAAACCTTGTTTTGAGAAACGCTGTGGCAGTTTCAAACACAACACTGTCTCCCCATAATGAGGTGGTCATCGCCACGTGACAACACGATAAACAAGCCCTAGAGTTGGTTAGAGTATAGATGAACACAAAGAAAGAAAGAAAGAAAGAGAGGACGGAAAAACGAACAAAAAAAAGAACGAAAGAAAACATTTACAAAAGATCGATAGATAGAACCAATTAACGAAAGAACAAATTAAGAAAAGAAAGAAAGAATTAAAGAAAGAAAACAAAACAAATTAACAAAAGAAAGAACGAAAGACAGAACAAATAAGCGAAAGAACGAAAGAAACAAAAAACAAAAAACAACGTACCCCCCCAAACAAAAAACACAGTGACTCAGGTTTCTAGTGTGTGTGTGTGGGGGGGCCCACCTGGTGTGGGGAACTTGGGTGCGTCCCTGAAGCCCCCGTACTCCTCCTCATAAGATTGGGCCAGCTGCTGAAAGCAGCGGTTGGCTACGTCGGGGGCCAGGGGTGGAGTCTCTCTGGGGTCGG
This sequence comes from Molva macrophthalma, assembly GCA_027123675.1. Classification (NCBI taxonomy): domain Eukaryota; kingdom Metazoa; phylum Chordata; class Actinopteri; order Gadiformes; family Lotidae; genus Molva; species Molva macrophthalma. The sequence continues at coordinate 4,491,022 of JAOPJO010000069.1, read as the reverse complement.
CAGAGATGGCCGTGCCTTTCCTCAGGGCCTCCATCACCCTGTCTCCGCTGGACTCCAGCTTGGACCGGTTGGTCTGCCACTGGATTCACACAGGTGGAAGAACGAAAAAGAAATGAGAAACAACTACACTTCATTTTGAAAAGGGGGTCAGTTTTTCGAAGTTTTCTGTTTACTGAGGCGGGGAACCTCAGAACATCAAAAATATCCTGCTTGTGGTCATTTGTAGACTGCACGAGGAGGACTAGCATTTGTTGATTGGTTGATTAAATGATTCAAGTTAAAAATAAATCAACTGCAATAAAAGCAATGTTTATGACACCTTCAGACAACACCGAACACATTTTTGCAGCAAGAATCAGCAAAGTACTTGACAGACAGCTGACCTGCTCCATGATTCTTGTGAGGACTGTTTTGAGTCCCGGTCTCCTTCCAACATCTCTGGGAGGGAAATATGTGCCCCCGATGAAAGGTCGAAGGTCAGGGGTCAGCCACACACTCATCGGCCATCCACCTCCTCCACTCGTTGCCTGGAGACAAGAGACACAGAGCGTGGAAGAGTTTCCGTGAGAGTTAAGTGAACCGCGTGTGTGTATTGATTCATGCTTAAGTCTCAGCATCCGAAAAGCCAAATGATGAAAGAGCGTCTGAATACAAACGTACTCACCTGTACAAACGTCATGTAGACTTTGTCCACGTCTGGTCTCTCCTCTCGATCTACTTTGATGCAGACAAAGTTCTCACTGAGCAGCCGTCCGATTTCCTGGTCCTCAAACGACTCTCGCTCCATCACGTGGCACCAGTGGCAGGTGGAGTAGCCCACTGAAATCAGACAGAAAGAACAACACAGCATGTTTACATAGTTATGCATGCATAACATATAGGAAAGGAAAATGTCAACAAGCACCACAGGATAAAGTACCTGACAGGAATATGGGTTTGTCTTCCTGTTTTGCCCGGTCAAAGGCATCCTGTCCCCAAGCGTACCTTAGACAAGAATATGATTTTAGCAATAATAATCTCACCATTAAACCATTACACCATTAAAATAAATTCCAGAACAATGCGGATTCCAAATCCCTCACCAATCCACGGGGTTGTGCGCATGTTGTAGGAGATAGGGAGACTTCTCCTCGGAGAGTCTGTTGGTGTGTTTTGGAGCGGTGGTCGGAGGAGTTCCAGATGCCATCCTCACACTGGGAGACACAAAATCACAATAACGACCCTGTTCAAGTATCTTGTAGATATAGCAATATATACAGCTTATACAAGCAGTTACGTATTCACGTGGAATACAATGTAACCAACTAAGTAGGTTACAAATACAGAAATGCGCAGAACGGAGTAAGGTTATATTTAGTCAAGCTTCAACATTATCCTAAAGCCGCATGGACAGCCTGCCTACTTTCATTCTTCTGCTCTCCAGTTTCACAACATTAGCAGCCATGCTAGCCGTAAGCTACGGGTCGACCCGCACGGAACACAGTCATCCAAAACCATTTCACCTTCACATAATCATAAGCCAATGCGCGACGATAGTATATCTCACATAGGTGAAACTGCAGTAGTATACGGTTTGAATTGTCCGGGTCAGTTAACGTTATCAATATCAAAATAGCACGTTGTTGTACAAGGAACCCTGCTAGAGTCTTTACCTGCAGCAGTAGCGGGCCGCCGACGGTAGCTTCGGGAACAGGGACCTGTCACGTCCAGTTGGGTGGTGGTGGTGGTGTGTATGTCGGACACCCCTGACTTGTCTCTCTAGGGTCTGCTGCACACTGTCTGCTACCAGAAAGGCTTTGCTTAGCAAGCGAGCGGGCTCCGCTAAGCTATTTGACGCCGACCGCCCCCAGGCCAGTCTTAACATCTTAATGGGACACCCAGTGTAAGCTGTCTCAATTTGCTTACTCACTCTTCTAAGTACTAACTATGTCACCGTGACACAGAAGGACTACCCATGTCACCGTGACACAGAACAAACATATCCCAAGTGGGGGCATGTCCCAACTTGCATGCAGTTCAATAATTGAGCCACACGATGGCACTGTAGGAAGAGCACTGTGTACGTGCGTGCGTGCGTGTGTGTAGGCAGTTCATGATAAATAAATAAACAATGAGCTTGCAAAAATATTCACACATACATATATCTTTTTAAAATACATTTTTAGGCATACATTTCACGTTACATTTCCCCAGTATACATCTTTCACACTTTTTGCGTGTGTTGGCCTATTAAAATAATTAATAATAATAATTAATAAAGTGTTATCTACTCTAACCTAATCTAAAAATAACATAAGTAGGCTACATCTCATCTTTTAGACAAGCATAGTTTGCCATTGAGTTTAATGACCGTGGAGACAAAGTCGAGCAGATTCACAAAGTCGGAGGCGATGATGTTAATGTGATCGTTGCATGGCCCAGGATCCTGCTTCTTCACCCAGTCCAGCAGCGTGGGCAGGCCCTGTAGAGTCACACTCCTCAGGCTCTTGGACAGAAACTTCACTGCCCCAAGGCCCTCCGGCAAGGTCAGGTTCAGGCCGCACACAAAGAAATCTGACAACCACAGATACAGAACGTCATCAGACCAGAACAGAGCTAGAGACACGTCGTAGCTTTGATGACAACAAAAGCAAACACTGGAATAATCAAACTTCTGTGACAGCTATACTGAACACAATTAGTGTCATATAACATATTTCCATATTTCACATGATTCCAGCCAGTATTGTACAGCAAGTGTATAATTTCAGACTATGTGAACAATAACAATTGCCATTACCAGTGTGTCACTGGAAGTGGTAAAATACTTTTGATCGATCACATTTCACAAATCCCTTTCTCTGAACCGCCTCTTCAACTGCTGTTGTTGAGGTCATTCTTGTATTCTTAGTTTTTATATTCTGCGTCTCTTATGTGAACCTACATTTCCCTAGTGGGACAATAAAGGTGAAACTGAATTGGGTCAAATCGTAAGCACAACAGCAGCAGCGTGACCGGAAGCCTCCGTCGAGAGGATAACGTACAGTTTAGAGGACACTGAGTCCGCAGCTTCTCCTCCAGCACCGTTACCACTTCGGAGGGGATGATCGTGTCTCCGTAGAAGTAGGGGATTTTCCTCCACATCTTTGGGTGCCGATTCGCCGGATAATCATAGGAGAGGATGATGTGTCGACCCGACTCCCAGCAGAATTGCAGGGTGGGATGGTCCTGTTGGTGTGAAGAAGTTCATTGGGACGCATGCTCAAGATGCTAGTGTGCTCCGTGCCACAGAGCCTCGTAGCGACACTGCGAGTACGAGCTGAGGTCTTTTGCTAGGCCTTCATGTCATTCCCTCTTTCTCTGAACCCCAAGTATACATGCAAAAAAAATACATGAAATACCTCCATCATGTGACGCCCACTAAGGCGAGGTATTTCATAACTTTGACTCAACACTCAACAGTACGTTCCCCACAGAGTAATGTATACCACGGCGTGAATGAGCTTGGCACCAAACAGTACGGTGATGAAGTTGAGGAGATGCTGGTGGACTTCCTCCTCCATCCCCTTGAAGTGGGACAGCGCCAGGAACAGGACTTCCTTGGGGTGGCCCTCCGCCCAGCCGTTGAAGGTGCCGAGTATGGTCTGCCCAAAGAAAGTGGTGCTCAGGAAGGTGCTCCGTGCTCGTATCACAGGGGCCACGCAGTAGTTCAATATGTAGCTTTCTTCCGTGGTATTTCATCAGAGTTGGAATCCTGAACTTAATTATTGATACGCAAACTTTTTCACTAATTTCATTGTTGTAAAATCCCCCGACTCTATTTCCCTTCTATTTCATCATCATCGTCTGGGAACATCACAGACTTTAAGGACATTATAATGAAGGAAAATTTTCCTTTTTTTAAATCTAATTTTGTGTCTTGTTACAAAAGCTTGATTATATTATACACTTATTTGTGACCCAATAGAATCACAGTTGGGATCTGGTCTATATCATACTGAACAGTCAGCGGGCACTCAAACGATCCCCAAACAAATCACAAATTGGATCAACCATTCCTTCTGATATCTGTCCCATCCTCCCATTCATCCAATAAGACGCGTTGCCTTTCAGCCACTCGGGTGAAGCAGAACAAACTTCTCTAAGTGAACTTTACCAAAGACTGTTCCCACAAAAGCCTCACCTCCACGTCGCTGTGTGTGTACAGGCCGTGGTAGCAGAAGGTTCGAGTGGGGTGTGGGTCGTTGGGTTTCCGTGCCACTCTCAGGTCGAAGAAGCGGACCCCCGCGTCCAGTTGTTGACAGATGTTCAACTCCTGTGGCGCCGACACAAGACACACATCGATTGATAAGATATTTGTTTATTTTTATTGCATATGTACTGCGCGTAATGACTCTACATTTGCTCTAGTTATGTTTGTATATTAAATTCAGGAACCATACCCTGAACACTTATTATTAGACATTAGTATTGCAAACTGTTGCATGGTAAGAGCAGGGGTAGAAAGTGCACCTGACTCTGACTGTTGCTTACTTTACATGAGTAATCCTATCTTGAGGATATTATACGGTACTTTGTTGCATCTGAAAGGCAAAGTCGTTTGGAGTTCTCTACAAAAGGCAACCTACTACAAGGCTGAATAGAAGCAACAGGCCCAGATAAACCAGATAAACCCAAACTAGTTCACCAGGACTCTAATCTTTAGATCAACTAAATGAACAGCTGCAGGAACGCAATTCTCATGAAGGTGGGGCGAGCCCAAACTGCAGACGGCAGCTTTAATACTTTCACAGTTTGAACTTAATCTGGAGTTTTCCCGAGCGGACCAATGAGGAAGGGGCTTACACCCCCTGTTCGCCAAGAGTGGACGATTAGAGTGGTGATCTGACCTGAGTGGTAGCCCAATCACGTATCATAGCACGCACGCAGTAAAGCTTGCTCAGGTGCACAAGGGAGTCCGGCTCCACGATGGAGGAGTCGATATCCAAGTCGTAACCCATGGTGTCATGGCTGCCTATAAGTACACAACACACGTCCGTTATGCAACACACGTCCATGATGCAACACACCCGCCGTCATTACAATTCCCTTTCGCTGGATCACTTGTAACTCACGTGTAATAAGTAGGCTAATTATAAGTAATTGTTAACTTTATTCATTAGGCAAGCATTCTGTATGTCTGTTGCCTCTGTTAGCATACAAGGCTAGCTGAATGACAACACATTGTCATCAGCACCGTAGCCTACCTGGGATAGCCAAGGTCCACAGTGAAATGCGTTGAAGCCGTGCTGGGAGTTTAGACATCCAGTCAGAGTTGTCGTTGGATGCCGTTGGCCCGCTCTCCAGGGGTCCCGCCTCAGCCATCAAACGTGAATTTGTGTCAATTACTATTCACATCCTTACCGAGAAAAAAGACGTTTACAGACAGTGCAGGTGGAACTGCGTGTGCGACAGGAAGGGAACTTACCCAACAACCTTGTGGAGCCTTGGTGAATACCAGCCATACCAGTTTGTGTCATCATCACAGTGTGTGATGGGAGGTGAAAAATGTCAACATCAGCGTTGGCTTTTTATATAAGAGATTCAGCGGCAGGTTGGAACTTGTTTCAGGTAAACAACCATAGAAACACTTTTGTCTTCAAAGCCAATAGCAGGCTATTTGAAACTTGATAGCCTGCTTTGCAGACAAAAGATGACTATAGCCATGGCAAAACATGCCCAGAAACATAAACCTTTCTAAACATCCACTTGTAATACAAAATGTCCTTGTACATGTTCATACTTTGCCTCACAAAGCAATATTTGGCCTTGTTTGGTATAGACACACACTCTTAACTCTACCCTTATATAATCAGTCTGAGTAACCTTTCCAGATACAACCATGATAATTATCAGCAATGTTTCGTACTGATTAGGTTGTGAGGAGGGAGACTCGTTAACTCCACCATATGGTCTCATGTTAATGGCCGTTAATGGCTGTGGGGGTGTTTGTGGATGATGGCCGGTCGGCCTCACCGGGCCGAGTCAGACTGATTGGACTCTGGGGCCGGGTGAGGCTGCACACCTGTTGCACATTGAGTAATCAGTGTGCACAGGTTAAACCAGCCAACACACTCAGGGAGAGATCTCCTGCATGGCAGTGGAGCACCATTGTCATGTTAATTTACTGCAACTTTTACAATAAACCGGATTTGTAACACCACACCCTGTGTCCTCGTCCGGAGGAGCACAATAAAAGTCACCTAGGTGGAGTGAGGCAAAGGACCTGGTTACACTGGCATTTTCTCACATACACAACATGTTGGATGTATGTACACGCACACACAAAACTGCACAAAAACGAAGTTGCTTGAACAATTGATTTATTCAGAGAAGAATCATCTATCTAAAGGCAAGGACGGTTGTCTCCGACAGATGCGTCTTTGTGTCGGCTGGAAACGGGGGCATGGTTCTGCGTCCATCAGAGGGAACGTGGTGCAGAAGGTGAGCTCGTTTATCGGGCCATGGCCAGGCCAACCATGTTCTGGGCTCTGCTGAAGATGGAGTAGTACTGCCTGATGAAGACGTCACCCAGGATCCACAGGTTGCTTCCTCCGTTGCTAATGCCGGTGCGGCAGCCGTAGTACTGAGACTGTCAGGGGAGAGAGACGCACGTCAAAGAAGAACCATCAAGCTGGGCTTTTTTCTTATTTAAGAGACCACTGCTCCATCCTCCGCGTGCTTCCGCAGAAATATTCAAGGAAAAGGTTAGAGCATTGACGTCATTGGTCCGGTATTGTGCGCAGACACACACACACACACACACACACACACACACACACACACACACACACACACACACACACACACACAC
>JAOPJO010000069.1:4455838-4468787 GCA_027123675.1 Molva macrophthalma | reverse complement strand
TGTGTGTGTGTGTGTGTGTGTGTGTGTGTGTGTGTGTGTGTGTGTGTGTGTGTGTGTGTGTGTGTGTGTGTTTCGGCAGAGCTATGGCGCGGAGGGTAACCGGAGCATGGGGGTGCCAGGCGAGGACCTGGAAGGCGTCTATTCTGCCAAGGACTTTGTGGGCTGGTACAACGGGTTACCTAGCAACAGAGAGGTAGAAACCCCCCTCCGCTTTCTTCAGCAGATTCTGCTACATAGCCCTTCCGTGACCATCGAACACTAGTACAAAGATGTGACACTACAGGCCATTGGTGGGCCAGCAGGATCTCAGGAGGGATAGCAGGTCGTCGGGTAACCAGGAGGTTCCTGGCTCGACCCCAGGAAGTGTCTAAGTGTCCCTGAGCAAGACATATAACTTACTACTAGCTGACGACGAGCAGTCCGTTCCCTTTGGCAGTGTCGTTGGTGTCTGAATGCGTGTATGAATATGTGCATGTGAATGTAAGGCACTATTTAAATGCAGTCCATTTACTCTTGGTGATTTTCTCTCCCTCTCCCAGTTAAACCCAGGCCTGGCCTGCGAGACGGCTGTGATCCTGGGCCAGGGCAACGTGGCTTTAGACGTGGCAAGAATACTGCTGTCTCCCGTTGATGTTCTGAAGGTAAGCCAGGTTAAGCCAGCCAACACCACACACACACACACACACACACTCTCAGAGAGATCTCCTGCATGGCAACATGTTGCACACTGATCGCTCAATGTGCAACAGGTGTGCAGCCTCACCCAGCCCCAGAGTCCAATCAGTCTGACTCGGGCCAGGTGAGTCTGCTTAATCCAGCCATCATCCACACACACGCCCACATATACAGAATTGTATGCACTCTCCCGTGTGCAATAGATGTCTCCTCCTTCCTTCTGCCATTGTGCTATCCCACCTTTACTTGCCTTACCTGCTTTTACTTTACCTAAGTGAATGGGTGAGTATTTGTGTTGTAAGTAGGATTTTAGAGTTGCAAAGAGAGCAGAAATGAGCAGAAGATAGCAATATTTTAAACCTAAACCAAGAAATAAGTGTTGCTTTTCACGCACCATTGATTGATAGACAAGATGGATTCCCAGAACCAATCATGGAAGAGATGATCGGCCCAAAATGAGCCAGGAGCTGTATTAGCCCATCTATCATCTCGGCTCATTCAGAGTCAGGGGCAGTCAACTGGAAGAATTTGAATGTAGCTTGTTGACGAAACAATAGCTCTTCCATCTACAGCACCTTTAAAGTTCTGACGTGTGCCCTGCAGAAGACTGACATCACCCAGAGGTCCCTGGACGCCCTGGCGCAGAGCCGGGTCCGCAGGGTGCTGATCGTGGGCAGGAGGGGACCCCTGCAGACAGCCTTCACAATCAAGGTGCCTCACACATATCTCCTTAAACCTGAACTAGGTTACTCTTCTACTGCAAGTGTAAACAACCCGTGTCAAACTTAATAACGTGAAATTCTAATTAAAGTCTCAAAGTAACAAACCAGGAAACGGCTGTTTTTAATATCCAAACCGTGTGCTTTTCCAAGCAAATACAAATCGAATCAAAACACAAATACTTGATCGAGTTCATTTCTGATCTGGTAGCTCAACCCTTGCACTATTATTTATTTATTTTCTGTTGATTACTTTAGGAGCTGAGGGAAATGGTGAACCTGCCAGACACCAAACCTGAGATGGTAGCCTCTGAGTTTGAGGGCGTGGCCGAGGCTCTTAAAGGTAGAAGGCCGTTCCTGTAACCCTCCTCTCACCCTGTAAAGCCTTTCTCTCATAACAGGACATCCTTTTCTGCTACCTTATTGCCCCTTTTCTTATTCAACCAACACTATACCCCAAGTGTTTAATAAATACTGCCCATCCCACTTTGGAAGAAAGCTCTGGACATTACACCAGTATACAATGCACTGTTGCTGATTTAGTCTCAATGGGTGGACTGGGTAGTTTGTTTTTCTAACATACGCTGATCCCAGGAGTGCAGCATGGGGTTCCCAGCAGAAGGAGGATGGTAGGGATGTCTGAATGGAAGTATGTATGTCCTGTTTAAGCGTAGGGCTCTTAATGCACTTAAAGCACATTTTGCAAGTGCAGATCCTCATGCAAGATTCCCCAGGACAAGGCTGTTTGTGCGACCTCTGAATGCCTGTTTCTGATCTTGACCTGGTTGGTGAAGGACCATACGGGGCTGGAAGTGGGCCAGAGTGTTTGTGTACCAGAGGCCTTGGGTCCTTGGAGCCTTGGGTCCTTGAGCCTGTCACTGTTTTTAATTAACTGGGAGAAGCTGCAGATCCTCCTCCCCTAATTCCTTCTCTTCTCCTCTCGGCCAATTTGTAAGAGCCTAGTCAGTTGGATTAGTATCTCCAGTTTACCACTATAGTATGTCATTTCAACTTAACCAGCTTTTTTAACCTTTACTTGTGTGTCTTCATGGGAACCATAGGATAATCGCCTTTCAATGCATAGCTGAGCTCAGCTCTATTACACACCAAACTATACATGTGTGAACAACCAGCAGCTATTGAAGTGATGCTGCTCCTTTTTTGATTGAAATTGATTCATTTGTACTCCGGTTGCCTAGACTGAAATTGAGGCAGCCAAAGTACAAATTAACAAATGATAAAGAAATCATTTGTGCAGAAGGAGTAGCAACACATCGGCAGCTGCTGCCTCAAATGAAATGGATTATTCATTTGTTCTTTAGGTTGCTGTAAGGGAAGCAGGGATTCTGTGTCGGGGGTTGTGTACGGAGTGTGCTCACCTCGTCTGTTCACAGGCAATTGGATTGGCTGCCTCCCCCTAATAGCCATCAAGGACCACACATTACTCCGTTTTAATTCCTTCTCTTCTCCTCTCGGCCAATTTGTAAGGGACTAGTCAGTGGTACAGGATTTCAAGGTAACCAGAGATAAAGATATAGATATATATGAGAGAGCCCTTTTTGCCTTCATTAGCAGTGAGGATTGTATTTGCCACGGTTACTTTACGTGTAAGTAATCTAATTGAATACTCCCAGTATGTACGTCTACACACCAGTGATTATTAGAGAGTACGAATACGTCTGAACCCTGCATCGCCTCACGGCAGGGATCCCCCGGCCCCGGAAGCGTCTGACGGAGCTGATGCTGAAGACGGCCGTGGACCCCCCCGTGGAGAAGGAGCGCCTGAGACGGCAGGCGGCGTCGCGCTCCTGGGGTCTCCGCTTCCTCCGCAGCCCCCTGGAGGTCCTGGCCGACGCCGGCCACGCCCGCGTGGCCGGAATCCGATTGGCCGTGAACCGACTTGAGGTGAGCACACCCGTTCCCCTTGTGTTCCTTGACCCCCGACACAGAACCCCTGATTCCCTTACAGCAACCAATTGCGCCTAACTCATCAAAATCCCATGAGCGCTATTTGGCCCTTCAAAAGTGACCCGAACTGAAGATACAGAGGATTCAAGGTTTCTTCTGCCCCAGAAAAAGAGGGCCTGTTATGGTTGGATATTTATTACTGTGTGTGTGTGTGTGTAGGGTACAGGGGATGGCTCTCTGGCCATGCCCACGGGTGAAGTGGAGACCGTGGACTGCGGTCTGGTCATCTCCAGCATCGGCTACAAGAGCCTACCCATCGACCCTGCTGTGCCCTTTGACCCCCGCAAGGCCATTGTCCCGAACACACTGGGCCGTGTCAAACAGGCTGCAGGTACGCATGGAGAGGCTACCTGCAGATGCTTATATCGACATCCTACGTCTGATCCATACATCATACAAACTAGACTTTGTTTGGGGAGGCAGCTCCTAACATTTACGCCCTTAGGCTTTGGGCAGCCCTCCATAGCCTGAGGAGGACCAAACACACACAGTGGAGACTTTCAAAAAGGCTCCTAAGACACACCTTTTTAGTGTAGCTTTTGGGTGCTATTCGCTCTTTGACCTCTCTTGCTAGTGTCAGCCGGCTGCTGTTAATTTCCATTTAACTCAATGCCTTTCTATGTATTTTACAATATTTTTTCTTCATTCTTTGTTGTTCAGCACATTGTGTTTCCTCCATGTCTGACACGTCCTATATAAATGAGATTTGGTTTGATAGATTTGGTTCTTGTCCACCCAGGTCTTTATTGTAGTGGCTGGCTGAAGACCGGTCCCATCGGGGTCATCGCCACCACCATGAACAACAGCTTTGACACGGCACACAGCGTGATAGAAGACATCAACTCTGGCTGCCTGGATGTGTCTTCTGCCAAGCCTGGATCCAAGGGGATCGGCCCTCTATTGGACAAGAGAGGTACTGCTCATTGTCTGGCATCTTGTGTAATGCAGGGTGACATTTATTTAATTATTAAATAAATAATTTAAGATAGCAATGGAGTTTGTATCATTTTCAAGTTAGCAATGGAGTTTATATTTTTAAAATGCAAACATAACAGGCCGTTATCAGAGGTGTACCTCATGACCTTAATGGGTCCAGTCATGTGCAGACCCGTAATTAACTTGATGAGCTGCACCTGTTTTCGCCCCTACTATTACTGTTGCGTCTCTTATAAAGATCTACTGCCTTGTCATTAGGAATCTTTAGCTAATTTTGATAGTGGTGTGTTGGAGAACCACATGCATTCCAACATCTTGGTGATTTTTCACCTTTCATACCAATAACTTGTTGCTTGGTTATTCTGGAATTGTTGGTCAAGAAATACCAAGATGGCGGGCTTGAACTTCCAGGTCACATGATTTAAACCCTCCTGTTGGATTGGTTGCAGGAGTGAAGCCGGTGTCCTTCTCGGACTGGGAGAAGATCAACAAGGAGGAGACAAGAAGGGGCGAGGCTCAGGGAAAACCCCGGGAGAAGCTGCTGGACGTGGAGGAGATGCTGCAGATGGCTCGGACCTAAACCCCCAAGTTACCTTCTAAAGACTCTTATTTTACTACGCAAATAAAGGCTGCCTACCTAAATAAACACACTTGGACCGTGGAGCATGATCACACTGGAGATTCAGCACACTGTTTACCACAAGAATAAGATGGTATGGAAACCACAGATTGTGTTGCAATGCAGAATTACCAAAACAGACATTCAATACAAAAAAAACTTTATTATATTAACATGTCCTCCAACTGTCACTCGACCCGTGTGGCTGCGAAGCCAAGTGTATTTCTGTCAGGTGATCAGTAGATGCCGTAGGTGTGCTCCTTGCCCTCCCGGTAGCGGTCCAGGTAACGTAGGGGCTGCCTGTGGGGGAACTTCACCTGCGGCGGGTGGTATACGGGAGGCCACACAAACTCAAACACTGGCTCCTTCATGTCTACAGGAAGAACACAAGACGTTGGCGGTTTCCTCCGCACCTCCGTTGTTCTCGATTTATTTACATGAGGGTGCTCGTGAACAAACACAGTACAGCTATACACTCAAATGGAAGATTATGTTGAAAACATAAAATTACCCAACTATGGTCCTTTTAAAAAAGGACTGTAGAGGATATGCAAAAGAATATGGTTCGAAATGTGCTCTAAAATACATTCCTTCCTGTAGACGCTAACTTAAGGGTTACAGGGATCTTTAATTGCTCCGACTCTGCAGGCGTGTAGAGAAATCTGTTGAATCTCAAAAAGCGAGCCTCGCTTTTTGAGGGTGGGCGTGGTTTGGACTGGAGGGATATGCAAAGCTTGCATGTTGTACGTTTAAGTCTGATATTACACTGTATACTATGTATTAATAAATGCATACATGTTATTCTTGTAATGAAGAATGTGATTCTTAAACATGATATACTATTTTTGTTTTTCTTGACTGCTTGTAAGATAAAGCCAGCATTAAAGACATCACTTGGCACTCTGGTAACTTGTCATTTTTCATTGCATAATCCTGTTTCCTGTATATACAAACGGGGGAGAAAAGACCCAGCATGCCCGGCGCCGTGTAATGTCCCATTTAAAAATACACGCGTGTGCTTACCAAGCGTGTTGTGGAAGGTGTTGGTGACCGACTCATCCCATTGGCATTGGAAAAAGCCCAGACCTGCTGGTGTCATGGCGTCTTGGTGCTTCCTGTAGAAGTCCACCGTCTTGAAGGTGCGATCTGTTAGAGAGTGGCTGTGCAGGAGAGAGAGACAGGTAGGTGATACGTTTACTCATTATAGAGCTCTGCAGTCCTTTCAGCCATGTCCTGAACCAAGTCTTGAAGCACAATCTTTTCATGCCCAATTTGTACTCCTCATGAATGGAAGGCCTTTTGATTAACATTTTGACATCCGTTTAACCACAGGAAAATATATATCCAAAACAGCGATGTTTGGTCTAAAATGAACCAATGTATCTGGTATGGCTCGGTCACCGTCTCACTGCTCACCATGGAGACCGCCTGGCATCTTCCTTGAAGTCGATGAGTCCCTGCTGCTTGAAGAGGACGTAGACGTAGCGGTGGAAGCCGCTGCCCTTAGCGGGGAAGGGGGGCAGGTAATCACACAGCTCCTGTCCCGCCTGCACCTGGCCACCTGGGATATTACCCCTGCAAAGACCGTGAACCATAGACTGTCAAACATATGGGCGCAGCATCCGTGAAATCACCTGTTGATTTACACACAACCGCTATAAAGCCAGAGATTTCACGTTATGGAGACCACCGTTGGTTGACCACGCAGTGGTCTATGGCAAAAACTCATTATATACATCATATATATCACATAAAATTCATATTAAATCCTTAATTACTTTTTAATCAAATAAAACTGAAACGGGACCCCTCAAAATAACTGACATTGTAACCGAACGAAGAAAAAAAGGAATTGCTTTATATTACGAGAATGAAATCGCAATTTTCCCACTGACATGGAACGGTGACTGGTCTTCATGCAATCAATAGATAAACAGCTAAATAAACTCAAAAAGGATAATCATTAACTTAGTTCCATATCATGTTGATGTGCTGAAATACTCACACGAGCCAGTGTACATATTCTGCCTCACTGTCAAGGAGATGCTCATCTGAAATAAACGAGGGCACAAAAACTTGATTATAGTCTACACAGGGGACCCATCTATCAAACATAGCTAGTCAAATAGGCCTATGGCTTAATCAAAGGGGGGTTTTAAAGTCTTAAGGACATGTCACGTGGTGTATTTGCAAAAAATACTGTCATATGCATTGGAATAAGCATGTGTAACAGTTTTGTATTTTTTTTAGCTTTTCCGATTTTGCGTCTTACTTTCTAAATAAATCAAGTCTTGCTTAGCTCCACCCCTTCGGCTTGCAAGGTACATTCCCTAACCAGTTCAGGTATGTTGCTTATATCGGTGGATAAAACATTGGGGCAGGGTTGTCATCTTTAGCTCAAAAATCAGTAATACCGGAGGAGGCCTTTAACTGCCTGCTACGCTATAAGTGTGAGTACGAATGGGGACGGATGCCAGCTCACCCGGGCAGGTCAACAGCAGTGTCCACAGGGACCCCTCGTCCGCCTCGAAGCTGACTTGAGGGGCCAGTGAGGCCTGCGCAGCACAGCACACGGTTGGCACCATGTTGGACAAGACAGGATTAACCATTTCCGGAGGTTAACATGAAATCCCTTCTTTACGGCGCAGATGGAACATCCCAAACCCTGTAACCCTGTTACATTTCGAATTTCTGTGTCCAATGCCTTTTCATTACGACAAAGGCGGTTCTGTTCATCTGGAAATGTGCTTCTCCTGTTACTTCCCTACCGACAGTAACACCACTAGCCAATTGGTTAATGAAGTCCATAGCTACACACACAAATTGGGACATGTCAGATCATCATACTTGCCTTGATGGTAATGCCATTGTTCTACCCATATCCTCCCAGTCTACATATACACCCTTGCTCATGACCACTAAAGTAAACCACAATCTAGGCAATGAGCGCATAGTGAGACAAATGGGTCACCCCCTCATCTCTTAAAAAACACCATGGGGAACGATCTGCTCTAATCACAAGGAAATGACAATCTTTAAACTTACCTCAGTTGGTGTAAGGCAGTTCCCATAATACACTCTGTTGCTGTGTTCCTGGCCATAGCTGATGCCCAGTGAGACATGAGGCAGAAAGTAGGCCTTTGGGAAGAGATCTCTGAAGACACCGTAGTGGTCCGCCAGCCGCCGTATTTGAAACGGAGCCGTGCTCTTCTCCCAGCCATCCTGCACTCGATCCAAGGGGATCTTGACTGTGGATGGATGAGGATCAGGAGTAAATAAGAAGTGCTCACGCATACCGGTACAAACTGCAACCGCTTTCTCCAAATGTGCTCTCAGGTAAAAAGCCTGAACACCACATTCATTTAAACTCGTGATAAAACACAGATTTACATCCAAAATGTGCAACATCACAAATTGATATATTAAAATAATTATAACATATTTACTTCAAGTGTGGCTGTGTTTACATGCAAAAACAACCACTGTTGATGACATCATGGAGGGAAAAGTGTGTAATATCAGTATGGGCGTATGAACATCCGCATCGCCCGGGAGATTTCATATCCCTAATCGTGTGCTCACAGGTACGCAGACGAGTCGCCTGCTCCAGGTCGACGTTCTTCTTGTTGTCCTTCACAATCTGCCTTCGCTCTCTCGCTTCTGCGATCCTGGAGGTCCGATAGTGGGGCAGGCCAATGTTCACTCGTTCTGCACCTATGCCACAACACAACGCTCCTTTCAAAGTTTGGTTTGGTTTCAAATGATATGGAGCCACAGGATTTCAAAGTGGCATATACACCATTACTGTGCATTACGGCACGCACTGAAAACATCAGCTACAATAAATATTAGTCTTTCTAGCTAGCACATTCGAATCAACTATTTATTTATTTAGGACTCTCCATGAGTTGTAAACCAATTGGGTTTTTTTTTAATAACAATCGACTACAGTAGAATGGTTTCCAGGGCTGAGACTGATTTTGGCATTTCCAATGAAAGAGTACATTAACGTACCAAGACCAGCGCACCAAACAGGGAGTCTAGTATGTATTGACTCTTTAAGAACATAAAATAGTGACGTTCAGCAGACATATCAGCAATATCATTTTAAGGTCTCATACCATGTTCAGGATCCCGATTCTCGACATATTTTCTGTAGGTTTTCCACCAAACGGACGCGTTCTTTTCTTCCTCGGCTTTCTTCAAGTAGCGTGTGTAGCTCCGATATTTCTCCAGTGACTCCAGGTTTTCACTCTCAACGTCTTCATTGGGCATCGGACCCAGCGGTGGTGCCCACCGACAAATACGGGCTGTTGGGCATACAGATCAATTGTATTAAGTCAGGGGTCATAACAACACAAAATTAATAGTCAAATACAATATCACTATAGAGTAGCGTTGACAGGACTCGTCAGCAGTGCCAAAGGACTTAGTTTCCACAGATGTATAGGAGATGAACTAAAGAAGGCCGATATAATCAACACAGGGTTTTACTGACATGTCTTCATCGGTCCGGCTTATTTACAATGTTAGTGAAGAAACGCCTCATAACATTACAAAACATAAGGTAACCATAACAGGTTACAACGCACCAGGGTCACAACAGACAACCACTAAATCAATGAGATGACTACAGATTAATACAATATTGTGTGCACGGTGGATGTAGCTGCTAGCTCTGATTGGCATCATTGGCAGTTATTTAAACCACCGACACGTGTAATGTCAAATGCATTTTATTCAAACATTGACTTAAATCAAAATATCCAGTAGTCGCCATCATACCTGACTTCCGAAATGTTCTGACATTATTGACCGCTAAGTCTGTCCCAGCTCGGAGGGCTGAGGAACACACCATGCGCAGCGCCATGTTGGATCTCTTGTAGTGACGTCGATCACTCGCGCTGTACGTATTGTGTGCGTATGACGTCATTAATGAAACCGCTTCTTCGGACGCTCTTCTGTACTCAGATGATGAATGTATTGAACTGGTAGGAACAACTTGATATTGCTGCTGTTGAATATATAATCCACGTATATTAACGCGTGATAACTAATGAATGTGTATTTGTGTTTTGAGTTGTACCAGGTAGCTGACATGAATATAGGCTAGCTATGCTATCGTTAGCCTGTTCCCCCAGCTGGCTAAAGTTTGTATTGTGTGTTAGCTAGCGGTGCCATTACCAGTCCTAACAAGCTGCTCCATAGTCGGGGACAATCTAAACGATGACTTATTCACTATCAGGATTTCCAGTCATGTCCGTGTAGGGAAAAGCACCCCTTTAATCAATCCACATTTGTGTAATAACTGAAGTGAGTATACAGGCACAGTAATAGCTACATGATAAACTGTGAAATATGGCAAATCAAAAACATATTTTTTTTTTCAGATACAACTGTGCTCAAGATGGATTGTCAGAATCCAAATTTAACTTGCGCCATATGCCTGGACCCCTTCCTAGTCCCTGTTACGATCCCCTGTGGTCACACATTCTGTGAGAACTGCATCACACTTCACTGGGACACCCAGCGCAAGTCAGACCTCCCAGCTCAGTGTCCTATCTGCAACGAGAAATTCCCCATCAGACCCATTCTTAAGCGTAACGTGTCCCTCTCCGTCCTGACGGAGGCAGCGAATAGCACCAGCAGCCCTGGCAGAGAGACTGTTAGTAGGGACGGCGATGGTGTGACAGCCATAGGCTGTGATCTCCATAACATGCCCCTGGTATATTACTGCAAGGAGGACAACAGGGCCATTTGCCTCAAGTGTGGAGTATCAAACTGTAATTCCCACAATAAGGTGTTGTTGGAGACGGAGAGGGTGACCCAAGAGGTACTTACATTATTACAAACACGCATTATAAACACATCACATCTTTGATGGTTCTTCAAACTCCAATTACAGCTTTTTCCTGGTAGCTAAGGTCGTTATTACACCGCAATGCATATCATATTATTACATGTGCTCTGTTACAGTTGTTGCTGAAGAGCAAGAGTGCAGAGGTGGAAAAACTCATCAAAGATAATGACAGGAGTATTGGGGAACTGACTGAAAACATTGACAAAGCCAAGGTATTGTGGCATACATATATTTTCAACGGTACATACATTGGGTGTGGGATAGTTTTTATGACTGGGGTGTTTGATTCCCAGCCAAAAGGTTCTGAATTCAAATCCCAATATCTGCCTGCTGCCCTTTATCGTCCTTAAACAGCTGCCTGCTCATTGATGACATGCACCCCCCCCCCCAATCCATAGGTTTCTCTCAAGCAGACCTCAATCTGGTTGGACACCAAATTCTGCAGCCTGAAGGAAGCACTGGACGAGAAGCACGAAACAACAAATCACTTCATCGACCGGCAGAACGTGGAGGCCCTCTCCCAGGCTGAGGCGCGGTTAACACAGCTGCAAGAGAGGGCCCAGAAGCTACGAGAGAGCCAACACCATATTGAACAGCTACATCATCTCCCCGATCCACAACTAATAAAGGTTTGGATTTCTACTCTAGCACTAGAAAATTTAAAGACGTGACTTGTTGGATCATTTTAAAGGAAGGTCATTTTTCTTTCCCAACTAGCAATGTCAGCTGGTGGGAAAAGCAGGGTTTCAGCTGTGATTAAACAGAGGAAAAACAAGATTTTTCAACCTGAACCCTATTATCATTTTGGGTCCAAGGGACAAACACCATTGAGGCCAGAGTGACGTTGTCCGAGGCCAGCCCGAGAACATTTTAAATATGGTCCAGAACCCTCCAGCCGTGAGCCGCAAAAACGGACTGCATTGTAATCCTTTGGTGCAATTGCGCCGGTGCACATCCTCTTAAAGTGCTTGTTTGACACTGACCGGCTCAGATTATATTCCAACATTATGATAAGGATCTCTACAGAGAATGGAAACATGTCTCTTTACCGTCGCTGGATCACTGAATTGTCATTGTGGCCAACTAAAAAAAGAAATTGTCCACATCAGTCCCGTAGACCCAAATTTTTTTTACTTTAAGCGCAAGCTTCAGACTAAAAAGGCATGTTTAGCCCTACAATGCCAGGAGCTAGAATGATTAAATTGCATTATATAAAAAGGTAAATAATCTTTTAAATTTAAGCACACTAAAGACAAGGCATACGGTTACAAGTTTGCCCTTTTGTTAAGTCGTTTCCCCACACAGAAATTCCATTACTGAATAAAACCACACCACACGGCTGCTTTCAGCCCATCAAGTCGTAACTGCCCATGTTCTGCTTCTACAACCATTGGAAAAATGGGAAATAAGTGCATCAAGTACAGATTGCTTGGTCCAGATTTACAAACCACCCCACTCAAATAAAAACAGTGTACAGTATCAATTCAATGATTTTATTATCAAAACAGACATTTATAGTCAGTTTCCTATCCATTTTGCTGTTTAAAATATTTTCCAGTTAAAACATTATTAAGAGCAGCGAAATCGTTGACATCCAAAGCAGTGGCTTCTCGTGCAGCAGCGCTTGCTTTGAGGTCACTTTTCTGACCATCAGACTTTAGCCCTAAAAGAAGGGTTTAAAGAAAAGTGAAAACATAGTCTAATACATATTTTGCAAATGAATAAGGGTCAAACCAACTTGAACGATCTTACCTCCTTTAATCCGCTTGTAATTTGAGATTGCCTTAAGCAATTTTAGTAGTCCAATGTCCTTCGTTAGTTTCCTGCAACCTTTGCTTATTAACACATCACTTGGTGAAACATCTGAAACGATAGAATAAGGTTAGTAACTATACTAGTTAGCTAGAAATTACTTCCATCTCCCTCACTTTGATTACAATGAATGGGCATTATGGAGTTGTCACCTTGTATGGAAGCAAGCTTCTCAGAGTTGTCCGAGGCCAGAGAGGCAAGAGTGGCGTTGTCCGAGGCCAGCGAGGCATGAGTGGCGTTGTCCGAGGCCAGCGAGGCATGAGTGGCGTTGTCCGAGGCCAGGGTGGCGTTGTCCGAGGCCAGCGAGGCATGAGTGGCGTTGTCCGAGGCCAGGGTGGCGTTGTCCGAGGCCAGCGAGGC
>JAOPJO010000069.1:4426403-4437347 GCA_027123675.1 Molva macrophthalma | reverse complement strand
TGTGTGTGTGTGTGTGTGTGTGTGTGTGTGTGTGTGTGTGTGTGTGTGTGTGTGTGTGTGTGTGTGTGTGTGCCACAATACCTCAGCTTTGTCAATATTCTACATTCCATTTAATATTTAGTAATCAATAGTCAGTTTGCCATTACTTCTATCATTCTTTTATTTGTTATTATGTGTGTGTGTGTGTGTGTGTGTGTTCCAGCAGTAACCCATTCATTCATAACATGACCCTAACCCTAACACACTCACTCTTCCTTCACAGCGGGTTCTTGGCTCCCCACGGAACCGACACAGACAGGTAGAAGGACTCACGTTTCCACGTGTTGCGTTTGCATCCGTCTTCATTCCTCCTCATCGTCGTTCCCCTGTCTGTGATGGAACATCTCCTTGTGTGTTTCATGTTTCTTTGTCTCGTTTGTCAGATATCGCCCGGCAACACACGTAAACTAGGAATGACCAGGAAAAAGGACAGAAGGGTGAGATGGATGTGTATCAGCAGACTGTACCATCGATCTCAGATTAGTGCACCATTTGGTGATTTTTAGCGAAAAGTCAAAGTCCGACTGTTTTCAGGATTTACAAGAGGACGTGGAGCCGGAAGAGAAGGAGAGAAAACACAGAGAACTCGAGGTATGGCTGCGTCTCTTTTCATAACTACTGTTCATATATATAATATACTAGTATAATAACTACCACAGAATATACTATACATATATATATAAATATACTAGTATAATAACTACCACAGATCACTAATATAATATACTATACATACATACACTAGTATAATGTGGTTAGGTTTGAGTTTGGGACGAGTCTGTCCTTGGTCCTTGTCCTTGGTCCTTGTCCTTGGTCCTTGTCCTTGGTCCTGAAGGTGGAACCGTTGGCAAAACAGTTGGCAAGAAAAAGCTAAATGCAAAGTAGCCCACAATAGTTGTAGAGTATTTAATAAATGCATACGAGCGCTTCCTCTCTAGCAGAGTGGACCCCGATCATAGTGTCATATAGTTTTCCAAAAGTGTCACGCCCCTTGCATGAACACTCCTTATAAAACGGTCAGACCCATTTGTTATATATTGGGTGGAGAAAAGGAAAAGTCTTCAAAAACCACAGTATTTAAGGTCCATACAGAACAGGATGGAGGCATTTGCATGCCATTCCAAACCATGTACAACGTCAAACATGATACAGGTTGTATTTTGAAATGCAAGAATGCAAAGACTTTCTTTTCAAACCCAATTCAAACATAGGTCTACCAACCCCATCCTTTACCACATGACCTAATGTATCACAACGTATCATGTCCAACCATCAACACACACTACAGATTACTGCACCACTTCCGTCAGATACGGAAGATAGTATAATCAAGAACCACTTAGGAAATAGGAATCCATTCTCACTCATTCACACTGCTGGAGCCATCAACCCAATTCGGGTGGAGAAGGAGTCAGGTTGAGCGAGCGCTGGGGACTCGTTCCCCTTCCTGCTTTCTATCGGCGCAATAACTACTAATAGTGAAACCATGGTTGTGGTTGTGTGACAATTTGGTCACACATGCATGCAGTCATTACAGACAGAATTGTTAACTGTATCAAGTCCACAAAAAAGTCGGTTCCCAGCCGGAGAACCGACTTCCTAACACACTCTGGATATCCCAGGTAGTCATTTTCCAGAGGTCATCTATGGACTTTTAGTTCTCTTAATGGAAATTCTCAACAGATTGGTTATCTGACTGAACATACGAGCAACAGTCAATGCTAAGTCAATTAAAAATAGACGAGTGGAACAATGTGGATTGTTTAATTCATGTTGTTTTTGAATCTTTCCATAAAGGGTTGTCCGCCCGCCCAACCACATGTACACATCGACCGCTCAATTTCATTACGTTTGTCCATTCTCCGGAGGACAACACTGAATGTGTTGCCCCTGGTTCTTGCTGGGAAAAGCTGAAAAGGATAAAATATGAATTTTCAATTACAGATGAAACAAGTAAACCAGCGAGCATGAGAACTTTGCTATCTCCGTCGTGTACGTGTGTGTTGTGTGGATCGGGACATGGATTATATGATGACGTGTTACCCAAGAGATGAATGGATTAAACGCCTGACCCCGGTGGCCACTGAAAACACTTTACAATGCATGCAGGGCTTCCCAACCTTGGGGTCAGGATCTCTCTTGGGGTCAGGACCTCTCTTGGGGTCACCTGATATGCATATGGAATCACAGACGGAGATTGCCGATTCATAAGCTAGATAGATATTAAACAGTTCATTTTTGATAAGGTTTTTCCAAAACGTTATAAATGATAAAGGCTGCGTGTATACAGAAAACCTGGAGGTGATCAAGCGGTGTTATGCGGAGGAGTTTGAAACGGTTGGTATGCAAATCCTAACCCCAGAGGATCTGAATGCACTCAGCCAAAAAGAGTCTCCTCCACAAACTGCTGGATTGACTCTGTATAATCCCGAGAGGTTCAGTGGTCTGGGAGGACCTCAACGTAGAGACACTTCTGCCTTCACTTCTGCGTTAAGAGGAGCCAGCTCACAGGGGGTGGTCTGGGCAGGATGCCCCCTGGATGCCTCCCTT
The DNA here is from genome assembly GCA_027123675.1 of Molva macrophthalma. Classification (NCBI taxonomy): domain Eukaryota; kingdom Metazoa; phylum Chordata; class Actinopteri; order Gadiformes; family Lotidae; genus Molva; species Molva macrophthalma. Next base: position 4,434,758 of record JAOPJO010000069.1, on the reverse strand, counting down.
TGGAGGGATAGCAGTCAGTACCAACTTGGCGTCAACCCCAGGGAAGAGTCCGGATGAGTCAAATACAGCTGAGATTTACTGACTTCATCTGCATTGTTTCTGCTCTCGTTCTGGTGCCAGCTGAAGCCGCTGTACAGGGAGTTGCTGTACACCATCATTCATAAACTGGGGAAACCAGCCTCCACCGAGACCTTCTCAGATCGACAGCTCCACAGTTACATCCGAGAGGTACTAACTACACCCCCGCATACTCTGTCATTGTACGAGGTCAAACCTAGTGGTGCAGGACTCATCTAGAAGTCAAATTTCATTGGGGCTTTCTCCCCATCGTTTCTGCTCTGCCTCTCACTTCCTGCCAGGCCTTCCCAATGAGCGATTCAGAGCACCTCAGCTTGATGGAGAAAGTCCAGAGATGCGAGGTGAAAACAGGGGGTTGAACTAAAACCCTTGGCACACCGTTCAAACATTGTATTGCAAAGACACTAGCAAGCTTGCAGCGTCTACAAATGTGTCTTCCTAGTCTACAAAGCGTCCATTTGTTGGATGTGACGATGGTCTGCTTTTCACAGCCCCCGGTGTACTGTTTGATGGCCACGGTGAAGGAGGCCAAGGGAATTCTGGGAAAAGACATCAGTGGTGGGTATAGTGCCTCAACCGGCTTTATTCAAAATAACCCTGTTCCCCAAATTCACCTTCACCTGACATATGACCTCCTGGTGTGTGTGTGTGTGTGTGCGTGTGCGTGTGCGTGTGCGTGTGTGTGTGTTCCTGGCAGGGTTCAGCGACCCCTACTGTCTGCTGACCATCCTGGAGGACGAGAAGGAGAGTCGAGCACGGAACTCCAGGTCCAAACCCCGCAAGTCGGTGGTGAAGGACGCGGCGTCTGACGAGAGCATCTACAGTACTGACATCAAGAAGCAGACTCTGAACCCCATCTGGAACCAGACCTTCATACTGTGAGTGTGTGCGTGTGAGCGTGCCTGTGAGTGTTTTGTGGTATCAGACGTTCCTTTAACAGAGTGTTTCTGTGATTGTATTGTTCCTGGATCCAGTGAGTTTGAGGACACAGAGGGCGCAAGCTTCCACTTAGAGATGTGGTGAGACGATCTTTCAGAGCGTGGCGCTCTTATCATTATCATCATCAGCAGTAACCTCTTCTCCCCTCTCGTCTACACCTTTTTATTGTATCTGTTTACACCTTCAGGGACAAGGATGAGGAGCTGTCTCTTGCTCAGAAACTAGAGGACCTCAAAAGCAACTTCAACAGTTTAAGAAGGTATGAGGACTTCTCTGAGATTCAAAGAGATTCTGAGACCGAAAGAGCCTTTACATTAAGGCATGCGAAGACATGACCACACCTAATGCTGTCTCTATAGGATGATCAAGGATGCCAAGAAAGAAAAGGGGGCAGACGACTTTTTGGGAAAGGTTGTCTTAAAGCTTCAGGTAAATCTAATCTCAACTATGTTGTTCTCCCGTCCGTCCCATATCGCCTATAAAACCTCATTTGTTACAACCTCAACTCCCTACACCCAGGATCTCCACTGCACAGAAGATAACTGGTACGAGCTGGAGCCCAGAACAGAGACGTACCCAGACCGGGGCCGCTGCCACCTGAACCTCAAGTTCATTCACAGAGAGGTGGGCCACTTAGTGACCTAGCTCACAAACAACGGAATGGCTTCATGTTGTTCCTTACGTTGTACTGATGCTAGAGCGTTAAGTAAAGTTATCACCAGCTTCACGGGATCCTACTTGTCATAGGAAACTCAGAGATTTTAGTGCTTTATGGAGATATATATGAGGTGTCTCTGGACTAGCAATGATATGTACTGTGTGTTCAATTTAGGTCAATTCATGTATATGTCTTCTGCATATACAAACCAAAAACAACCGTGAGACGTATTGTGGATGTTACTGTGTTTATGGCTGACAGAGAGATGACATACTGAGCGCTGGGAGAAGTGCCTACACCAACTACTGTGGAATCTTGCAGCAGTTTGTCCAAGCCTACATCGCTAAGCAGCAGGTAGGCACCACCTTCGCCCCGCTAAACACCTGGTATACCGTTGTGACTTTGTGCTCTTGAGCAGAACGCCTCACGCTCACCCCGCTGTCCCAGGGGGGGGTTCCATGGAAGGGGGAGATGAGCGGCGAGGGACAAATGCTGCTGGAGCTGTACGCCACCCAGAACAACCTATCCCCGTTCCTTCAGGATCTAGGGTGAGGAAACGGCACCCGACCCTTTGTCTCTGTGGCAGCTGGGAGGGCTAATGTCACGTGATGCTACATCAGTGTTGCTTGTTCTGCTGCACTCACACTGCATGTCAAAAGATATGATGAAAGATCAGATATGCCAAATAAAGACCCAGAAATGAGTATGTGCAAAGATTTGTTGTGGTAAAACAGAAGTCCTATTCCCCTTTTAATGACTTCTCAAGAAAAACAGAACACTAAACTCAAACATGGACGTGGACAGAGCCACCATGTTGCATCATCTTTCACTAAATTGAATGTCTATTCACTTGTCGTTTCCTGGCACAGACATGAGTCAATCAGAAACAGAAACATCGTTAGTCAGGTCTTGTCAGTTCTCTATATAAAACTGACCGTATGTTGCGTCGACGGTATGCAACACACAACACTGTGGGTTTCATTTAGAGCTCAAGTCATGTCAGCGGGGATGATCCGTGTCCGGTGACTTTAGTGGGATTTTGTACTCTTAGGTTTGTAATTCTAACAGTGTGCCATGTCCCCGTGCCACTCCGTCTGCTTGTGTTGCCTCGTACTATTTGGTTGTGTGTCAATTCTGCTTCAATTCGGTTTAGCACTGAGCGCTAGCGAGCGTTGCGTTCAAACCAAAATCAAACTCCGGACTCCCGCACCGCTCTGTGGCTGACGCCTGTCCTCTCTGGCAGGAAGTGGGTGGCCTACAGTAAGCTGTACCAGAGTTTAGAGGTGGACGCCTCCGTCCTGTTCCAGCAGATTACCAGCATAGAGTACCACTGGCACCAGCAGGAGCTGCCGTACCAGCTGGTGAGTCTCAAACACACCGCAGCCGTACCCCCCCCCACACACACACACACACACACACACACACACACACACACACACACACACACACACACACACACCCCCATGCAATATATTGCTCCCAGTTATCCTTCCCCTGGATCTGGGAGAGCTGGGAGAGATCTGCATCTCAGTGCTCTACAGCACTGAGCAATTGATTGTTTCTAAATGAAGAACACAATGAATAGGTTTGGATTGTTTCACTGGGGTTAGGAGTGTAAATGGGGTAGTTCAGTATGTGAACTACCCAAAAGTTAGGTTTTCTGAAGATTATTTGTTTGAATGTATCCCACAAGAGGTAAACAGTTAGTTTTCCTCGTCAATGAATACCCCTTCAGTTTCCTGACAACATCCAGAACAAAACTATAGAAAAGAACATAATAAAACACATACATAATATAATCATATATTATATAATAATATATTATATTACAATAATGGACTGTATTATAATATAGGAAATATAATATATAGTACACATACCGTAAGGCCTTGAGGTTAGTAAGTGTTCACTCACTCACACCCGTTGCAACACATTTATTTTAGATAGCATTCTCAAAGAAATACAAATAAAATGCGGACGTGAAGTAGCAACCCAACTAGAGCCGCCGCTGCAGTGCTGCCACGCGGCAGATCCACACGCACACCAACAGAGTCGTCCGGTGTCTCCTCTCCTCCTAGAAAATCGAGCTCGGCGACTCTCTGCACGGGTTCCTCCGCTACGGCCTGTACCTGGTGTCCAAGTACCGGGACATCTTCCCCCCGACGCAGAACGCCACACCCAGACTGCACACCCTGCTCAGGTACTCACAGCGGACACGCCTGGAGACACGCCTCAGAGACGCACGCCCCGAGGCATTTACCGGTTCCACAGCCCATCCTGTTCGGAGGACGATTGATGACCACCTGACGGTCGAGCCTTTCACGGAGCTGTCATCGTAGGACCAACACAGCTGGCGCTCGTAGCTAAATAATGAGATCATTCGGAGCCCCATAAGTTACGAGCATTTGATCAAATGACAATAACACATGGGTTGAGTGACAGCTTGGGGATGTGGTTTCTCTAGGATTCTGGTGCAGATCTGTAAGACGCAGGCCTTCCAGAAACTGAACCCAGCTCAGTTTGAGCTGCATGAAGAGGTCCGCGATGCTGTGCAGGTGAGTGGTGACCATGCAGCGTGCAAACTGTTGTGGTTCTTGTTAGCGTCGTCGCTGTTGTTTTATTTCCCCACCTCACGCCATGCAGTTGTTTCTCCTCCTCAGGCAGGAACACAGGAGTGGTTCACCATCAAGAGGGGTTTGCATCAGCCGATGACCAAGGTGGTTATAAAGACTTATGCTCTGGCTGTCAACGAAACGATGAAATAAATGCTGTCTCAGTTCTTCCATCCTTTTATGCCCTCTTCGTATTGTATCATGTGTTGTGTGTTCTTGGTTTCCCGCAGGACCTGGCAGAGATTGTGGGCGCCCTTGCAAGGTTGATCGACGAAGTGCTAGAGGATGTGAAAAATTGCAAAAACGTTTGGAACCGGGTGTTTGTGAGGTAAGGAGGAACAAACACGACACGTGGCAGACGCTCAGAGTAGCCCAACGCAAATGCTATGGTGTCAAGTTAAAACATTTTTTCTTGTGTATTCAGGAAGTCTCATTGAGGTTAGGCTCCTCTTTTGCAAGAGGGACCTGATAGCAGCACAATCACACACACAACACATGACATATACAGACACGTACATATATTCAATATACACAATGAAATAGGATGTAGGGCATAGTGCAATACGTCCATAGTGTACTAGGCTTAATATACATACGTAGTGTCAGTGTGTGCTTTTTTTAATGGTTCCTTCCCTTTTCTTCCTTCAATCTAAAGTGCTGTGCAACTGGATGTGTTCACTGTTGTCTACCAGAGGCTGGACTCATTGGTAAGTGACACAGCTGCTTTAAGTTCAATTCACTATCGGCTTGATTCCAGGAAACCAACTTCTCATCTCTCTCGCTGTTTTTCCTCCACCGTTCATCTCCCATTTGTCCTTGAATGTCCTCTCCTCTCCAACCCTGTCCTCCCCTCGTCCAATCCTTTCCTATCTCCTCTCCCTTCCCTCTCTTCTCCTCTCTCCTTTCCTCCCTCTTTCCCTCCTCCTCTATCCCCTCCCCTCTCCTCCGTCATATCTCTCCCCACCCTCCCCCACCCTCCCTCTCCCAGCTAGCAGAGGAGATGCGTGAGACCTTCCGTCTGATTATGGGGCAGATGGAGCCGGCGTTGGCCAGCAGCCTGTTCCCTGTCTACCTCAGCCTCCAGTCCATCCACAAGGACAAGGCCTTCCTGCAGAAGAGGTACCACACGCTGGCCTTTTCAAGGGCCTCAGTCCACACTACAGATAGATACAGTATACAAAACACACCTGGGGACATGCACACACAAATATGAACCAGACCTGAGATCAGAGTTCAGAATCAGTATGAAACAATATATTGATCTGGGATATACAGTATATCGCCTGATCCAGGGTCAGAAACTAACTTTACTCCAGTTTAATAACATTTTGAGCCATTTGTACTTTTATTTCCATTCCAGGCATTCTTATTCTCTATATTGTACTATTATATAGAGTTACTATTATACTATTTTTAATAGCTTCCATATGTATATCTTAAAAGAGCACCATTTAGTCAAATCCAAGTACTTTAAGGGCAGGACATTTCACTTTCACTTTTCCTCAGCTAAACAGAGATATATATATATATATATATGTGTGTGTGTATTACTCCTTTTTCAGGGACAACATAGAGCTGACCAACTTCCACGAGCAGTTCCGGGATGCTCTGCCGTACTGGCTGAACAAGGCCTTCAGCACCACCCTGGACCGGGTGGAGAGGGCCGTACAGGTGGACCAGGTAGAGCGCTTCACCCACTGTGCTTCACCCACAGCCTTCTGTTTTCAGCTCCTTCGTTGAGCAGGGTATGGATGACGGCGTCTGATGTAAATATGTCCAATATTGAACAGCATTGTTTTGACATCATTTTGCATCTGAATTAGCTTCTAACCGTGTGGGGCTTTGATCTGCTGGTTGATTGGAGATGCACCCTAGAATTCAGTTGACCACCTCTTCCCATGCTCTCTCTCTCTCACTCACTCACTCACTCACTCACTCACTCACTCACTCACTCACTCACTATTTACCCTATGGCCCGTCCCTATATGATCCATCCTTATGGTCTACCCTACAGTCTACCCCATGGTCTACCTTATGGTCTACCTTATGGTCTACCCTACGGTCTACCCTACGGTCTACCTTATGGTCTACCCTACGGTCTACCCTATGGTCTACCCTACAGTCTACCTTACGGTCTACCCTACGGTCTACCTTACGGTCTACCCTACGGTCTACCCTACGGTCTACCTTATGGTCTACCCTACGGTCTACCCTACGGTCTACCCCATGGTCCTCCCCAGCTCCAGCCCCTGCAGACCGGCTCGGTGCCCATCAAGCACAGCTCTTCGGCGGTGGACCTGGTGACGTGCGTCCAGCCCATCTGCAAGCTGTGGGAGCAGCTGTCCTGGCCCGACCCCGAGGAGGCCTTCATGCTCATGGTCAAGCTGACCGAGGTCGGTGCACGCCCGCCGCCGGGGCTCTGATAGGCCGCGTTTGTTGTGATGTCACGGAGTACCGTCGCAATGGACTACTAGGGTATTCATGTGTCGCCGTTGGAGATGATTCGGTGGAGTTGATGGCACGCTACTGTCGTGCGTTTGTGTGTATGTGTTGGAGTCAAAGTTAAATGATAAGTGTTTTATTATTTGTATAACATGGTCATTGTGTGTGTGTGTGTGTGTGTGTGTGTGTGTGTGTGTGTCCGTGAGTGCATGTTTGCGTGTGTGTGCGCATGTGTGTGCGTATGCGTGCATGTGTGTGTGCTTGTGTACGATTGTGTGTGCATATGCTTGCGTGTGCGTGTGCGTGTGCTGGTGCGTGTGGGTGTGTGTGTGCTACAGGACGTGTGTAAGATAGTGGTGACTTACTGCCACATCCTGAAGGGGCGTGTCAGGGTGCTGTCGGAGGACTCGGACCACGGCGTGGCCATCAACATGGTGAGGAGGGAGAGGACCCCTGAGATGTGGGAGGGTCTTCTCCCGTCTTCTTCTTCTGGGGTTTTCCAGAGGAATCCTGGAGCCCTAGGATTCAAATACCAGGGGCAGATTATGGCGCATTCCATTTAAACTGGGAAGTTGGAATTAACGAGTTCACAGTCAGCAATTTCAACTGGAACGCCCCCTAAAGTCGGATTTATGACTCAGAAAGTCTGAAAGACCTAACAACCCCGACCTCTACATCCAAGATGGCAGCTCCACACACCACCAGTAGTGAAAGCTGTAGTTATATACTGTTTATGAGCGACTCTGTCTCATTTATGTCTCATTAAATCAGTCGTACACTCAGTACTGTCCAACTTCTATCTGTGGACATCTTACAGTGTTTGTATGCATAAAATATTAGGCTAAGCATAAGGCACTGGTATTGCTAATAATAAATAGTATCCAGGTTTTCCGACTTGCTGTACTGGAACGCGGTCAACTCAGGAATGATGTCATTCTCAGCTCCGGCTTCCAACTTCCGAGGTCAATGGGATGCAGCGTTATTATGGGATGACACATGGTTGCTAATGGCAGGCAACATCTCTAGCGAATGTGAGCCAACCAGAAAGAGTGATTGCAAAACAAGCTTTGTTTGGTGTTTTCCCTGTAGTTTGCAGATTGTCGTTGGTTACTCTATAAGTCTTTCACATGCTAATATTAAATGCACATTACAAATTAACATGTATTGGATATTTTGTTAATGAGCTTACATGTTTATCCGAAGCGACTAATAGTGAATTCAGATATAAGCCGGAACCAGCCGTTTCTAACAGATGACACTCCAACAATAGCTCTTAAATCGCACCTGCACCTTTAAGTACAAACGGCTCCGTGTCTCTCTAACCGTGTCCACCGTCCACAGCTGTGCGTTGTGGTCAACGACCTGGAGCACCTACGCTCCGTGCTGACCCGCCTCCCCACCCAGCTCAACTGGGCGGGGCTCCGCGAACGCACCAATCACGTGATCGGAGAGAGCCAGTTCAGCAACACACTGGACTCCCAGCTCCTGCAGGCGCAGGGGGTCCTGGAGAAGGAGATCCGCTCCGCTCTGGACACCCTCAGTAAACAGGTAGGAGACACAGCTCTGGGGCCCTCAGTAAACAGGTAGGAGACACAGCTCTGGGGCCCTCAGTAAACAGATAGGAGA
>JAOPJO010000069.1:4055492-4067371 GCA_027123675.1 Molva macrophthalma | reverse complement strand
GTCCCCACCCCCACCCCGGCCGGGAGCCGCTTCCCGATCCCTCCCCGGCCGGGAGCCGCTTCACGGAGCGGAGAGGACTCACCTCGGACGCTGGATCAGTGATGCGCAGGGGGAGACGGCCTGGGCGCCCGGCCGCCTGGGTCCATTCCCCGGGGGGGGGGCTGTGCCGAGGCAGAAGTTGGGAGGGCGGACGGAGGCGACGGAGGCGACGGCACGCGGGCTGTGGCGGTAGTTCCCCGGAGTTGCTGCACATCTGCTCGTAGCGATCCGCTCCGTCCGCGGTGAAAGTCGACGCTCCGCTCTTTTCCTTTTTTTTTTTTTTTTCTTTTTTTAACCACCCTCTCCTCTCCCTCTCCTCCGCACGCTCTTGATTTCCCCCTCCGTTCCTCCTCCTCCTCCTCCTCCTCCTCCTCCTCTCTACTGCTCTCGCTGTGTGGCGGGAGCCAGGCTCTCACTCCCCCCGCTTGCTTTTGCGCTCTCTCCCTCCCTCTCGCTCGCTCTCCTTATCGCTCATACGCGCGCGCACACACACACACACACGCGTCCTCGTCCGCAGGGGGGCTGGTTCTCATCCATGCCGCGGCTGAACTCGGGTCGCCGCGGCGCAGGCGTAGCTAACGTCTCCCCCTCCCGCGGCTGGCCGCTGCGATGCGATGGTCTGTCCCCTCCGCGCGGTCTCCACGCGGGCCGCTCCGTCTCCTCGGCTGCGTGTGTGGTTCTGCTCCTGGCGGTGCCTGTGTGTGTATCGTCTGTGTGTGTGGAGGGGAGAGAGAGGGGCTCAGAGAGAGAGAGAGAGAGAGAGAGAGAGAGAGAGAGAGTCAGCAGGCTTGCGAGGAGGGGAGATTGAGAAGGAAGGGGGGAGGGATCTGGAGAGAGAGAGAGAGAGAGAGAGTAAAGTCCATCTGAAGCTTTGACTGCTACTGGCTACGCGGGGGTCATGAGTCCTTATCGTGGCAGCTGAGCCCACACCTGAACACCAACCTCATCGCGTGCCCCCCCCAGCGCACTTCACCTGCTTCGTCAGTAGCAGTCAGAGAGCTAAAGATGGCCCCCCGCCCCTCACTGGGGACCCTGACGCACCCCTGACCGTCATGTTTTCTGTTTGTGTTGGTGTGTCTGAGATATGGAGGGGTGTGTGTGACCTGTGCTCTGTGCCGTCGTCACAAGTTTATTGGAATTAATAGTTACTTGCATGGTTTGATTTGGAGTCTTCTCACCATCCTTTGGACAACTCCTCTCTCTCTCTCTCTCTCTCTCTCCCTCCCTCTCTCTCTCTCTCTCTCTCTCTCTCTCTCTCTCTCTCTCTCTCTCTCCCTCCCTGTCTCTCCCTGTTGCTGTATCCCTCTCTGTCTCTGTCTCTATTTTCTCTCACTCTGTCGTAATCTCCTATCTTCTCAATCCATCTTCTGTTGGTCTCTCTCTCTCTCGCTCTCTCTCTCTCCTTCGCTGTATCCTGGCAGACGGTTCAGTTGTTTTCCATATTTTTATTTCTGGCATGAACCCGAGTCAGGAGTGGCTCTGTTGCATCGTCATAATGTTGAGTGAGAGAGAGGGATGAGCCAGCCGTTTGCTGTGTGGAAGCGAGAATCCCAAGAATCCCTCAGTTATCTCAGTGGTGTGTGGTTCAGATACCTCCCTCTATTCCAGGGAAAGCCCTAGAATCAGCCTGCTGCCATGGTGATCAGATGCCGTTTCCCAGACGATGATGCAGCTGCTGCTGCTGCTGTTTCCACAGGTTCTTCTGCACGTTGGTGTACAGTGTACAGGCTGATCGGCGGAGTGTGTTGATTCATCTTTTTGTACGTGCTTCTTTTTTACATGTGCTTAAGAGTATTAACTCTGGAAGACAAACCTGCTTTTGGCAAGACAGCTGCAAATGAATATCAAATTTGCAGAATATCTTTTTTTTTTTTGAATACGTTCTGACATTATTGAAAGTAATACACCACACACAAACACACAACGTTTTATTACCAGCAATAGAAATATGCAGCAACACTCTTCAAACACATGAAATAATATGCGCGGTCATTTAATGGGGAACATTATTGCATTTTTATCGAAGGCGTATTTGCTTCCTTGTTGGTACTTGGCAGTATAACGGAAGAATACAATGGCAACTTCAATAATTAAACACGTGTTGTGCAAGTTGTTTGGTGAAAAACAATATTATGGTAAATAAAAAACCTGCCCACATTAAGGATGTGTTTAGTTAAACAAAAACGGACCAAACATGTTAAATAAAAGATGAAAACTCCAGGTCTGAAAGCAGCTTGCACCTCGTCCTTTCAGCGAGGAAGAAAAAAACAATCAAAGCCGGAGAGGCGAGTTGAAGCTGTTTGCAAAAATGGCTTTGGCCACGCTGCTGTTGTTCTGCTCACTCTGCAATCACATTACATCATTCCCCAGCCCACGGTTTTTGAATGCCGATACACAGGATTCTGTAAACATAGCGATTCGGTAAAAATGTTGCAGAGATATTGCGAGTTTGTCGTCGTGTGGTTAAACGTATGGGTGAACGTTGGGGTCTCTAGGTCTACAGGTCCGTCGGTGTCCACCATTGCTTTTTAATATGAAAGTGTCCGAACAGAACAGAACACAGTTTATCCAAATCTACGTTAGACGACGCCACTAGCGCCCACACTAGCGCCCTCAGTAGGAGGGTACCATCCTGACAATACAGGTATTCCCATATCCCCATAGACTAGGAAAACCCATACTTACTATCAGAACATGTACAGACGGACAGCCCATACTTACTATCAGAACATGTACAGACGGACAGAACACCCCATCATTGGTGGTGCTTTGACGGCTCAAGGGTTTCTGTTTTTTGTGTTTTGATTTTTTGCAAGATTCGCCTCTGAGTAGAGCCGACAAAGTGTTTTTAGCCGAGGTGAAGGGTTGACATGAGGAGGATCAAATAAAACGATAAAATCCCATTGAGAATGGGACCCTTTGACCTCTGCACCAGCGCTCTGATTGCAGGGCTGTGTGCGTTTGACCACCCGGGGTCAGCGGCCTCAGGGTAATTGACAGCCACTGTTCTTGAGATTCGGCACGGCAACGCGCAAGACTGAAACTGAAATAGACTTTTATGGTTTACTTTTTATCGGAATGGGCCCCGAGAATTTGCTTGTGTAAGCAAGCCGTTTGTCAGATGGATAGCGAAGCCAGGGGCCAGAGAGAAGTCAGTGGAGTGACAATGCTGTCCTATTGATTCCATTATCTTTGAGCCTGGTCCTCAGGGGTCCACTGGTTGATTTCCTGCATTGTGAATGACGCCCAACGGTGGCTCTGGTCCGATCAGCCCCCTGCTCCTTCTTTGTATACACCGGGTCCGTTCATGACTCTGGCATTATCACGCTGTCACCATTGATTCAAGGGAAAGCTCCAAGCATCAACTGCTGTCACTCCAGCCCAGCGACGTCACACGTGTCAGTGGTACTGGAAGGGATGGGAAATGAGGGAGGAAGGGGTTTTCTTTCTTTTTCACTCTGTTTGTCATCACGCAGCCACAGAGACCGTCACTTGGTCTCCTTGGAGGGATAGCTGTCCCTTCAGGGGGAGAAAGGGGGGACGTCTCCTTCTCACAGACACGAACACGCGTGCACTCCTGCTGCAGGTCCACCAAATTAATGGAGCAATTTATGAGCTTGACTCAGCCATTCTTACTCAGGTATCCATTATCAGCACATCCGCTTTCCGTTCCATTTGACACCAAAGTCCAGGGTGTGTACCTGTGAGCATGTCCATAGGCTCTATAAGTTTGAATTCAGAGAGACCTGTTCCCCTGCTGTAACGGTCAGAGCTCGCAAACGAGAGGGCGTCTAAATCATGAAGGAGAGGAATGTGTGTGTGCGTATCCGTGCACGTCTCCCACGTGACGAGCCGTCCGCCACGCAGCTCTGTTGCCGTCGCCCTGCCGTCTGTCTGTCCTCTTCCCGAGTAGCCACGAGGACAGCTTGACGAGGCTTGGTCCGGCACCATGGGTCTCCCAACGCCCCGTCGACCGCTGTATCTGTCCCAGGCGCGTTGTCTTCTAGGGTTAGTGCAGAAGGGCCGCGCGCTGCTAAACACGTGGCCGTGCCGAATGAGAACACGGTTCCACAAAGGCGCCGTGTTGCCAAATGGGCACGCTGTGGGGTACTGCAGTGGTGCCCAAGCCCTGCAACAAAGTGAGAGGATTTAGGGCTGCGGCGGCTGTTCTTGGCCGCTGTACTGTGCTCTGTACCTTTTAGAATGATGTACTTCTGTGATCAGTTTGTATATAATCACACTTCGGCCTGCCCCGGGTACACAGTGGAAGGGGGACTTGGTGAAATGGTAATAAAGAGATATTACCATTTTCTTCACGGATGCACCTCACTCAATACAGTGCACTTCTCTATCCCTCTCTCTCTCCCTCCCTCCCTCTGTCTCTCTCCCTCTCTCCCTCTGTCTCTCTCCCTCTGTCTCTCCCTCCCTCCCTCTGTCTCTCTCCCTCCCTCCCTCTGTCTCTCTCCCTCTCTCCCTCTGTCTCTCTCCCTCTCTCCCTCTGTCTCTCTCCCTCCCTCCCTCTGTCTCTCTCCCTCTCTCCCTCTGTCTCTCTCCCTCTGTCCCTCTGTCTCTCTCCATCTCTGTCTCTTTGGCTGGATGGATTCTGCTCGGACAATGCCTGCCTTGTGGATTAACACAAAGATTGACGGGAATATAGGTGAACATATCATTGTTTGCAGTGGGTTATCTCTGACAGCCCAGTCCATCCTCAGTACTTAGGCTTCAGTCTATCTTATTAGCTGGGGTATTCTCCCCTCCGGACTCCACCGCTCCGCCATGCTGATTGCTTGTGTGTCTCGAGTGGAATTTCTCATTCACACTGGATTCAATAGCACTTTGATCCACGTGGTTATGATGCTGTGTGTGGGGGGGGGGGGGGGTGGTGGTCTTGTCCATTTTTGTGTGCGTGTGTGTTTGTAATTGAACATTTGCATAATCGCCAGCCCGCCTCTGCATCTGCACGATCAATAGAAAGGGGCGAAAGGGAAACCCATCCCCTTCCTCCTCCTCCTCCTCCTCCTCCCCGTCAGTACTCTCCACCGTGGCTCGACTGAGAGCATCACCGCCGCCTCCGCCTCCACCTCCGCCACCACCTAATTAAAGCCTTAAAGCAGGGCTCTGCGTTTGTGCCACCGCCTCAGCACCAGAGCGAACAGCCTCCCTCACCTCGCCGCTGTCAGCCGCTAAAGTGAGATGAACGGCGGCCGGGCAGCGCAGAGAGGAGCGTGATGGATCAGCCCTCCAATCACAGCATTTCATTTCCGTTCAACATTCTCCCTCATTTGGCCCCAAAGTGTGAGATGGATGTGAGACGGAGCGGGGGGGCCTCGTGGAGCCGCGGGTGATGAATCGTCGTCGCGGCGTACTGTTGTCCTGCTCGAGTAATTGAATGTTTTCAGAATACGTCTTTCAGATCGGTGCGGGGGGGGGCGACGGTGAATACGTCAGAGGTCAATAGCTCCGCAAATATATCTTGCTCTGATATCATTTCTTAGGGTTCGCTGAGGTTTGTTTCTCTGCGTCTCCGTTAGGCCAGGTGCTGTGGGCCCGGGATGGACTCCGATATTTATTGACTTTGGATTAATAGGGCGATCACATGACCGCCGCAAGCTTGGGAGCGCAGGAGTATTGAAATGTCAGTTATTATGTAGGTAGTAATGTTGTTTTGATCATGGTTTAGTAATTAATTGTGAAGTGATTTGTCATTATGGCTTTTCTAATGTGAGACGGGGCAAAAGAAAGGAGTGATTAGTCTAGGTTACGGTCTATTTCCCTCCCAGTCCTCCCAATATGGCGGTACTGGCTGAGGCATTGTGATGCACAAGCCCTATATTTAGCTGCAATCTAAGCTTGTCACCAGTGGCTTTTTCATCTTCTTTTCTCGTGTGCGTTGGTTTGCCTTTTTCCTTTTTCTTCACTCAGTCTATTTGGGTCCTGTTGATTAATGTACCCCCTAATCTAGCTCTGCTCCCGGGGGCCTTTTTATGGCTCTTAAGTAACGCTACAGTGCTTTGCGTGCTTGCAGGGGGTCAGTGTTGACATCCGCACGACACAGAACATAAAAATAAAATCAAACAAGTGTTTCAACAAACTCGTTCACACTGCTGCCGACTTTGATGTAGCTGTAACTGTACTGTACTGTAACATGCGTATCGCGTTACATCCATTTGATCTGTCTTCCATTTATATAAATGTAATATATATTCTGTGACAGAGCAGTTCTATTTTGGTACCTGGCCGGCTGCATCGACTCACAAATATCAACGTGAAACAAATCGAAACGGACGGCAACCATGTCTGATTGCCTCATTGTCTGCCTCCTCCAATCGAGGTGAATAAACGAAGGACGCGTTGCCATGGTAACAAGGACCGGGGTGCCCAGCGGAGGTGTAGAGGTCATGTTGGTCTGAAAGGTCAGCCCACGGCCCAGCCTGAGCCCCTTCACATCTCGTTATAGAGTCGGTGCAATAAGGGAATAATATATTCAAATGTTGGGATTGCACTTCTATTATGTTGTGAAGAAATATACACATTTATATAGAGCCAAGTTAGACATCCTAAGGCTGCTTCAAACTTTTCTTTTAGCCAATGTTTATATTCCAAATGTCTCCACTTCAACAGCTGGCCTGGAATCGTGTCCGATTCCATAACCTCAATTCATACCCTATTATTTTGTTTTCTTTGCAAGTAATTCTCTAGTCTTGATTTGCCGACTTGGTGAGCAAAAATAAGGCTACATTTTTCAAAGGCAATAAAAGTCTGGCTTTTCATCACAAAATAACGAATATAAAGTGTATTTAATTTAGTTTTGATGGTTCACTATTGAGAATATTCCTCAGAAGATTCAAACGGGGAACCTTTGATGGCGTTCACCTGTGTAGGTTTATTTCCACCGTTGAACAAATAAGGATTTCCAGATTGTGATCTGACCTGTTTAACACGGCAAAATAACGTCTGGGAAATGCTATCTGCTACCATCTGCCGATCCGTTAAATTAGCCTCACAATGAAGAAATATGTGCTCATCAATCTGAGCCCCCTCGCCCCTAACGCACGCTCTTTAGCGTAGCTCACATGAAAGCTACACAGCTTCCATCGCTAACTTCCACCCAACCGCTCTCTTGTTCATCAATCTGGCCATCAGGTAATTGCAGCCTTTGTTCGCCGAGTGGGAAAACAAGGAATTATGTAAACAGAGGAACTCCACTCCCGTCCCACTCCTCTAATCACAGGACGGCTAATTGGGATACATCCTCCGGCTCCTGAGAGCCCGCGGCGCCGCGCTACCGGGTGCACCTCCGCCTCGATGGAAGCGCATTACGGCGTGTTTACTGGGAGAGCGTTACGATGATGGATAACAGTATCGGGTGCGTCGCTTGTTCTGTGGAGCGACGCTGCAGGGGGAAGGGAAGCCTGTTCTCCTGGGCCTCGAGACAACAGACCCGACCACACGACCGGGAAGGTTTTGATCATCCGATCGACGTGCGTTTGCTTCTCCTGGTCTCTTGTTGGGCTTTCGGTTTTGTTTATCGGAGAGGTTAGGCACATTAAAGGAAAGCTAAACTCAAGGACAACATATTTTTGAACAAAAGTGATTACACAGTCGTGTTATGGCGTGATCCTGGGCCTTAGTGAAAGTCTTTATATATCACTATATTAATAGAAAACCAAACCCTAAAACAACTTATTTCCAATGAAAAGTGATGTAGAAGGTTATACAGTCGTGTTATGGATTGATCCTGGTCCAAATCGCCTCTTAAATGCACAAAGTAAAAAAATGGTAGGATACCTTGTAAATATGTACTCAAATTGCCCTCTGTAGGTTAAGCGCATGTATTAATGGTTACTGGGAGTCTCAGGTAACCACATTCTGGCTACACCTCCCCCATCAGACTGCAGCCTGTGATGATGGGGGCGGCCTGAGCAGCGTTATAGCCCCGCACCTAAAAGAAGACTAAAAGTGTGCCGTAAAGCATTTTAATTGGTCGGGGACCGGCTCAAACGGGGTGCTTGTTTATCCTTTAAGAGTCTGAGAAAAAAACCCAGGGAACAGACGGCGACGATCTGACTTGTGCTCTGTGGTGTTCAATGGGTCCTGCTGTAATTACACTTGAAGGGCTTAATCTGCAGCGCATTGTGTGGCCTCCTTTGCACAGCCACAGTTATTGGACTGTCCGTCTCACCTCGGGTCCTCCGATGCCGCCCACTTAATTCCTTTACGTCGATGATTCAAACTAGAAGTTTGAACAGCTTCGGACCACGGGGCGGGATGTCCGGTGTTGACCTTCGCCAACTGTGTTTCTAAAATGGTCCGACAATAACCTCTTTGTGTCCGAGTTAATCGGTGTAACCCAATTATACAAGATTATTCAACGTAACGCAAGCCAGTCGCAGGAATAGCATAGAGCACAATGTTTTTTTTCTAAAGGCTTATCAGATGGGAGATATATTCATTTTGTGTGTGCTCTCATGCGTCCTGTGTAGATACAGTTGGACTTTTAATTAGCTTTTCCTTATCTTTTGAGGAGGTGATTTGATGAACACCGGTGAAATCAAATTGGATAATATTAGATGTTTGCTTTTAAGATTTGGTGAACCCTATTGTGAAGAGTTAAGGATGTTAGTTTTGTTTATTCATAAAGTTTGTATATATTGAGGAAAAAAGTAATTAAAAGATCAAACATGACAGCTGTTATTTATCGGGGCAGCACTGCCTCATTAAATAAACGCGCGGTGAGTAATGAGTTTGGGTTCTCCTCATGATGGATGCATGTCATTGGCCCTGTTTACAGAGCCAGTGAAGTGGATGTGACACCCCTCCTGCTTCGTATTGGCTGACGACAGGTGACGTATGAGCTAAGCTCGGGACCTGCCAGGGGCCCCCAGGAGAAATTCTGTCTGGAAGGGAACCTAACGCTCGTCAATCTAGGTTGCAGGTAGCGCACGCTACCTGAAAGGTGGTTTTGTCAACCCTTGTCAACATCGCACAATAGCTCTTATTTTTTCTCCAGCAAACTCGATGAGTATTGGAATTGTTGTTTGATTGTTCTGGTCTGTGCGTGGTCGTGAAATGGAACAGACGCAGAGAAACATTGCGAGGTAGCCCCGCTCGTCCACCAGTCAGACCTCCCTCTCTCTCCTGGCCGTGTCTACGTGACCGTCGACCAGTTTCCTTTCAGCTGGCGGACTGATGAGCGCGTCTGTGTCTCTCGTACGGCCGCTGCCCTCCGCCCGTTTGGACGGAGGGCGTCGCGGTGCGTCGCGGTGGCACAGCCACTGACGCGTGCATCATCAGCATGTTGACTGAATGAGCGCGGGGCTGGAGGGTGGTGTCTGGGTTTATTCTGAATTCCCCAACACGGCTTACAACCTTTCTAGTGGTATTGGCTTGTTGCTGAGTAACACCAGAATCTTCCAAGCAGATCTTGACTTGAAGACATTTCCGTGCCTCGCCTGACACTGATCCTCACTCCTGTCAAGATATGCTGTTCTTGTCACCAGAGTATATCCTTGCTCTGCTATGTTCCAATCCCATCTCTCGTTCGGATAGCTCCATTATTATATATATATTCTGTTTTATAGTACTATTTTCTTTGTCAGCTATCATCCGAGATCCCTAACACGACTCGACCCCTCTACACTCTAAACCGGCCTAGTGGTTCACTTGCATCTATCTCTCTCACTCACTCTCGCACTCACTCACTCACTCACTCTCGCACGCACACTCTGTCTCTCACTCTCTCTCGCTCTCTTTTTATTTCTCGCTCGCTCACACACACACACACACACACACACACACACACACACACACACACTCTACAGTCGGACTGAGCAGCGGCGGGCTCGGGGCGGGGGGTTAATGAGACCGACTGATGAGTGTCGCTCGTGTCTCCGTCGGCTCCGTTCCAATCACGACCCTCTCCCGTCCCGTCCTCCGCCTCCTCCCGGGCCCTACATGCTAACGTGGTGCCTCCTTGTGTTTGTCTCGTCTTCAGGGCGGCTTCGTGGCCAGCATGACGGCCACGCTCAGGCAGATGGACGACTACCACTACGCCCACCTGATCAACACCTTCGGCAAGATGAGGAGCGACGTGGTGGTGAGCGTGACCCCTGACCCCTGACCCCAGGGGTTAACGGCCTGTCTGTGGCGAGTTAATCCCGCTGGGCAGCGACACGGTGTCTGTTTCAGCCGTCAACTGCGCTCTCTGTATACGTGTTAGCCGTTAGAGTTAATTGCCCCATCAATTAATGTTGAATCGTTTAGAATCCATGTTGAACTCCTATGCACTATGGTAATGGTGAGTTTCTAGTGTATAATAAGACTCCCCCATTTCATATTCATATTTTGATTCTTTTTTTTCTGAGATAAGTAGGGGAACTTTAGAGAAGTTGACAGCTCTGACTGATGTTATGTTTCTTTTTTAAGGCTCTGAATAATGTCGTCCTTACAGCACCTTATTAGCATAATGTTAACGTAAAGGCTGCCAAGACAAGCCTTCTTAGCAGCTAACCCATTATTATTTGGCCATATAGACCGAACTGTGGTGATATAGAAGTATTAGCGATGTGCTTCAAAACTAGTTGGACCGCTGTTTGGCTTCACTTGTCGTCGTTAACATTATCGACTCCCTTTTACATTTTCATTATACCAAGCAATAATGAGAGCATTTATTTGAATCCTTGGAAGTAATTCCACCTGTACCAGATGCTCCATTCTAGGTTCAGCAGAAGAACGTCTTTGTACTTTTCTTTTTTAAAATGAGACATTTTTAAGTTTCTGAGAAAAGAATGTAGGTAGCTCTTTGAGTCCATCAGTAGACTCAAAGAATGACTTGGCAGCGTGTCTAGGTCTGGTTCTGGTGTAAGTGAGCACTGTGATCCAGATTGGTCCTTTGCACAGATGTATTGGTGCTGTGAATGTGGTCTGGGCCATGGCAGCGTTTTAGATCTGCCCACGGCCCAAATTACTTTGTGGCTTTGTGCAGTTTTCCTTCAAAACCGGCCGACAAATGGCACCATCAGCCAGATCGGATTTGGAGCTCCACCCAACTCAATTAGGATTGGAATTGTGGTTATTTTTTATATCTTATGCGTCATTTTGTGATGGAACATACGCAAACAAACGAGTGAGGTAACTCGGTTCACAGCCAGTTAATTATTTATCTCTCGGCCGTAGCTACGTGCCGCCGTCTGACCGGCTTTCATCAGACGGACAAAGAAGCAGATGGTCACAGATCACACTGTCTGCTTTTTGTATTTATTCAATATGTTTTTATATATATATACACAACCCCAAGCAAACACAAAACAGGAGCACAGTTGTCAGAATGGCCGCTAGTAATTTAGATACAAATTGAGTATTGCAATGCATTTTATTTTTTTAAGTTTACGTATTTCAAATATGAATTGATTAATACCAACCCAATAACTTTTACATCTTTAATTGCAAGGACACAAGGAGCTTAGAAGCCCCAGGAGAACATGAAGTGCCTTTAACCCATAATGATCCATAACCATAGTTCTGTAGATATCAGATTATGACCCAATGAAGGACAATAATTATGTGTTTTCTCCAAGATCTAAAAATAACTCATTTTGCCTCGTTTTCCCTGCGCTGAAGTAAGCCTCTTGTGATTTCATTGTGCAGACCACCTGTTAGTGGCAGGTGATCCCGGGTACCATGAAACATGCGAATCACCAGCCGGCACCACCTTCCCGTTACTGAACAGCTCATTTCTGCTCACCAGTCTGCACCACCTTCCCATTACTGAACAGCTCATTTCTGCTCACCAGTCTGCACCACCTTCCCATTACTGAACAGCTCATTTCTGCTCACCAGTC
>JAOPJO010000069.1:4009689-4021253 GCA_027123675.1 Molva macrophthalma | reverse complement strand
CACACACACACACACACACACACACACACACACACACACACACACACACACACACACACACACACACACACTCTGCCTCTGTTCCAGCCTATGTCGTTGTGCCGCCATCTGTGCAGCATGGTGGATCATCATGGAGCTCTCCTCCTGGTCAACAAAACATTAGTATCCCATGTCGCTCTCTCTCTCTCTCTCTCTCTCTCTCTCTCTCTCTCTCTCCCCCCACCACCTGGTTGGTTGGCTGGTAAGGCAGAGCTGGAGAGGAGCAAGCCTTGGATGATGTGGGCTCTGCCCGGTTGTAGTTCAGCCTGTCTCCCCCTCAGAACGGACCTGCTGCGGCTAAAGCACAGCTGTTGTACGGAGAGGACCCAAACCGCTCCTTGAGGCAGGGGCCGTTCTGTGTGGCACGCAGTGAATGGGCCCCGCTTTAGAAATTAGGGGGGGGGGGGGAGAGGGGGGTCAGAAGTGAGGTTGGGATCTGTCCCATCGCTCGTGCCTCATGTCTCTCTCTCTCTCTCTCTCTCTCACTGTCTCTCTCACTGTCTCTCTCTCTCTCTCTCACTGTCTCTCTCTCTCTCTCTCTCTCTCACTGTCTCTCTCTCCCTCTCTCTCTCTCTCTCACTGTCTCTCTCTCACTCTCTCTCTCTCTCTCTCACTCTCACTGTCTCCCTCTCTCCCACTCACACTGTCTCTCTCTCTTGCTCTCACTCTCCCGCACTCTCTCTCTTTCTCTTACCCTCACTCGCTCTCTCTCTTTCTTGGTGTCTCTCTCTCGCACGCTCTCTCGCTATCACTCTCTCGTTCACTCCCTCTCTCTCCCTTTCGGTGTATAAATGGTTCTCCTCTCCGGTCTCAGGTTCCTGGTCTCAGGTTCCTGGTCTCAGGTTCCTGGTGACGGCCCTGTGTGTAGGCTCATCGCGGCTGCGTCGAGGCGTATTAGATGGTCTCGTGATATCGGTCCGTGAAAGGGTGCTCGGCCTCTCGCTCCACGCCTCCGCGTCACAGGCCTCTCCAGGGGACGGATGAAACGGGAGGGTTCAGGTCCCATTCTGCCGCTCGCAAGCGGGGATCACAGCGGGCTCAATTTAACGTCAACAGGTTTTTTCCTTCCGAGCTTTCAAAAGCGAGAGAAAGCAATCCACCAAAAAACCTCCGCTTTGAAAACCTTTTCCCTCTGAGCCTTTCATTCCTGGGAGCTTCTGCCTTTCATGCTGTTAGTTTGCAGCTCTGCTGGGATTTAATATTTTGTACGCGTGTGCCTTGTAGGCTTATCCTGCCCTCTCATCCTGATGCTGCAGACGTCCTCCACATGGATGTTCAGTTTAGCTTTGTGTTTTATTGGTGGGGGGGAACCTCCTCCCCATTCCGGTTGTTTTGGAACGAAGGAGGTTCATTTGCAATATGGACGTTTGAAAAAAATCACTCTGCAAACATCAACTCAGTCTTTTCACTGAGACATCTTTGAAATGTTGGACCACCGACCATTCCCCCATCAAATCCCAGTTGGGCCAATGGTCTGGGATTTGCGTCCGTTGTTGGTCTTGATTTGGAAAAAGAATGTAAATGGTCCAAATGCTCCTCAACATCTTTAGCGGATAATATGAACTGGAACTCTCTTACATTACTCTTACATTACCATGAGGCTGGGCGTGACGGAGCCCCTTTAAGATAGCGGGCTCCTGGGGTCCCCGTGATGCCCCTTTAAGATAGCGGGCTCCTGGGGTCCCCGTGATGCCGTTGGTAACAGGATAACCCCTTCCCTCGCAGCGCGTAGCAGGGTGCTCTGTGTCCTGCCCCTCGCGGCTGCCACGCTGCCCTGCTTCCTCTACGCTCCTTCAGCCATCTGTGCTCCGCTTCAGCGCCGCACGGCTAATGTGCGAACACAACCCTGAGCGGGCGGTGGTGAAGAGGGGGAAGCAAAAGAACCGTGGAACACCCCGCGTGCAGGAAGCACAGCCCTCTGCCCGCGGTGTGACGGCCTCGCGTCGAGACGCCGTCCCCGTTTGGTCTCCGTCAGCAGCTCCGTGTCACCGCTCCTCTCTCGCCGCGAGGCGGGTGGTGCTGAAGGAGTCATTCGTGTGGGCCCGCTAATTAAGATGAATCCCATTAACGTCGTTTTCACTTTCTCTCCCTCCCATTTGCTGTCTGTGTCGCGCTTCGCCCGCAGCCTCCGGGGAATAGTCAATTATACGAGGAAATCAATAGCTGTGATAACAGCACTCTGTCCCCCGCTCACCGCTGCCACCAGCACATCCAACACAAAAGGTGCCTGATTCAGCGGCTTATGATGTATTGGTTGTTGATGTGATTAGACGCCAGTATATGGGCTGATTTGAAAATGATTCACAGATCCACATTTCCTCGGTCTCGACTGTTAGTCTCAAACTCTGCGAGAACTTTGGATGTTTGCTTAAGTTGTGTTGGTCACCTTGAAACTGAACAAATACCTTCAAAGTTCCTGTGCATGCATTAGTTTAAGTTTTGATTATGTTCGATTTCAAGAATACGCCTTTGTGTTCGTTGCGTCACTCTTTAAAGACTTTAAACATGTATGTAGGGGTCAGGGTTCGCCTGATCCACTCACCACTGATGACTGAACCCCATCCCCAGGGCTCTGCTTGGACAGTGCGCTCTCGATCGTTGACTGATGCCGCTGATGGAAGATAGAATCTGGGTTCTGTTGTTGAGTCAGAACGGCGTTGGGAAAATCACAACAATCACGGGTCTATAACATGCCTGCTAGCATGCCAGCCTGATCACATGCCGACATGCTAATGGACCCGGATAGCACAACATTTTCTTCAGAAACAACCCCCCCCTCGCTAAATCCGCCTGCCCTTTCTCTTCAGCACCCCTCTCCTGCCGCCCCTCTCCCTGAATACATCCACGCTCTCCTCGCCGCGTTCTGTATTATTGTACCCGGGATCACTGCGGTGCTCACTGCTCAGATCGGACCAAAGTTGTGGGTTTTCCTAAAGAGTTCTCCACGTGCGGTGTTTCCTGAGGCCCCGGACAGGAGCTGTCAGGTTGGATCACAGGGGGTCCCCTCCAGACAGACTCCTGAGCGTGAGAAGAAGACCAAGTCTCCGCTTTATCCGCTGTCGGTTGTCGTTGTGCCGCATCGTGTGCTCGACTACAAAAAAACAAATGCTTTATTTTGTTATTTACTTTTTTCACGATTCCTTTTTGATTTAATTAGGTTCACAAGCTGAGAGTGAACTTTTCCAGCAGCCAAATATCGTGTGTAATTTAAGATTGTTGATTTTACTTGAGTTAAAGATCTGGGATGACTCATCAGCCATGGAAAAGATGCATCTTTTCCTTCTATTCTATTCTTTACCTTGTGTTCAGGAATACAAATGAGGATTGGGACATGGAGATGAGCAAAAACATAAATACACACATGCATGCATAAGCAGGATAATGCCTAACATCTGTGTGCCCGTATTCTGAATGAACTTGCAATACACTGGAATCGGTTCTAGTTTCCAAAATGTTTGGCTCATCTCATGGCAATCGCAGCTTCATATTGTCTTTCTGGTTCTGGCCGATCCTCCTGCGGTAGAGATGAATGACTCTCAAAAATCAATGCGCTTTTGTCACCTTATCTGTCAGAGCATATTTGAAAACGCTCCCAAGCATATTTCATGGCTGCAATTCATCTAATGAATTGAGGAAAATGTGGGGAAATGGGTGTGTGCGCTGTACATGAGCGTTGTGTGTGTGCATGTTTGTCTTGAGTTTTTCTGCGATTTGTTGTGCTTTTGCTCTTGGAGGGGAAAGCTGTAAGGGAGGGCTTTACGTAACAAAGGGGAAACCATCCTTGAACGCTGAACAAATAGAACAGAAGCCCAGCTCGTGACCTACTTCTACTATGGCTACTCTTGTTTTCTTGAATGAATCACCGGTACCCTTCTGAGTATTGGGGTGCACTGATTAAAAGCTGAGCGGGGGGGAAACGGAGCGACACCTGTAATTCCAAAAAGTAATCGATTTTAAATAGGCATTGCATTAGCATCACAACGTTGAAGTAGTAAAGTAGCATTAGACTCTTTTCACTGGAGGAAAAACACAGGTGTAGCTCATAAGATTAATAACAGGAACTACAGAAACAGGAAGTTACTTCACCCTATTATTGACGACCTGTGTGACGATTTGTCTATTGAATGATGTGTAACGCGCTGGTAGCCTTGAAATGGCCGATGAGTGGACGAATACCCGCTGGCCATTATTTATAGGCGGTAAATTACCGTGCGCTGCTGCCTCGGCTTCAATTTGGCGGTCATCGTTTTCCTAACTTCCCTCGTGTGTTACAAGGTTAAAATTTGCCTAATCTCGGATCCTCTGTGCTATAGCAGAATGGAGTGTGTGTGGATGACGGCTGGTTCAAGCAGCCTCACCTGGAGTCAGACTGATTGGACGCTGGGTAAGGCTACACACCGGTTAAGGGTAAACCAGCCATCACCACACACACTCGAGGAGATCTCCTGAATGCAACGTGGAGCACCAGGTCATGTTTCATTGTCTGCAAACCTTACAATAACCCCGCTTCCAACACCACCACCCTGCGTCCTGGTCTAGCAGCCCAGTCATGATTAGTGTTCAGAGCGACACGATTGTCTCACGATTACATTTACATTTAGGGCATTTAGCAGACGCTTTTATCCAAAGCGACTTGTAACAAATGAATACACAGATTCACGGCGGAGTCAACCATGCAGGGCGACAGCCAGCTCGTCGGGAGCAGTTAGGGTTAGGTGTCTTGCTCAGGGACACCACGACACTCAGGTAGGAGGAGGAGCCGGGGATCGAACTAGCGACCTTCCTGTTACAAGTTAACCCGCTCTACCTCCTGAGCTAAGCGGACCCTGCCTCGATGGCAGGGTCCTCGATGGCACCGCTGTTTAAGGTCTATTGATGAATTGACCAAGGTGTTCCACACATCCCTCTCCCCCCAGAACAAGATGTTCATCTACCGGGGCAAGGAGTACGAGCGCAGGGAGGACTTTGAGGCCCGCGTACTGACCCAGTTCCCCAACGCGGAGAAGATGAGGACCACCACTCCGCCCAGTGAGGACACCAAGACATCCCTGGGCCAGTGTATCCAACACCAGTTCCATGATGTTCTGTTTGCTCTTCATTTGTTGTTTGATCACAGCGTGATCCCCGTGTCTACGTGAATAGCGGTGGTCCGTTTCCTTAACCCTTGTGCTTGAAGACATCCAGTGTTTCACAGTGAAGCCCATTCTGGACCTTCCTGCCAAGTTCCAGAACAAACCCGTCTCTGAACAGATCGTGAGGTAAGGTTTTCTCTCGCTCTCTCTCTCTCTCGCTCTCTCGCTCTCTCTGCAAATGACAGTGGTTTTGTATTCATAATCAAACAGTGTGATCAATCTTAAGGAGCCTCATCTATTTCCCCCACCATTGAGAGGCATAACTAGCTTTGCTGTATCTTAATGTGTGCAAAACAGGGGCCACAGCAGGGGGCGGGGAGCTGATTAGCCTCCATGTAAATGTGTTTTTTGGAATATAAAACAACGATATTGACTCTCTAAAGAGTAAGTAATCACCCATTTTAGCAGGAACTTCCGTCTACGAGTGAATGCAATCCGTTGTCGTTATCTGACAGAGAATTTCCTCTGTTGAACATCTTTGTCATTTTATTTTCTAAAATGACACAGAAATGTTCAGCAACACTTTGTGGGACCCAAACGGAGCCGTTGATTTGGGATTTTCCTCCTCATTAAAGCCCGCGTCACCCGCTTCACAGCCCATCTTAAGGCCTTGTTGCGGGACGCGGATGTGGTTCCAGGATGTGACCCCAGCGCAGAACACACTGGGTTGGCCGCTCCAGAGAGCCGCGAACCCAAAGTGTCGCCGCTAACGGAGGCTCGAAAAACAATGGCCGTCCAAAGACTAAACAAAGAGAGCCGGAGAGGAACGTCACGTGCGTCCCGGCGGATGGGATTACAGAGCAACTAGTCAAACAAAGCAGTGTGTTTCTGTGCGCGTGTGTGGGATGATTTTCTTTTTTGGGTCACGGTTCGCTGCACAGACCTGCCGGCCGGCCAGGAGGTTTGTTTGCTGACTGGATCTGATGGGAACATCACGCTTTTTGAACTAGCCAGGGTTAGAGAGGGTGAGGGTGGCGATGAGAGGGTGAAAGGATTCACACACACAACTGTTTACAGTTACAGAATTGTGTTTCACTCCCCATGCACAGCCTCTCTTTGACATCCATTCTCTCCCTGGCTTACTCTCGCTCTGTCTCTCGCTCTGTCTCTCGCTCTGTCTCTCGCTCTGTCTCTCTCTCTGTCTCTCTCTCTGTCTCTCTCTCTGTCTCTCTTCCACCCTTACCCTCTGTCTCTCTCTCTGTCTCTCTCTGTCTCTCTCTCTGTCTCTCTCTCTGTCTCTCTCTGTCTCTCTTCCACCCTAACCCTCTGTCTCTCGCTCTGTCTCTCGCTCTGTCTCTCTTCCACCCTAACCCTCTGTCTCTCTCTCTGTCTCTCTCTCTGTCTCTCTCTCTGTCTCTCTTCCACCCTAACCCTCTGTCTCTCTCTCTGTCTCTCTCTCTGTCTCTCTCTGTCTCTCTTCCATCCTAACCCTCTGTCTCTCTCTCTGTCTCTCTC
Source organism: Molva macrophthalma (assembly GCA_027123675.1). Lineage (NCBI taxonomy): Eukaryota > Metazoa > Chordata > Actinopteri > Gadiformes > Lotidae > Molva > Molva macrophthalma. The sequence goes on along the minus strand of JAOPJO010000069.1, from coordinate 4,014,627 downwards.
TCTGTCTCTCTCTCTGTCTCTCTCTCTGTCTCTCTCTCTGTCTCTCTTCCACCCTAACCCTCTCTCGTCCCCGCTGTCCCTGCTCGGCCCATCACGCCGCTTCACTCGAGGTCTCGCCTCGTTTTCACTCTCTCTCTCTCTCTCTCTCTCTTCTCCTTTATCCGCTGTTCCATCTTGCCGTGTGTGAGTGTCAGCGGTGCGTGGCGACAGAGTAATCCCTGATCCATGCGCCTGCAGAGGTCGTACCAGCAGGGCTGACCCTTGACCCCCGACTGACCTGGTTTTATCTGGGCCCCTGCCTCCGCGATGCTGCTGATTATCACGTCAGCTAACGGGGATGCTGAACACTGATGTAGGGGTAGAGGCAGCGTGCTCTGAAGCCTCCCTTCATCAATGTGTTCATCAGATCGGAAGCCTCTGAGGCACAGCCTGCCACCATCATTTGATTTATTGAGGTGTACTTTCATACTTTTTTAATTTGGGTATATTTTACACATTCAGGGCCACCTCTCATCCGAGTTCATGAGCAACTGCACTCACATCTCCGGTGATTATGCAAAGTAGGAGTGGATTCTTTCTTTCTTTCTTTTCTGCAATCGACAAAAATAAACGAGGAATGCGACCGTTTTTTGATGTCCTTGGCAACGTGGCCCGAGCGAGGATACAGAGAGGAGCTTTGGGCTTTGTTGCCGTGCCAACACTCAAACAGTCCGGCCACCTTTCATCGCGGCCACACTGAGACCGTCCCAAACGCTGAGCGGGCGCGGCCCCGTTGGAGCATGATCTTATCACCGGCAGACCGAACACGGCCATGTGCCCGGACGCCAGGCAGCCAGGCCTTTCACATGTTTTATTCATCTCTGCTCGCAAACGAAGGCCATCTCCACTCAGCGAGCCGTGTGTTGTGATGCCCACAAAACTGGAACAGCCGACGCAGCAGACCCACACTCCGGCCCCGAGGGGCCTGGACTCTGAAGTGGTGGTGTGACGAGGAGGAGGAGGAGGAGGAGGTGCAGAGCGGATGGAGAGAGGGAGCGGTACTAAACCAGGCTGACAGCCACGCCGCGGAGAAGTCTATTAACCTGCGGGACACCCGCACCCCCAGACTGACACGCTCATCCCCTGCTTGTGATGCGCCTCTGGCCCCCTCCTGCATCGGACAGAGCGTCTCCGGGCCCTCAGAGGGAAGCGGGGCCGGGGAGGTGAGCCCCAGCCCGTGCCCGGAGGCGGAGGTCTCAACGGGCTGGACGGGGCCGTCGTGTCCTCAGCCTGACCTGAAGCGAAAGCAATCAACCTTTTTGAATCCGGCCGTCCAGGGGCCCAAACTCTTTTTAATTGACTCTGCTCTCTCTCTCTCTCTCTCTCTCTCTCTCTCTCTCTCTCTCTCTCTCTCTCTCTCTCTCTCTCTCTCTCTCTCTCAGCTTCTACACCGTGAATGAGGTCCATAAGTTCCAGTACTCCAGGCCCGTGAGAAAGGGGGAGAAGGACCCCGACAACGAGTTTGCGGTAACATTTTTTATTTATCGGAATTTTTTTAATTACGTTTAACGTTTTTCGGAATCTCGATTTTTGATTTTTTGGATGGGTGCAGGATTGACGATGAAAACAATACATTTAGAAACATATTATATCCTCACACCCCGTTGAACATTTGGCACTTAACCAAACTAAAATAAAATAAAGTAAAGAAGTAAAAAGAGAACACCTTATATAATAAATAAAATACAATAACAAAAAGTAAAGAGGAATTAATTAGTCAACTCAATATTTAAGGATTGACTATGTTCCATTTGAGTTTGGATTTCATACTTGTTTTGTTGAACAACAATCACCATTGGCATCAATAACCCGTTTGGATGATTTATGCTCGAGAACGTCTGGGGCGGGGTCACACAACTAGTCAGCCAATTTGGAGTCACTGAGGTATAAACCAGGGGATAAACTGGCATCACGACATGCGTGACTCATCAAAGACTCTTCCTCCCTTGCTGCGTTGTATAAAATACTTTTTGTGCCGACGCCCAGAAACCTATCCTACACTACATCATTATTCTGAGTCCGACCGAAGCATCAACCTTCCAGACGTTCACACGCCTAATTGGCAGAATGTCTGCTGTGTTGAACTCGCTCACACGCCGTTCTACATTTCTACGTCATTCCCCCCTAATTGGTTTAAATGGGGAAACGCTTTCATTCTTCTTCTCCTGTGATGCTCACTTGACAAGGAGGAACAGATCATCTTAGGGAAACAGTCACATTTCTCTCCTGTGTGTGTTTGTGTATTTATGTGTGCGTTATTTTGTGTATAGGTTGTGCGTGTATATGCATGTTTGTATGTGTCGTTCTGCGCTTAAGTGAGTGTCTGTGTGTGTGTGTGTTCTTGTGTAGGTCTGTGTTTGAAGGCTTCGCGTTGGTTTGTGTGTGTGTACTTGTGTAGGTCTGTGTTTGCCTAGGTCTGTGTGCACACGCCTGCGTATGTTGTGTGATGTTGTGTGTGTCAGTGCCCTGTGTTTGTGTGTGTCAGTGCCCTGTGTTTGTGTGTGTCAGTGCCCTGTGTATGTGTGTGTCAGTGCCCTGTGTGTGTGTGTGTCAGTGCCCTGTGTATGTGTGTGTCAGTGCCCTGTATATGTGTGTGTCAGTGCCCTGTGTATGTGTGTGTCAGTGCCCTGTGTTTGTGTGTGTCAGTGCCCTGTGTATGTGTGTATCAGTGCCCTGTGTATGTGTGTGTCAGTGCCCTGTGTTTGTGTGTGTCAGTGCCCTGTGTGTGTCAGTGCCCTGTGTATGTGTGTGTTTTCTCTGCTAAAAGCGAGTCATTACTCTTCCAGGAGGTTCCCTCTCGTTGGGGCTGTTAGCAGGGTTTAATGAGCTGCCATCAAGGCAGCGGGGGACGGAGGAGGAGGAGGAGGAGCCGGGGGGGTGAGGTGCTCATCGGGGAGAGGAAAACATGGCTCCCAGCCTACGCCGCTCTCACACGTCTGCCTCTGATTTAGACTGTTGTGACATCATAACCCCTGGCCTCCTCTTCCCGGCCCGCTCGTTAACCAGAGTCCCGGGGGACGGCGGGCTCCTCGGTGTCTTCGGTGCGATTAAAGGTGTTTGGTGTGGTTTGTTGTTGTTTGCCGTACAGAACATGTGGATCGAGAGGACCACCTACGCCACCGCCTACAAGCTGCCCGGCATCCTGCGCTGGTTCGAGGTCCAATGGGGCTCCACCGTGAGTACTGACGGGCAGCCCCGTAAGACGGCCCCCGATCTGAGTTAGCCTTCCGCTCCTCTCTGCAGAGCGGTCCGGCCTCGAGCCCTTTGAAAGACTGCTCCAAAGATTCCAAAACGATGGGACCAATCAGCTCTAGGGGGCGGGAGTTTCAGTTCATGATGGACAGGGAGCAGCGGTCAGCCCGCAGAATTCCAAAATAAAAGTTGATAGACTGAGCACCAACGTTGAAAGATGACCAGAGATCTGCGCGGAAGGCTTTTATCAGAGGAGAGTATGTTGTTGCTTTACGTCCAATCGGATTCGGCGTGAGCGAAGACATCAGGAGCTTCAGTTAGTTCTTTAATCCGATTGGCTGCATTAATAAACTTGAGTTAATTAACTTTATTGAGATCAACCGTTTGAGAGGAAGCGTCTCTTTTCCAAAGGGGGCCTTGAGAACACAAATACACATAAAACAACTCAAAACTCAAAGAGATACCGATAGACAGCATCTCTCCCTCCCTCCACCCCACACCTCCCCACAACACACTCATAACACGCCTTCATCACTCACACACACACGTCCTTACAACAAAGGTATTATTAGACAGATGAGGATGGAATCATGGCCTTGGGCCCCACTCTCAAGGCCCTCAATCCACTAACTACCACCACCTACACCAGCACCACCCGGTCCTCTCATTACCTGGCTAGCTCACGCTGCCCTGCCCAGTCCCGCCCCCCACGGACAACATCGCCGCGTTGACCCGTAAAGAATCCACTGCCTCCGTCCTGAAGGGCGGAGGCCTCTTCCCCGGGGCTCCGTCTTCCACGAGGAGCGGCAGCTTGGCCTCCCGATGAGCCGTGTTCAGGGGCCAGCTCCCTGCAGGTCCGCCCCCGCTGCTCCAGGCCTAATTACCGGCCCCCGGTTAGCCCAGCCTCTGCCCTCCTGGCGCTTTGGACCGCCTGGCCCCCGTGACGCACCGGCGCAGATTGGAGATTTCTTGGCTTTGTTCTGCCTGATTTCTAAATCAAGTGAGGCCCTGTGTTGTCTGTGAGTTCATGTAGAATGAATTCTGCACACAGGCATTCGAATGATTCATCCTATTTAACATTTGCTGTATTTGGTTGACCTAGCTAGATATTAAAAGTAATCCTGGCTAGTGTGGCATTTCCTGCCATTTCCTGGGCTCCCAAGCTAGGTGTTCTGGTCTGCTGACATTTAACACACATGAGTGTGTGTTCCTCGCACACGAGTGTGTTAACGCTGGGCGTGTTCTACAGGAGGAGATCAGCCCATTGGAGAATGCCATGGAAACCATGCAGCTGACCAATGAGAAGATCAGCAGCATGGTGCAGAGGCACCTCAACGACCCGAACCTGCCCATCAACCCCCTTTCCATGCTGCTCAACGGCATCGTGGACCCTGCTGTCATGGGCGGCTTCGCCAACTACGAGAAGGTAGAGTCCCCGGATACCACCCAGGCGTGTCATGGAGACACTGTCACATCATCTGCTGACTCATTGCACACCATTTTTCATTTAATTGGCTCACACTCTTTCTTTCTCTGTCTTTTTTCTCTCTCTGTCTCCTCTCTGTCTCTGTCTGTCTCTTTCTCTCTCTCTCTGTCTCTGTCTCTCTCTGTCTCTCTGTCTCTCACTCTCTCTGTCTGTCTCTTTCTCTCTCTCTCTCTCTCTCTCTCTCTCTCTCTCTCTCTCTCTCTCTCTCTCTCTCTCTCTCT
>JAOPJO010000069.1:3709111-3714474 GCA_027123675.1 Molva macrophthalma | reverse complement strand
CTCCGCCCTCGGGTCCTCACCAGCAGCCACGGGACTCTGTACTCACTGGCCAACATCAGTCACTAGGCCTCCGCCCTTGGGTCCTCACCAGCAGCCACCACCAGGGGGCAGTGAGGGTCGAAAACCGAGAGCCAACGTCTCTGGGGAAATCCCTCGGGAACTGGAGATGTAAATACTGAAGTGCACCAGTGTTACCGTTATTATTATTGTAAAGGGATCATTTGTATTATTGTTTGTTTTCCTTGTCTTGGTTTTGGTTGCTGAATCCTAGGTTGTAAAGTCCAGTTCTGTTGAGCCTCTCTACTTTTTGGAAAGTGAATCGGACACCTTGAGCACCACACAAGATAATCAGAACGTTAAAAAACCAAAAGGTTCGTAGTGGTTAAAACTGAATTGATATCTGTATAAAACAGTTTGCTTGTATATCCTCAATAACATGTATACATATATTATATGTGAATGCTAATTTCTTCATTGAATGGTGTAATGTACAGTTGATGACTGAATGAAGAGAATTCTTGAAATGATGTATTCTTACTACTCACACACACACTGACAATGATGGGCTCTTACTGTCATGCGCACGCACACACACACACACACACACACACACACACACACACACACACACACACACACACACGCGCGCGCACACACACACACACACACACACGCACACACACACACACACACACACACGCAGACATGCACACACAAACTTGAGTCGCCTTTCATCTCTATGCACTCTTGAAGGTCCTTTCTATCCAAGGCATTCAAGGACAGAGTGACCTTGCCCGGCCCCCACTCCCAACTGTGTGTGCCAAGCTGCCCGGGCCAAGGTGTGTGTGTTGAGGGGGGGGGCTTCACAGCTGCTAACAACCCTCATTAACTGGAGGAGGCTGGTAATGGCTGCTAGATAAGAAACACACATCCACCGTTGAGGTGTCAAGGCCGCATGTGCAGAGGAGGACCTCCGTCAGCCTCATTGATATTGATGGTCGGTCTAACTCCCACACACACTCAACTGCTAGGGTATGGGTGTATTTACTCATGTAGGCCACCAGAGTGCGCTACTGGAACACTTATCTGCTAAATCCAGCCACCGCATTATTCCAGTTGGTGGAAAAGGTTTCTAAGCTTCTCTGTTGTCCGTCTTTGTTGTTTATGAATCCTAATTTATCAAACCTCTTTTTAGGGATAAAAACATTGTTACTTTTCTCCGTACATTATTGGATGAAACTAGTCCAGGCCCCCATGTCTGTGCAGAGTACAGAGAGGAAATGGTGCGTAGTTCTGCAGCTATAGACCACATATCTGCAAAAGTGTGCCTAAAAATAATGATCATAATAATAACCAAAAAGTGGATGAACAGGAGGGTCTTGAAGTAATCAAAAAGAACAGCAGATGGCGCCCTGCACACATTTCAAAAGAAAATAATACTTAATTTCAACAACTAAATATGCAAAGAAAAGATGAGAGCGCCCAGTAGGAGGTTCGGGGGGGATAGGGGGCCTGAATAGGATAAAGTGATCAAATAAAGTACAATGATTCCTTATCTGTGCAGCAATGGCCATGCTACGCCAAGGTTCCTTTTACTGGGTCCTCCAGACAAAGGAAAGACCAGCCTATTGTTAAAGTTGCAGTAAACGAACATGATAATGCTGCTCCACTGCTACACAGGATCTCCCTGAGTGTGTGATGGCTGGTTTAACCTGCACACACTGATTACTCAGTGCAACAGGTGTGCAGCCTCACCCAGCCCAGAGTCCAGTCAGACTCGCCCAGGTGAGGCTGCTAAAACCAGCCATCATCCACACACACAGGGTGAGGTAAGTTTCTTTCTCTCTCTCTCTCTCTCTCTCTCTCTCTCTCTCTCTCTCTTAATCATTGAGGTTTGACAGCTCCATCTCTTCATAAAAGCCTTCCACTGCTGACGTCCTCTGTCTGTGTCTGGTCTCTCTGCCTCCACAGAGGTTGTGGTGGTGGTCATGATAATGTACCACCATCAGGCTGTTAATTCAGCGCAGCATTAGAAGCACTTAGTTCAGTCCTGACTGAGACGGACCTTTCACCCGCTGTACTGAAATGTAATGAAGGCTTCTTCAGTCTGGTCTGGAAAATACTGGGAAGTGGAATAATTCCTACTGTTCTGTGTGTGTGTGTGTGTGTGTGTGTGTGTGTCTGTGTCTGTGTGTGTGTGTGTGTCCTTCCATTTGAGATGGCCATGCGTGTCTTTGCGTGTGATTGTGTGTTGTGTGTGTGTGTGCGTGTGTTTTGGACTGTGTGAGTGAGCATGTGTATGGCCAACAGGGAATGTGTGCTTGATCCTGTCATACATCCATACGTATGCGTGTGTGTGTGTGTGTGTGTCTGTGTTTGTGTGTAAGTGCATGCGTGCGTGTGTGTGTGAGTGCGCGTGTGCGTGCGTGTGTGTGCGCGTGTGTGCGTGCGTGCGTGTGTGAGTGCGCGTGTGCGTGTGTGTGCGTGCGTGTGTGTGTGTGCGTGCGTGTGTGTGCATGTGTTAGTGCGTGCGTGCGTGTGTGTGTGTGAGTGCGCGTGTGTGTGTGTGTGCGCATGTGCGTGTGTGTGTGTGTGTGCGTGTGTGTGCATGTGTTAGTGCGTGCGTGCGTGTGTGTGTGTGTGTGTGAGTGCGCGTGTGCGTGTGCGTGTGAGTGTGCGTGTGTGTGTGCGTGCGTGTGTGTGTGTGAGTGCGCGTGTGCATGTGTGTGTGAGTGCGCGTGTGTGTGTGCGTGCGTGTGTGTGTGTGTGAGATAAGAGACAGGACGAGTATGTGGGAGAGGATTACAGCAACATGTCTGCTGTAGTGCTTCTTCACACATCGCCGTGACGACAGGCAGCAGCTTGGGCGTAAGCATGCATATGTATGCGTATATTTGCGCGTGTGCGTGTGTGTTGCATTAATTGATATGTGATGGTACAGCTTTGTGTATGGATGAATGTGTGTGTGTTACTATATATATGTGTGTGTGTGTGTGTGTGTGTATTGTTTTCGTCTTGACCAGCGGGACCACATACAGCCTTAATCTGTGCAGGAACACACACACACACATTCACGCGTTTTGTTGTAAAAGTCCTTCCTGCCCCTCCGTATATCCTCCCTTCCTCTTCCTCCTCTCTCCTCATCTCTCCTCCTTCCTCCCCCTCCTCCTCCTCCTCCTCCTCCTCCTCCTCCTTCCTCCTCCTCCTCCTCCTCCTCCTCCTGCTCCTCATGCCTGGCCTTGGTAATTAGGTTTTGGCATCTAAGAAGCTAAATATATATGAAATATATATATAGGTCTGCAGCAGCATTTAATGCAATAAACCCCACAAATACACACACACACACGCGCACACACACACACACACACACACACACACACACACACACACAAACACACAAACACACAAAGACACAAACACACACGCAAAATACACAGAGGAAGAATACCAGGGACTGAGTGAGGGGAGTGTGTATATTTAGAAACCCTCCTCACACTATTATATTGCTACTGTGTGTATGGGCACACAAGTGTGTGTGTGTGTTTGTCTGTGAGAGAGTGTGTGTGTGTGCATATATATGCCTGTGTGTGCATTTGGCATCCATGTACGTGTCTCCACATGCATGTGTGTGTTGGGGTTTCGGGGTTTGACCGGAGCGGTCGTCTCCACAGCAGAGGCCCCTGGGGGCCGTGAGGTGGGTTCCATGCCAGGGCTGAGCTGTGACAGACGGGGTATAGGAAGAGCCAACATCACAGAGCGTCATGCATGTAATAATATGATGATAGACGCTGGACGGAGAGACAGAGAGAGACAGACACATGGACAGACAGAGACAGAGACACAAGAGAAAGAGAGACGGACAAATGGACAGACAGATGGAGACACAGGGAGAAAGAAAGACTGACAGACAAATGGACAGACAGAGACGGAGACACAGGGACAGAAACAGACAGACAGACATCCTGACAGAGAGAGAGAGACAGACAGATGGGCAGACAGACAGAACAATAGAGACAGACAGAGAGACAGACTAAACAGGCAGAGAGAAATATACACACGCACACGCATGCACACACACACGCACACAAAGATACTTTATTAATCCCATGTCCAGATCTATAGATTCAATACTTATATACTACAATACTACAATACCATTTATACATGCACTATATATATCGTATAATTGTTCTTTGTATGACTCAAACTCCATCTTCTGAGGGCTTGAGGCGGGCATGAATATTAGATATGTTGGAGCGCCTTCCAGAATCCCGACCCGGGTCCCGTGGGTTTGGGTGCCGATGATTTATTCTTAGAAGATTTGGGAAGGAAGCAGAGCATCGTCTACTGTTTCCGATTCCCGTCCTCACAGCTGACCGTTTCTCTGGAACACTAGGGACGCTCCTCCAACTTTAAGGATTATTCTGGAGAACAAGGTCAAAGGACCAAAAGTGTCCGGGACTCTGACCTCGTGCCTTATTCAGACTGGAAACCGTTTAGCCTGCGCTTCAGCCAAAGTGGCGTATAAGTTAGGCTGACAACAATCAAAGCAGGCGATCTGGTTTTCTTGAACATTACAACTTTATTCTCATTAGTAATCAAAGTAAACTTTGTTGCTATCAGTTTGCTTATTTACAGTTTTGTATTTGTTTTTATTTCATCATGTGACGCAATCATTACATCTGCTATGAAAAGGCCACCGGAAAAAGAACGTAAGCGGCTCGCGTTTTAAATATTTAGAGTTTATATTTAGTCTAATGCCCACGCCACGCCAATGTTTCATTTAGGCTGCCTTCAGGGTACATGGTAATGGGTGCTTGTCTCGATAAAACATCATTTGTGTGTGTGTGAGAGGGAGAGAGAGGGAGAGAGAGGGAGAGAGAGGGAGAGAGAGATTCGGAGACAGTGGTCCCAGGCGTTCCACATAGATTACACAGAAATCTTTCTGCCAAGTTCCCAGCTCAGGCTGTGCGAGGAGAGTCGGGGAACCGATGTTAGCGTGGCTTAAATTAGCCGACATTTCCAAGTTACTTTCCTCCCGTCTTAACGCCGGGGACTCGTGTGGTCATCGCTGTACGACGCGCTGATTGGAAGGCTCTTTTTTCACACCGGTGACATGATGATGATGATGATGATGATGAGTTTTTCATAAGAAAGGTTTCTTCTGGTGGAGAGAATATATAACAGGATGATGGAAATAGCCCAGACGCAACTGTGTGTGTGTGTGTGTGTATGTGTGTGTACATATGTATGTGCCTGCATGCATGTGTGTGTGTGTGTGGTGGTTATAGGTGTATTCATATATGTGTGCATGTGTGTGTGTGTGCGTATATGTTTGTATATGTGTGTGTGTGTGTGTGTGT
>JAOPJO010000069.1:3682697-3692821 GCA_027123675.1 Molva macrophthalma | reverse complement strand
CACACACACACACACACACACACACACACACACACACACACACACACACACACACACACACACACACACTCTCGGGTATGACCTCATATGAGACGTTTCATCGTAATGATCCGTGACGGCGAGACGGACCGCACCAGGGATTAAAAATGCCACTGGTATCATTACAACCTGCTTCTATGAATAGATCCATGACCCCCTGCTCCCCAGTGGCCTGTTCGGGGGCATCAGGGCTGAGTGCGACTCCTCTGCTACTTTCCCCCACCTTGCCAAGGGCTCCGATATTGAAGAAGCCGCTAATGACAGAACGCCTCGCAAGAGGCAGGCTACTTTGCTGTGGCTAGAGAACAGGATCGATGTTATCCTCCCGGGTAAGGGGTGAGTACGGTGAGGACCCCTTACCCAGGGGGGAGAGAAGGGGGAGTAGCTGTTCAGCCCTTACCCAGGGGGGGGAGAAGAGGTGTAGCTGAGGAGCAGACCCTATACACCCAACGTTTAAACTAATCCTCAAACACTTTTCAGGAATGATGAACCAGTGCTGTGCAATGATAAAAGTGTTCATTCTAATCCATTCAGCTTTCATAATAAAGGTTTTATGTATTCTAAGAGTCTGTAGACTCTTTTCTCAGAGGTGTCATCGTAGGACAAACACAGGTGTTTCTCAGAACACTAATTAGGGGTCTGCTCCTTCTATGTGCCAGGACACAGGTAGTGGAGTAAGCTAAGATAGCTCTGCTACCTGTGCCCGTGCACATAACAGGAGCAGAGCCCTAATTAGTGTTCTGACACCTGTGTGTGTCCTTTGTGACATCTTTGTAAAAAGCGTCTATTATGGACAGTTCTTTTGAGATACTGAAATATGCATCAACGGAGGAAGAAAGCGGGCGTGAGATGGTTTCTAAACATAGGGGGGGGGGGCATTGGTGACATTAGAGCTGGGTTTGTAATCATCTTTTTTTTTTACTGAACCCAGCTATTTTCGACGGCCCTCACATCTCTATCCTCCATCTGCCCCACTGATTCCTTTCATGCCTCGTTCAAACAATGAACCTGCTCGCTCTCTCCGTGTATTTCAATGACTCACTCCATGTCTTTCAATGTCTCTCTCTCCCAATGTGTGTCTCATTCCTCCCATGTACTTCAGTGTCTCCTTTAGTATTTTGATGATTCTCTCCCTCTAGTTCAAGGTTTCTCTCGCCATCCATTTCCATGTCTGACGCCTCCATCTCCATCTCTTGAATGAGTTTGGACGAATATCTAGGTGGAATAAGAGGTAACGCTGCATAACTCCGCCACACCTTCGGTTTCAGGTGTTGGTTCCCAGGGTGGCTACAGAAGGCGTCGACTCGACAGCTGTTGGAAAACAGGAAGAATGCTCCTTTCTTTGGGTTTTCATCAATATTAAAACGTACCCATCTCATGTCTTTGGAGTCTTGTTTGAGGAAACATGCGTCACGTAGAACTACTTTTAAACGTAAAAATTGATAAAAAGGAAATACATTTTTATATGGGATTCAAACTCATACCATTATGGGAAAATAAAGGAAGGTCGGATACTTTTCCAGTGCGCCATCATCAACACATTGGATTTGAGGTGTAGCATTAAAGTCATACATCTGTCATCTCTCTTAAAAGCAGCAGCAGCCAGATCATCTATGCACTTAAGACCACTTTGGTTATTTTAATGTTTATTTTGACTTAATCTTGTGGAAACGTGAGATTCAAGATCCTGCATCAGCTGCACAATAAACAAACAAGTTGTTAAAACCTAAAATGCCTCAAATAGAGGTCCCTCCACTGCTTTCAACCAAGAACACAGAGACAAGCAGTCAAGTTCATGTGAGGAACAAAGGCAGGCCATTAATAGCAGGCTGGACACAAAAGGTCTTCATCCATGTTGGGCTTTCCTACACACAGTGGAACCACAATTAACATATTGTGCCTTCAATCTGAAACAGATGGATAACATTTGTACATAAAGAATGCACTTTCTATGCAAATAACTTTAAAGGCTGACAACCAAGTGATGCACAGTGCCTCCCAGCTTCCCTTTCCCCGCAGAAACGAACACTTCTGTCCGTTTTCTATTAAAAGATATTCAAATTTCACAGTGGGTTAAGTATATTCAAATGTTTGGTTGAGGTTTATCTACAATTGAGTGAAGCCTACCAGAATCATCCCTCAGTCTCCGCCCACTTCTGTGAGCATGGAGCTGACCCGTCTGGTTCACCACCTGGTGGTAATTGGTTGATTGGCCAATTGGTTAATTAGTTATATGCTACACCTACAGCATCCCATTGTGGTGTTAATGGTGCAATGGGAAAGGATCCAAACTTGAATTTATTTTCCCACAATGGTATGAGTTTGAATCCTGTGACAAAGGTTTCCTTGTTTGTTTGTTTAACGTTTAGAAGGGCCGAATCGTTGTCCCACGTGACAAACGTTTCCTCAAACCAGACTCCAGAGAGCGCACAGAGCCCCGAGAATCTCCTCAGGCAACAGACCAACGAAGAAGAACATGAATCGTCTGCAACCTTACATCGTCAATGTACGAGGACGTTATGGACTTGAGTGAAACCAGAATTATAGTTTTTTGTTTGATTTGTCGTCCATAGTCTCACGCATAAGAAACCTTATCTTATTACTTTGTTTCATAATATCCCCCACAACACACACACACACACGCAAGCAACACACACTCGCACACAAACTCACACACACATGTAACCTGATATATGACCTGACTGTAGAATCAGCTGATGAATATATCATCCTGATGGTCAGTGTCAATGACATAGTTGATCAAATCTGTACTCCTCGGACTCGCTATCTGACCTTGGACATGTCGACTTATTTGTTTTTGTTGGAAACAAGAGTTTCCACATGTATACTGCATGTGCTTGGCCTACAGCGATGAAGAGGGAGGATACGCTGCGATAAGTAGAGCTGGGGTGAAACTCCATACCTGCTGCTGAAAACTGCTGAAATATACAACTTCAAATGTAAATCACTTTGTACAAAAGTGTCTGCTAAATGAGGACAGTATTTAGATTATAAATATAACAGCGAGTGAGTCATTTTGTGACAGCTGCAAATTTGATAGGAGCTTAATAAAACAATATTTTCAAACATTTTAAAACGAGTGACACAGCATTATGGTGCGTATGCATTTCACATAAAAATTGTTATATGATAACAAGAAATGGATAAGGGAATCCAAAGTTTTCGAACAAGATGTGTCTATTTTATCATCATGAAAGGATTATAGCTTTAAGCTGTTCACCAGGGATTTTCAGATCACATTTTTTGGAAGGCAAGTCCACGCAGTCCACCAGAACATATTCTCACAGAGCATTTCACTCTCTCAAGGCTGCCTGATGCTATGGTTTTTCTAACAAATATTAGAGACCCTGACAAGAGGAAAAGCATCACAATGTATTCTGATGAGAAGGCCGACCCCACGAGTTCTGTCGCCTACTCATAGCTACTCCCTCCTTTAAGGTCAGTACTCGCTGACAGCCAATTCCTAATGGACAACGTAAACGAGAAAGGGCCAATCCATGAGACATCACTGGAAGAGAGAGAAAACAAACTTGTTTGCCAAAAGCAACATATTCAATCGATTTACGTAGGATCCAAGAATACCCTGGATCAGGAACCAAGAGACAAAAGAAGCTTGGAAAGCTAAGAATGTTTAGTATATCCAGAGATGGAGCGGCACCATCGTCACCATAACAGCAAGAGATTGGCAGATAGATAGCGACAGGGAGCAGGATATGGATCTTTGATATAATGGGAAACACATAATCATTCACCATCATCATAGATTATACTGCGACTAAACCAGCACATCGTCGTCCTCGTCGCCACCAGGCGCTCTATGTGTGCCTGGTGTGCTCGGTGCTGCTGTGCGGCTAATTACAGCAGGTCCTAAATCCAATGAGCACACAGAACAGATCATGCCAGGTTAAAAATACACAGGCCGGCGGAGCATCCATACAGCGCACACACACACACACACACACACACACACACACACACACACACACACACACACACACACACACACACACACACAGGCTATGACCGCCACAAACAGGGAACAGACATTCATCAGCAACACAGGTGTAATTAGCAGTGGGATAAAGGGAGTGCCATTAGAAAGGAAAAATATATTTATATCCTGACTGAAAGCCTTCCATCATTCCTAATGGGATAGGTGATGGTATGGAGTATTGCCCTTATCCACACGGTATTTCCAAAATGGCCTATTTATAGATATTTAGTAATGGATTGATGGGAGAGACGAATGAACGTGGTATGTGGAGTGAATTGTAGCCACAAACTGATAACATCAGTAGATCAGCACAGGGAAAAATGTGTGTTTGTGTGTGTGTATGCGTGTGTGTGTTGGTGATAAGGGTTTATGGGGAAAGCAGCAGTGAATGACAGATGGCATGTTGTGTACAGGATGTTCTGTATCTTAAACCTGTATGAAGCACAGGTGTTAAATCCAGTTTTTCACGCTGAATAATTCTCACCAAAAAGGCAAAATAATCATAATTATATAATTATTATTATATAACACAACAAACGGGAAACAGTGAATTATGCCGTGACGTCGTAGAGCACTCATCCTGAAGACGCTTTCTTTCCTACTTCAAAGCCAAAAGAATTCCCTTGAAAAATGAATTATGGAAAAACTGGCGGTAATAATTCACCGTCAAAAATTAGCGTGGACCTCTTTCAAGAATATTACCATTTTTTAACTACAAACGGCAGGTCCTGTTGGATTCTGGGTAATGAGCGATCTGGACGCGGCGGATTAGCTCATGGTTTCGCTGAGAACGAGCCAAAACACAATGGAAAGAATAAGACCCATTGAGAGCATGAGTTAGCCTGTGGAGCTAAGGCTACCTCACATGTTTATAAGCAAGTAGAGGAAACGAAAGAGAAAACACTTTGGTTTGGTTGATCGGTCCGTGCACTTTTAATTTCAAGTCTTTTTCTATTAGTATTGATGAGAAAGTCTGTTTTAAAACTGTATTTTATATTGTATTTAATGAGTTTGAATTGACAAGAAACTAATGTTTTACATCCAAGCGGTGTGTGTGTGTGGATAATTCAGTCTTACACACCCACATACACCCGCCCACACACCCACATTCACACCCAGATACACCCACATACACCCGCCCACACACCCACATTCACACCCAGATACACCCACATACACCCGCCCACACACCCACGTACACCCGCCCACACACCCACATTCACACCCAGATACACCCACGTACACCCGCCAACACACCCAATTACACCCACATACACCTACCCACATACAGCCACACCCGCAACCACCCAGATACTGTGTGGGGCAGACACCTCTGTCTCCCAGTGTAGGGGAACAGGCTGTTCAGTGGACATCCTGGTTATGCAT
This sequence comes from Molva macrophthalma, assembly GCA_027123675.1. Lineage (NCBI taxonomy): Eukaryota > Metazoa > Chordata > Actinopteri > Gadiformes > Lotidae > Molva > Molva macrophthalma. The sequence goes on along the minus strand of JAOPJO010000069.1, from coordinate 3,687,381 downwards.
AAAGTACATCTGTGCACCGGTGGCCAGGGACTGTCCAATACTTTACACTGCAGGACACACACACACACAGACTCAGGCACACACACACACACACACACGTAGACACAGGCACACACACACACACAGGCAGACACACACACACGCACACACACACACACACACACACAAACGGACGCAGGCACACACACACACACACACACACAAACGGACACAGGCACACACACACACACACACACACACACACAGGCAGACACACACACACGCACACACACATGCACACACACAAACGGACGCAGGCACACACACACACACACACAAAAACAGGGACGCACAAGTCTTTCTATGACCACATTACTGTATTTTTAGGCTCCACAAATACATGTACTGGGAACACACACACACACACACAGAGTGAACACAGTGAACATCTCCTCCACAGGTGTCAGGGGATACAACGCTGTGGTTGCTACGGTAACAGAACCGAGTCAGGTGGACAGTTTTGATGGAGTCAGTCCAATCTCTTTATATTTTGTGTGTGTGACATTTTCTGAAGACCCTTGTAAATGTAATGATAATTTGTGATGGTTCAGGAACTTAAAATACTGTAGCTTGTGTAGGCCTACAACATTTCAACCATCTTTCAATGTCTCCAGATTCACCTTTTCTTTTCACACTGGCAAATGTGTAACGTTCATTTACTACCCAAAAAATAAATAGAAGAGATTGAGTATGTTTGAATATTATTGTAGCATAATTTCTGAATACATTCAATCCACGGATCCAGTACCATTAATGGGCGCAGCCTAATTGATCCGTAGATATATTGAGATATACAGACAGAAGTAACAAACTCAGCATCGGTCACTACCAGACAGCTTCCCACTTTGCTCCTCCAACAGACTCACAGATGGAGCTGCATGCATTATTTCGCCCGCCACCGTTTCGATCAAAAGAAAAACGTCAAGGAAAGGTAAAGACTTCCTTCCTGGACATGCACAAAGGGTCTCAGAGCAAAGGGAAGGTTCAGTGGGTTATGTAGCGAAGCAGTTCTCCACAGCTTTCTGAGAAGCGAACGTCAGAGTGAAGTGGACACACACACAAGTGTGTGTGTGTGTGTGTGTGTGTGTGTGTGTGTGTGTGTGTGTGTGTGTGTGTGTGTGTGGGGCATCTTGCTCAAGTATGCTAACAGGTAGGCTGCGGACATTTGGGGATCAAACCCAGTACCAATCAGCTATTACACTATCCTGTATCTATCCCACTACTTTAGCCATATCACTATCCTGCCCCCTGCTTCCCCGTATTAAGATAACAGATTTACTTGTATGCAATTGTGTATTGCTCATGGTATGCTATTTGGTACATTAATATCTACATATCTAATTAAGACATGTATTGCATTATTCGTTTGGAATGATTTCTACATTATCAAAATACTAATCAGATTATATATTAAAATACATAATAAACCCCCCTAAGCATAACTCAAATGAGAGGTTACCCCCACCTCTCTGTGCACTCTGACACAAACATGGTCAAGTGCTGGGGAAGGATTACTGATGGCTTTTCCCCACAGAGAAGACGGCTCGCCAAATTCATTTATAGATTCAATCCGAAGCTCACAAATCTGTATTAGGGATGCCAGAAATACCAAAAAACTCTTGGTTGCATTCATGCAACAAATGTAACTTTTTATTATCATGCTTGTCTGGATATGTACCCACGGAAGCCTTTTACAATACTGCTTTTTTATAAGGTTTTGTAAAGACAATATTAAATAACCTACCATTATATAACCATTAAATAAAAAGTACAATAGTGGGTTTGAATAGATTCATTAAAAGTGAACTTCCAAGACACAACAAGGTAAGAGCATATCATGATAACGAACTACAAGGCAATCATTGACCAATCATTGACCAAACCACCGATTTTACCAAATATCTGACTGCAGATCCATTCTCTGTTGTTCATCATTATGTTGCCCAAAAGCAAAAAAAAGAATCAAAGCAAGATTAAGCAGAAATCTACCAAAAACATATCCATATACACAACATGAGTCGTAGGAAAGTATCCATATTGCGTACGTGGAAATATTTGATTTGTATATATTTTAGCACATGTTCATTCCATTTTGGAATCTTACCACATTCCAGAAGAAGGGGTTGAAGAGGACAGCAAGCACAGCCACACAGAACCTGGGGTCACACACATCCACGTACCTCAGGACCTCCCCTAGCAACGACATGTCCACCTGGAAACCAAGGACAGGGACACAAGTTTGTCTCCTCCTCGTCATAGACATGCATGACGACACATGTAAAAGTATGAATAATACCAAAATATGCACATACATAGACAAAAGTGTGTTTATGCAAATGCATATGTATGTCAACAAATTTGCACGTGTATAAGAAATACAAGAAAAAATGTGGCACAGCTTGTGGTATAGTAAGTTTAACGCCTAATCGACTATGAGGGTATACCATTTACATTTAATAGGCCTTATTCAAGTCAATAATGTCATAAACTGTCCAAAATCCACGTTGAAAAAGTGTCTGAACACCGTTTGTACTAAATCTAAATTATACTGTGTTACTTGATGTGGCACAAGCTGGTTTAAAAGAGAACTATTGTGGACAGCATCTAAATCATGGACAGCTTTGCAGAAATTAAGCGCCTGAATACAAACCCTACGACCAACAGCCCAGCTATCGACTCATCTTAAGGAAAGATCAAAGACGATGTTGTTCTGTGAAGCAGCAACCAGAGACGTCATCATACAGTCCCACATCAACTGACACCCTCACCTGACATTATCCAAATGACCCTCTGCCTCTCTCTCCCCCCCTCTCCAACTGACAGCGAGGCTATTGATGAAGGCAACAAAGCAATCCTTTAACTCAACTGACTGACCTTGTGTCTGTGGACTCGGGACCATTTGGTAACAAACACAAGAAAAATGAGGTCAACATCAAAGCTTTAAGGAGTTTGTGTCTGGACTGGAGTTGTCCTTCTGGAAACGCTTCAAGTGTTGTTTGAACATCCTTTAGGCGAGCTAAGCTGTTTTGTACGCTGACAGTCATGGACCCAAAGGGATCGCAAGGGATTTTTTTTTTTTTATCTCTTTATCTTTTATTTTATTTTATACTGACCCTGATAAAGACATCAAAGCGTCTTGTGGCCGCAGACTGCCATGGGTCAGAATGACGTGGCTGTATATGGGGTGACCGAGGGGTGTACACCTTTACAATGCACTTCTTGTAGTTTTACAAAAACACTTCATGAATCAGTTCAGGGCCTTAATCTAATCACCATTAAGAGTGACACAGTTACATCTCCTCAGGTGTTTCTGCAGAGTCAATGGTGTAATAAATGTACTGATGGATGCCACTTATAATGCAATAGTTTCAACCAAAATGGAAAAGTCCAGATTTGCAGTCAGTCACCCATCAACCACATTGTGATGGGTTGCATGTGAATTATAGTCTCGCGAGAGTAAAAAAAATGTCAACAAACTATTAGTACGGACGTATTGCCTGCGATGTGCATGCCTTACACTACAGTACCGACTAGACGTGGCATTTGCAATGAGTTCATTGCACTATCAACCGTGGGCCAGAATGCTATTATTAAGCCAGTGACTCAAAAGGATTATGTTGTTATCCGTACTGGCTTAATACGAATGAATGACATCCTTGCACCTCAATTGAACGAGATAACAAGTCTCTCCTTTACATGCAAGCCCATCCACGTTATTTCCAAGCTGTACCTTATTATAATGGACCTCTCACCCTTTACTGCATGCTAATATAAGTCATATCGCTGTACTGTACCTTGCTGTAATCCACGTTACTCAAGCCTCCACAACAATCCAGGACAACGTGGTTATTATTCGCCAATGTGAATGGAGCACTCATGAACAGTTTAAAAATGACCAAATATTGAGATTACTACGCGTGTTGAATTCATAAACTAATATTATACAGTAGCAGAAAAATGAGCAGGTAAAGAGAAAGCTCTGTGAGACGTTAGCTTGACAGCTATGTTCATGGAACCTCTGACAAGCTCTGTGCATTCTGGGTAATGTCGTTCGGGTTCAAACCAAAGTCCATTCAGTGCTAGGGGTCAGACCGGCAGGTCAGGAATGTTGCTACATAACCAGTACAGCAGGTCGTTGCATATAGTTATCACCATTCCGTATTTTTCTCCAGCCAACAAAAAATCGAAAAAAAACACACTAGAATGTATCGTCGTGTTTTTTCACCTTACTACAGCGACACCTATCGATTGGTACGCTTAGGGGACGAATAAATGATCTTGCGTTAACAAGTCGTTCGTGTTTTTCCGCAGTTACATTATTCCGCATCTCTCTCTCTCTCCCTCTCTCAACCCTCCCCTCGTATATTTAATATCTGCTCTGCCTTAAACCAGCCTCCTTGTTATGTTCCACTCTTTCCTCTCATGTTTTCCTCAGGGTCACCTCCGCTTACCACTACCCACTAATGTTATCTTTCTGTCTCTTGTTTCGCTCTCTGTCCCTGCTTTTCGCTTAACCCCCTCCTGACACACTCCGGTAATCGATGTGTATTCATTAGGGTTGATGTAGCTTGTTAGCTGTCAGGCCCCCTGTGTGGACAAAAGAGACTTTTTACTTGACCAAGCATGTGAATCTGTCATTATATAT
>JAOPJO010000069.1:3642879-3662309 GCA_027123675.1 Molva macrophthalma | reverse complement strand
CTCTCTCTCTCTCTCTCTCTCTCTCTCTCTCTCTCTCTCTCTCTCTCTCTCTCTCTATCACTCTCCCTCTCTCTCTCCCTCTCTCTCTCTCCCTCTCCCACTCTCTCTCCCTCACTTTCTCTCTCTCTCTCTCTCTCTCTCTCTCTCTCTCTCTCTCTCTCTCTCTCTCTCCCTCTCTCTCTCTCTCTGACAATCTCTATCTCTCACCTCCTAATAATTCACATACTTTGTGTGTTCTAGATATTGGCTTGGGGAATTAGTATCTCCCAGCATAAGGAAGAAAGAGAAACTAAATCAATTATCTATGTGCTCCTCACTGCTCAAAGTGTGTGTGTGGGTGTCTGTGTGTGTATGTATTTGTGCGAGCACACGTGTGTGTTTGTTTCTCTGTCTGAACGTGTGTGTGTGTGTCTGTGTGTCTGTTTGTGTGTATGAATGTCTGTGTGTTTGTCAGTCTAATGTAATAACACAAGTCTACAGCCCTGACGGGGCCACGCGCTCCACCTATAATTGCATCCGTCAGTTACACTCCAGAATATCTTCTGTGCAGCGCTGAACAGCGCCGTGCCTTTCATCAGACCTCCTCGCCGTCTCCTGCCGGGCCAGCCTCATGTGACGGCACCTTCTGACATCGCACGGCATTCATGCAGTCAGTCCCATCTCAGCTGAGCAGCCATGGGGATTGCAGCCTGTCAGAGCTGACACGGGTGGAGGTACGCTTCAGTGGATTACAGTCCGGTAGCTGACGTAGCACCGTTGGAAAACTCCATTCAGGACTCAAAGCACAAAATGTATGAATTATATAAACGACAATATCCTCAAGGTTAGCGCTGCTGACAGGCTTGGGTCGTTAGGAACGTATGGATAAGATGGATCGGGGCTCCAAATTGATTTGTTGTCTGACTCTTTGTTTATGGCGTTTAGTGTTCGCTCTCCACCTGTCCACCAGATGTCCTTAGATCTTTCCCCTCCCTTCACAGATCCCTCCCATCTGCAATCACTTCATTCCCCTCACCTGTCAATCTTCCCACCTGCTCCTCATTCCCCCATTAGTCTCTCTCATTATAAACCAGTTCACTTCATTTGTTCCCTGGTCGGCTCTTTATATTTGTCATGTCCCATTATCCTTCTCTAGTCTCTATCCTTATCGCTAGTCCTTAGTGTTTTTCTACCACGTCTTGGAGCTGTGATTTGAGTTTCTGTATTAAAAGCCTTTTTTGTAGGCCTGAAAAGGAGTTATACCTCCTACAGAATTGCCTACATGGAGAATAGCAATGTATTTAAAGGAGCTATATGTAACAAATGTATAGTAGTCAATCATAAAATGACCATGATATATTATCAGAGATGAAGGAAACATGCTAAGTAAAAACACTGGCTTCTCCGACAATAATGCCAATCCAGTTTGTTCTCCTTTGAATAATTATTTTGATGATTTCTTCTCCGGGAGCCCTGGGTTGCCAGATATGAAAATAATTGGCACACAAACCATGTGTACCATGGCTGCAGCCATGGAAGTCAGCAAAACACTGGATCAATGATATTGTACTAGATTCTACCCAACCTAAAAAGCCACGTCCTCTTTGGAAAAAGCTCCATGAGCAGAGCCATGCTACAACATGGGAACATCTTGGAGCTTCATCTTGGAGCTTCTTGGGCTCTGAGACAGCTCAGAGCCATCAACCTGGAACCTGTGCGAGATTCTATTTTTTTAATAAAAAAATGTAAATGTTTTTTTCATTCCGATTATTTTTGGACAACCCACCATGTAAAATCACACAAAGTGCCCAAGTGAAACAAAGGCAGAACTATTTGGCAATTGCTTACTGGCCTTACTTTGTTAGCGATTCTTTATTCTACTATCCTAAATCCTGATTTAATCTTGGGGGGGAAAGTATGTCAGGCTTCTGGTGTTGCTGAGCATCACAGCTAACGCTATTCCTCTTAGCATCGTACTCTGGTAGTATGTATCCTGGTTAACCAGCCCTGAAGCACGGCAGACTGCTACTCAATAAATAACCTGTTCAACAAGTCTGTTTAAAATGTATTCAGTCATTGTTTTCTAACTCTCTCTCTCTCTCTCTCTCTCTCTCTCTCTTTCTCTCTCTCTCTCTCTCTCTTTTTACACACACACACACACACACACACACACACACACACACACACACACACACACGCAAAATGTGCCTTATGCTTTCTCCCCAACTCTCTCTCCCGCTTTGTCTATCTGTCTGTCATGCTTGTTCATCCCTCCCACTCTCTCTCTCTCTCCTGTCTGTCTCCCCAGCATAACGGAAAGGCACGGCAATTATCAGCGGCAATTGGCTAATTATATCACGCTGGGAGTGCTGTAACTGAACTGGAGGAAGCTGGCATAAGTACCCTCCTGCGTCTGCAGGGCCAAACGCTTGGTTTTTCCACCAGCTAGTGCAGTATAGTGGGTTGACTCCCCCCTCGCTGGAGAGGTTTTGGGTTCGATCCCCAATGTCCACAGCCTAACCTGTAGGTACCCTTGAGAAGATTCCGGATTACTCCTACCTGCTCCTTAAGGTCCGAGTCTGAATTCATCGTAAGTCGTATTCAGTCATTCCCCTGTGAGTCATAGAATTACATTTATTTATATTTGGGGAGAGTTCATTACAGCTTGGGATAAAAGTGGCCTCTAAATAACTTTAATAACCCCAAAAGAAACATGACACACAAAAGACAGATGAAGCCAGCTGGAGACCCCCAAAGGGTGTGTGAAAAGGCAAAATGTTCAGACAAATGTTGATTAAATGTTCTTTTTATTTTGTATCTACGACACAGCTGTCTCCTGCTCTCTTGTTGGCGTAGCAGGAAGGCAGAAGCTCCCTTATCTCTCTGACATGTCTCTCTCTGCACCCTTTCCTCCACTCTGCTCCCCCTGCTTGCTTATCCATCCATACTCTCTCTGTCACAATGTCTCTCCTTCTGTTTTCCTCTCTCTGTAATCTCTCTCTTCTTCTCCTCTCTCCTGCCATTTCTTACACATCCATCCACCCCCCCCCCCCTCCGGGACACCTCTCTCTTTCTCTCTCTTTCTCTCTCTCCCGCTCCATTTGTCTCTTCACCTCCATCTGTGACCCCATGGGGCTCTTGTGTTTACCCAGAGTTAAGAGCTTCTTAAAGGGGTGACAGGGGGGCTCCAGTCCCTGTAGTGCTGTTTGATATGCATCGGGTCAGTTTAGCCAGACTTGGCGTTGAAGGTGCCAAGAGGGATGAGTGAAGCGGGAACATGTTGTCGTTCAGATGAAGAAGGGCAGAAATCACAGAAGGGACTTTATGTTGTACCGCTGGTGTTAGTATTGTTGTTGTGACTGTGACTCAGAGGCACTCAGAGGTCTCCAATGCTGCCTAGGGACTTCCACAAACAATCCCCATTGTTTAAATGGCTTTAACTGAGAAAATATGGAGAGATGAACCATCTGGTAAGGTTGGGTTCCCATAAAACTCTCGTCATTCTTCCCAGCACGAGGCCTACTGGTCCTACTGGTCTGGTATCTCTACACAGATGGTTGGTGTCCACATCGTTGACCATGGGTCGAACACCAATACCCATGCAGTGCTGACAAATCACTGAAATGGCTCAACATCCGTCCATTTAGTTCTTTTGATCATCAAAGCCAAGTCAATGTCTCCTCACACACGTGCCAACCCAACACTGCTGCCGTCACCGCTAACAGGCTTGGGCCATTAGCACCACTTCTGTTAGCACCACTTCTGTTAGCACCACCTCTGTAGCCATTATGATGTGGAGTGTGAGATTCCCACAAAGGCTTCCGTCCAGTGCGGCGGCCGCTTAAGCGTCAGCGGGGTTAATTCATGTAAATGTAAAGCAATGGCAATGAGCCACGGAGCTTCTCTCTGTTCTGGTCGCTTCAGGGGTCTGCTGCTGAAGGGTGACACACTTGCATTGGTTGGATGATGTTCTGACCTCCAAGGGCCGGTCCATAATCAAGCATCGTCCCTCGTATCCAATCAAACCTTTGATTGATTGTGCCGGTCGGAAGTGTGTCAGGTAGGCCCTTCTTCAGGAGGTTCTGCCGATACAAACTGTGGCACGCACATCCTCCTCCTGGTCGTTGGTATTCTAGTGCCAGCAACTCATCGCTCTTCACACTACGTAGTGGATCATGGGATTCAGGAAGCTTTGATTCGTCAAAGGACTCCAGCGATACACAGTAGATATAGCTGAAGGGGAACAATGAGCTCTATATCTCTGAGATAAGCTTAAGATAAGAAAGGCTTGGAGGTTTTGTTTGACCGTGGCAGGGACGGATTTGCCCAGCTCTTTAATGAGGGTTGATGGGCAATGCGAGTTACCTTCACTAGTTGAGTCTGCTACCTGTGCCCTGGGACATTAAAGTATAAGCAGACCCATAATTAGTGTAATGAGTGACACCTGTGTTCGTCCTTCGATGACACCTCTGTGAAGAGGCTCCATTGGAAAGGTTCGGTTCCAGAACGGACCCGACACACTAATTGAGCAACATGGGATCTTCCCTTGGCAACAACATAAAAAACTGTAAGTCATATTGTTAATGAGTATTCATTCATTTTAATTAGTTTGCCAGAGGGCCGGCGTGCATCACTGCTCTGTAATTTAATGTGTCTCTCCATCTCGTTGAACATATGGCTCTCTGGTACTCTGGCTCTAACTCCTTCATTCATTCACGCTGGGTTCTCACAGTGCTGGCTTTCCACACTTGTTCCTGAAAGAGAAAAATGCCTGATAACCACTACCTGTTGTTTAATGTCTGAATATGTTGTGAGTCATAGTCATAGTCAATCGTCATTCAACTGTAATTCATAGAATACAATTGAATTATTTGTTTTCGGTTTATAACAGCTTGAGATAAAAGCGTCCGCTAAAAGACTAAATCTTAAATATTGTGAAGCCAAAAGAAGCATGGCACACAGATGGATGAAGAAGCTGTATCCAGCCCGGAAGTGTGTGTGTGCAGGGGGGGAGCTTTTCAGACTCTATTTCACTCACTTTATTTTTAGTTACTCTCTGGTTAGTATAGCATGAAGGCACAAAGTCACTCCTCTCCCCTCCGGCTCTCTCTGACATGCCTCTCTCTCTGCCCCGTTTCCTCAACTCTGCTATTCTCTCTCCCTCTGTGGGAACAGGAAGGAGATGTGCCAGTGAATGATGAATCAGATATTTGGACTGGACAGAAGATACCCTAGGAACACTCAGCTAGTTGTGAGGTTCAATTATTTAAAATAATGCAGTCTTGAGAATAAAAAATAAATTACCAAATCCATTCATTCCCTTCCTCAGTCCGGAAGATTGTTTCATGACTCAAATTATGACCATGAATTATGAAACGATGTTGTGGATGAAGACGATCGTGGTAATGACAGCGAGGGTGTTGGGTAGTGCGCTGACCTCAGGGATAAATCATTTGTTTTGTCGTTTTTTCTGGTTCCCTGCGATATGGTTGTAGTATCGGTACCATATCAATATGGTCGAATGACATAAGATATCGTTTGGGATTTGGTTCATATGTTGATTAACGCTTATTAAAGTGATCCAGTGTTCCCATCGGCCTCCAAGCCTCTACCTCCTCAGTCACCATATTGTGAAGAATTGCTTCTCAAGTTGTACCTATCCGTGGTTAGTAGTTAATACAGGAACTCTAAATAGCATCACATTATCATATAGAGTGTTTTGGGTGAAGAGTATTGTGGAAAAAAAACATAACAGAAGGACTTATTTCTATTATTTAGAGAAGAAACCTGTTTTTTCCCTTAGGGCAACCACTGAAAAGCTACACCAACGCAGTGGAATGGGCCACTTGGTGTATCTTTACATAGTACTTTATTTATCAGATCCATCGTATCTTCCCACCTCTGTCTTTGTCTCACCTTCTTTTCTGTACTTCCTTACTTTTACTGTTTTTTTGTCTACACATTGAAGAAGAAGGCGTTTGTACAGTCATCTAGTCATCTCCAACATCAGTGTAAATTAACTAAATGTTTGTGTATAATAACCCCTCTCTCTCTCTCTCTCTCTCTCTCTCTCTCTCTCTCTCTCTCTCGCTTAATGTTATTCAATGTATGCATGTTTAACTGTGCTCTATTTTTGGAAGCCATATGATATGAGCCATGGGATACAATATGTTGAATCTCAGACTCATGATCTAAAGCAATTTCATTTGCCCTGCCCCGCTCTCCTGATTTGTCACTGAAATCCTCGCTGATGGTCTGAGATGTAGCGCCTCCAGAAGAGATGAAGGCACCTGCGTCCAACACCTCTCCTCAGCCCGTACAGCGTGACTGGGCTGTCGTCGGCTGGGCACAGGTGCTGCGATCACGTTGGCGATCACAGCTTTTCGATCCCTCTGTGATGGATGTTTCGTCTGAGTCTTAGCTGACAGGGGAAGGAAAACTCCTTCGCCTCCCCCATCACCACCATCATCATCATCTCATTCCTCTCAATAACAAAGGAAAAGCTTCTCTAGGTGCTGGATTTATAATATTAATAAATGATAAAGTAACTTAGAAGAGCACCTTCTAAAAAGGAAGTTTACAAAGTGCTTTAACATACACAATGAAAACATTAACAATTAATTCAAATACCCAACGGATCAATAGAGAACAAGGGGAGGCCTGTAATCAGAAATGATAGATTAAAGGTGCAGTGTGGATGTCGTCCTTTTGCCTAACTTCCTGTCCGTTGTTGCAGTCGCCCCTCCCTGCTCCCCTCATCCCCACTGACTCCAGGGTCTCGCATGACTCATGCTTTGTTTTCGTCTTTCCTTTCTTCACACATTTTGTTTTCCGTTTGGCATGTTCCACAAAGCGTGTTTTCTGGCAGAATGCGCTGGAGTGTCGTGCGGGCGCAGTGGGATGAGGCAGTGAAACTAAAAACAAACAGCTGCATCTCTATGCTTTGTTTACTGTTTGTGTGACAATTAGCCACGTTAGTGCCTAGCTCAACATCGTAATGATAACTTCTTGTTAAACATCCATGAGCGATAAGCAGCATATGCAGACACAAACATCACAGTTTTGATTTTAGAAAGCAACTGACATAGAGTCTAATTTATATGTAAAAACATTCCCTTTTTCAGAATTGTATGGTCATTTGACAGAGATCCAAAACCCTGTTGGAGAAGAGCCGGGCGCTGTGCTTTTTGGTGTCTGCTGGAGCTGCAGACACTCTTTCCTCATTGGAAACAATTGAAGGCTCAGAAAAAGACGCTATGTGAACATGAGCCATCAGCAGTTTGAGGGAGGGTTTGAATCGGGAGCTTCGCCTGTTCTGTCAGTCAACACTGAAACCCTGCTTCCTGCCCGTGAATGTATGGACGTTTTCTGGCCTCTTTATGCAAATGGGAATTCAATGTGCAATTTGGTTGTGCAATTTGAAAATGCATTATGCAATTGGCAAAAGACAGGTAGTCAGACAGGTCGGCAACAGACAGGTAGTCAGACAGGTGAGGGTCGGCAACAGACAGGTAGTCAGACAGAATGAAGAACTTGCTGATAGACATAGCTACCACCAGGTGAAGACAATGATCTGATGAGGAGTGACAGGAAACCAAGGTTTACATTCTGCACACTGATGAGGTTCATCACTGCCAGGTGTGTGGGCTAAGGAAGAGACAGCGAAGATGGCCGCCGGAGGGAGGCTGAGGTAAACGGTGTGACAAAAGGTGGGACAGACTCTTTTGCTTCCTCACATCTTCTGCTTGCTCTTTTCTCATTTCTCTCTTCTTTAGCTCAAACATCCGCCTGCTCTATCTGATGGAGTCCTACCTTTTATCTTGGGTCCAAACCAGGCAAACACAATAATCGATATCTGTGCTTTAGTAGGAATTACAAAACCATATACTAGGACCGTCAAGACAGAATAACAACAGCAAGAGATAAGACGATACAAAGACACACAAAACAGCGCAGATGAATGGGAGCAGCATTGGGTTGAACGCCTCCCAACATAAATATTATCTCTATCAATCTTTAGTGCATGGACTCAAACCTTTACTGGACCTGGAACAGCCTGCCTGAGCGAACACACGCCCTTTGAGTCGAGCGTTGTGGCGCTCTTAGTGTTGCACTCTGTGTGTCTTTTAGGATGCTTTTAAATCCATGCATTTCCATGTTTCTGTTTTACTCTTTTTTTTCTTTCTCCATTCTTTGTTGTGACGCACATCGTGTTGAATCCATGTTGGACGTTTGCTAAATAAATAACCTTTTGTTCGATTTGATTTTGCTAAACGCTAACAGCACTACATCAGTAGTGTTAGCAAAACACTTGAGAATGGATTCAATATATTTACTTGTGTGTGGTTATTATTATTGTGTGTTTGTTTTAGAAGGATAATTTGGATTCTCCACTGACTGAAATGTAAACTTTTAACCGGATCAGTCACGTGTTTTGTGTACAATCTATTTGTCTCCGCATTTATACATATACATATGATGAGAGGGCCACTTACCAAAGGTGAACTGGCTCTGTGCGCTGGTTCTCATCTCTTATGCAGGCAGACCGCGGTGTTGATTGCGCTCGGTCTGTAATCTGCCCCCTTTCTTGCCAAAAGGTCGACCGGTGATAATTACACAATTCTATCTATGTTCTCAGCGCACCGCAAAGGTACAGGCTGACCTGTGCTCCTGTCAGAGGCACATGATGACCAGAGGGCACTAGGACCATGGGGACCCTGGAGTCTGGTTACCGACGGCCTCATCTATCTGCCCTGGCAATAGAAAACCAGAACAAAGACGACGTATTCCTCTTCCTCTCCTTGCTTTTCTCACCCTTATTTTTCTTTTTGTGTCTCTTTCTACGATTGAGAGAGATTTTATCCGTAGCGATTTCCAGTTAAAAGGATTTAAAAACATGATGTAATAAGGAACAGGTCGTCACCGGATCTCACAAGCACATTTCAGACATTGGGGTTCGACCCAAGAAGCTCTTGATGACCAGACCCTAACCACGACACTATCCTGGCCCTTTCTGTAGTTGTAGTTCTTACCTGTTACGATCATTTGAATAAAGGCTCCTCCACTCTGAACAGGTTGGCGAGTGTGACACAGAGCAGCTCCTGTAAACTTTACATCCACTGGTTGTCAGTTTTTTCCCTGTCCTTTTGAAAGCGTGTGCGTGTGCGTGTGCGTGTGCTGCTACCTCTTTGTCTCGCTCCAATTCATCCAGGTGCCCGGCAACGACGTTGAGTGGGGCGCACACAATTAGCATTTGATCCGCCACGCGATGTTCTTGCAGGTCGCTTCTGGTTGCCAGAGAAACGCCTCCTCCACCTGGAGCCCCTCCCCACGGGGCCGCTCACCCGACCCCTCTCTGCCCCCGCCGCGTCACCGAGGGAAAAGGTGCTGAAGGCTCCTCGTATGAACAAGGGCGTGATGAGACACAATCTGCCCTCATCCGCTGCAGACGAGGCAGATCTATAACAGAGCATGAAGAGAGGAAGATTTTGATTTCAACAACCCAAAAAACGTCCCTCTCTGCTCCCTCCCCGGTTTCTCTGCCACTGAGAAGTGTTGCTTTTCACACATCTAAGGACTTAATTGGGGAATATGGTGACGGTGGAAACTTGAAGTGGAAAACCTGTCGCAGAATATTTTGCTGATTTGATTTGAGCAAGGAGCGCAGTAGCTAATGGCTTCCTCAGCCAAGACATTCAGGTTCCAATAGGTTGGGGACGAAGCAAAAACAAAAGCACGTTCTGCTGTGAAACTCCCAAAAAAGAAAGAATGCAAAAAACTCTTTACAATCTCCTGACCAATCAACACGGAGAGATTTGGGAGGAAACACCAACTGTTAACTGCCTGTTTGTAAGGAGAGGATAAGTACACGGCTGGAAATCCCACTATAGAGGATGGATTCCCTACACGGGTTCACTATTCCAGAATCATTGATTAGAAGATGATTTAAGAAGAAAGAAAGTTATACGATAGGATCCCTTTTTAACGTACAAATTCGTCGCCAATGCACGATTGGTTGTATCAGCGATTATTTAATTTTCCACAAACCTTCTGCTGCTCTTGAGTTCTCCATTTCACTATTTCCCTCCCACTCATGAAGAGGCCTACTGCTTACTCACCTGTAGGCGCTGACACCTCGGTCTCGATCACAGGGTGTTGTTGTAATTAGCCCGCCCCTCGCAGTTCCTCGGCTGTCGTCTGTATCGTGCGCAGCTAAAGTGAGGGCTTCCCGAGTTCAGCTGTTTAATGGGCTGCAACAAATGCCAGCATGTAACTTTTTCCTCAGCGTATGTTTTTTTTTCTCCCAATGCTGCAAATAGTGTTTTCATCCGAGTGGGCGGGTGCTTCTGGCTTTTAAGGGCCTTAAGGGGTAAAGGAGCCAATAAAATGAGATTAGATGCGATCAAAAAAGCAATAAAACCCGCGATGCATTGGAGGAGGTGGGCCGTTCAGCCTCGCTTGTTACCAGAAAAGAGACGCCAGCTTCATATCAGTTAGCTTTATTTAGAGCACCATGTCGTCCATTTTACTTTTAATGTACATTATCAAAAGCATAACATTTGACTTGATACATTTTTGGACATGTTGATACTTCGATTTGTGTACCTTTAACCAGCATGCATGAAATGTTTACAGTAAACAGCTGTAAGGAAAAAACCTTGAGACACAAGAAGAATAAACATATGACATAATGACTCATCACCTCCATTTTCACAGACTGGCCTGTGACCATTAACACATTGTAATAAATTAAAAAATACAATTATTTCAATAAATATTTGTACAATAAATTATCGTAAAATAAATAGGTGTGTATGCTTATCCCAACAGACAAGTTAATTAAACAAGTTAACCAAATTAATTAAATAAATAGGCTACTAAACAAATAGAAAGCTTAGCTGTGTTCAGCCTCCATGTCTCTCTCTAAGTAACAGGCGAGGCTACGTTCACCCTGTCGGAGTCTTCTGCAGTCCCCCAGTCCCTTCCTTTAATCAGAAAATAAACGAAAAGCATGCCAACAGTGACCTCTACTGTACAATTAAAGAAGTCTCCATTATAAGTAGCATTTTGTTACCCCAGAACAAGGTGGGGTATTATTCAATTTAGATCCATATAGTATAAGGAAAAAACATGTTCTAATTATAAAATAATTTCATGCATATATATCTGAGGTATGCGTAAATGCTTGAACAAGTTGTGCAACTCATTTCAACCGTGCAGTGATTGTTTTAGTTTGCCGTGTGCGTTCAAGAACAGCCGTGGAGACGGGTACTTCCATCATGTTGGTCAGCTAATGCTACATGTTCTGCTGCATGCACTAAATACATCCTGAAGATCCAAACCATGGCACGTGAGTAAATGCAGACTATCTGTGGATGAAGGAGTGGATGCAGGTACTTTGGTATAGAACATCAAGTGAATCGGCAATAAACTAATTACGACAATCTATCATAAAATGGAACACGATGATTTTATAGTGCAAATCGCGTTGCAGCTCACTCTCAAGGGCGTAAAGTGAGATGCCACAATGCCAACATGACATTACTTCTCGAAGCAGGACTTCTTATACAAATATAAAGCATTTACATTACAACATAATCGTAAGGGCACTTTACAGTTTGATGAAATGTGACTCAAATTTGACAATTACATGAATGAAGATTGAAATAAGATGTTTACCGCTGCACCATTTCCAGGGACCACTGACTTCTAAATAGCGGTTCTAAAAGAGCCAAGAGTACATCTTCATCCCCGCTGGTTGTTGGCGAGAAGGTCTTCCTCGCCACCAGGCCCAGGCTTCGCCTCCAGGGGGGTGAAGGGGCAATCCACACCCGACTCCAGGTGTCCCGGCCTTGTGTTCCCCTTCCCACCCTCGACACCCTGCTTATCAAACTCTGCGGTGATCTCCGCCAGGGTCCTGTCCTTCGTCTCCGGCAAGGTGCGTCCCAGGAGAAGCGCGGCGGCTACGCACACGGCGCCGAAGGGCAGGAAGCAGTACGGCCCCAAGCCGGCGATGATGAAGGGGAACATCATGCCCACCAGCAGCAGGTTGATCCACATCAGAGAGCCGGCGATCATGTAGGCGGTGGGCCGGGACGCCTGGTCGAAGATCTCCGCCGGCAGGATCCCCGTGACGCCGGCCGGCCCGATGCCGAAGCTGAGGATGTAGGTGAAGACGCAGGCCATGCTGAGGTAGGACATCCCCGCCACGCCCAGGCCCTGGAGAACAAGGGCCAGGGTAAAGACCGACGTGAAGCCGGCCATCAGGCTGTAGCCCCCCACCAGGAGCCATCGCCGGCCCACGCGCTCGATCAGCAGGTTGGACGCCACGGCCGCGGAGAACTCGGAGAGGCCCGTGCCGACGCACGCGTACTGGACATTCTCCGCCGGAATGCCCGCCTCCCGGAAGATGTACGAGGCGTAGAAGTAGATGGAGTCGTTGCCGCAGAGCATCATGGCGGTGCTGGCGGCCATGACGGTCCGGAGCTGGGGCCTCAGGGTGCGGTCCTTCAGCAGGGCCCAGGGGGAGACGGATCCAGAGTCCCGATGTTGTTGTTGTTGCTTTTGCATCTCCTGCTGCATCTCCTCCAACTCCTCCAGCGGAGCCACGCCCCCCCTGAGCCGGGCCAGCGCCAGGAGGCACGCCTCCTTGTCTCCTCGGTCCATGAGCAGGTACCTGGGGCTCTCGGGGAACCAAGGCAGGGTGAGCAGCTGGAGGATCCCCGGGAGGGCACTGCTGGCCAACAGGTTGGGCCAAAGAGCCTCTGCGCCCAGCAGCTCGGTGAGGCCCACCACCTGACCCAGGAAGATCCCGAAGGCCGTGAAGACCGCCGAGGAGAACGCCACTGCACCTCGGAGGTGTTTGGGTGCACTCTCGCCAAAGTACATGGGCTGGACGTTCATGCTAACCCCCGAGTTGATGCCGACCAGCAGGCGAGCGGCGACTATCATCTCGAATGATCTGGCCCATCTACTCGTCAGAACCAGCGCTACGCTGACAAACAGGAAGCCATTGTTTAGGAGTAGTGAGTGCTTTCTCCCAAAGCGCAACGCCATTGGCCCGGCCAGGAGCGCGCCGACCAAGCCTCCCAATGAGAAAGCCGAAACGATAAAGGTCCATACAAGCGTAATCTTTGGAGTGTCAAGTCCCGTGCCCCAGCGCTCCCAGTACGTATCGTTAATGAAGCGCTGAATGTAGTTAGTGGGAGAATTGATGATTGAGATGTTATAGCCGTACTGGAACGTGCCACCAATAGCAGCGGAACATACCGTTAAAGCAAGGGTTCTATAGTTCCCGGAACTCGCATTTCTTTGTTCTGCATCATCTTCAAGAACCATTTGTAAAATATATATTATACAATACAACGGGGAAAAAAATAACTAAAATATCGTCTGTGAAATAAAATGATTGCACTTTCTTATTTTTCAGTAATTCATCAAGAGTGTCGTTACCACTTATTAAATACAAATGCAACGTAAATCCAGGCTAACCTATTTCACCTGTCAGGAACACTGTCCGGTACCAGGGAGAAGGACGTATCGTTAGGTTGAGGCACGCAACGGTCACGGTTCATTGTTGCACCAAAGGTTGACTGGTGCATCACTTCCGGTCTCACAACGTCATCTTTCTGCGACCAGTCGCGCGGATCAGAAGAACAAACATGTAAGTGGACGTTAGATAATTAAGGTTTTCGCAATAAGTCACCGTTTAATCCATGTTAAAAAGTATAATACGGTTGTGAATTGTTTGATATTAAAAACATATTTCAAACTGCATCCTTTAACTGTGGAATTTCCTCTACTTTAATTCATAAAACCAACAGCGTTTAGCCCGCGTTTAGCTAGCGCTAATGTTGCTAACCGCCATTGACCTGATGTTGATTCATGGGAACTCGCTTAAAGTTCGCCGTTTTGCGATTATTTATCCACCGATGTGATCATACTCTGTTTACTTGCTGCACTGGTGATCGTTTAGTGATCAACGATATTGGTTTGTAAAAGATAGCTGAGTGAAGTGAAGCCGGGATTTGTACAATCACAGCCGAATTGTACGGTATATAAACCTTTTCCATTTTTCCACTACGAAATGGTATGCGAATGCTTTTAGATGAAATCAAATTGAAATATCTGGTTAAACCTTGGTTTGAATGAGGGGGCGCAAAACAAAGATTAATCATTCGACTAATGTTTACATCGATGCATTTAGCCTCATTCGTGTTTGGCTTGGATGTCCGCGGCGACTCATACTCACTCCCTCTTCACCACAGGGCGCCTTCACCGACGAAGAGGAAGGAAGACGACAAAACCAAGGAGCGTGGAAAAGAGAAGTCGGGTGCCACCAAGGACGGAGCTGAGAAGGACCGCGGCCGGGATAAGAACCGCAAACACCGCAGCGCCTCCACTGGGAGCAGCAGGTGCGACCATGTTGTTCTATGTCCGTGGGGAAGATGGATGATATATTTTATATCTGATTGTTCTGTCAAGACCAACGGTCACAACCCCACTGATTCAGAGAAGGTTTTACCTCTTATTTTATGAAGATCATTACATGTATAATATGCGTGCATATTTGCCAAGGACTCATCCTTACAGTGACACTCACCAGACCTCACCACTACTGGATATTTTATTATCAGGTAGATTTTGAAAGGGCTTGTATTGGCTCATCAATATCACACTAATGGGGAAATAGTATGGATTGACATTTTAAGTTATTTCCACGTTGGAGTACTGCTTGATTATTATTACTCCAAAACTATCTAACACACACTGCTAGCAGAATAGATGACACAAGTCTGTTTGTTTGTCTCTCTGTGCTTTTCTCTTTTTGATTAAAGCACATGATTGCCCATCGCATTTGTAGCTTTATGGTAAACTAATAAAGACTAGTAGTTAGACTAGTAAACATTCAACTCATTGGTTTAATTAAAATACACACGTAACTCTTACTATTCACCATAGCTATCAACCCATACAAACCTGCACCAACCTGCAGCCAAACTTTTGTTTTCGTTGACTCTTCAGTCAGCGTTTACTGACGTCCAGGTAGAGTACTCGAGTACTCATGCCCCTCCCACTTAAATAGGAAAAAGAATTGTTTTCAAATGGAATTGATCCGTTACCCCCCTGGTCTGCCAAGATCCAGTTCCAGCTCTAGCTCCAGTTCTGGCTCCAGTTCCGGCTCTTCCAGCGGGTCCAGCTCCTCCGGCTCCAGCCGCTCCGGCTCTTCAAGCTCCCGCTCCTCTTCCTCTTCTTCCTCCTCTCCGAGCCCCAGCCGCCGTCGCCATGACAACAGACGCCGCTCTCGCTCCAAGTGAGTACCTCGGGGTCACCTGCCATTGGTTGGGGTCGTTGTAATAAACTGAATTCAGGTTTAGGGGTGCTTCCTTTGTACCAGAGGTGAAATGAAAACAGAAATGCACGTTGGTGCGAAAAATATTAACAGGAGATCAAAAATATAATGGATCTGTATAAATTATAAAAATAAACATCTGTATCAACAACAATACACATCTGCAGGAACTGTGATAGAAGTGATTGTAATGATATGAAATATTGAGAAGTGCCAGGTGTGAGGGGGATCAGCCATCCTCCCAGGTTTAGAAGCAGGAAATATGATTAAATAGTCTTTGATAAAAATGTGCATCTCGCTACTGTGGCACACGGGTTAAACACTTCCTGGATGAATAGCGTGTTTGTGTCTCGTCCTCCTCCAGATCCAAGTCTGTGAAGAAGGATGACCGGGACCGAGACCGGGAGAGGCGTCGCCGGAGCCCCACCCCCAAGCCCACCAAGGTGTACCTGGGACGCCTCACCAGGAACGTCATAAAGGTACACACACGCACGCACACACACACTCATTGACGTTTCACACGCACACACGAAAGTGAAACGTCAATGAAGGCCAAAGCCCGACACGGTGTAAGGCATCAGATCACGCACTGCCATCTGGAATGCAGACGTACAAATACACTTTAAAGGAAACATTTTGTGGATATACATTGTTCAGTGGAGGACTTGTATGCATGTGGTCTCTCAATCCAAGTCTTAAAATCATCCTCCAGATGCCTAATCCATTGTGCATGCACACCACTCTGACAACCTTTCGCCCCTAGGAGCACATCCAGGAGATCTTCTCCACCTATGGCAAGATCAAGATGGTGGAGATGCCCATGAACCGCCTCTACCCCCACCTGTCCAAAGGCTACGCCTACGTGGAGTTTGAGAGCTCTGACGAGGCGGAGAAGGCTCTCAAGCACATGAATGGAGGTGGGTCACTGGACACAAGCGTTAGTCAGGTGGATGCTTGGGTTTGTAGTTTAATAGTCAGGTGGATGCTTGGGTAATGTAGTTTAATTCACCTTTGTAAAATTGAATCAAACAATGCTTTCAAGACCCTCAAGTTATTCAATTGAATTAAGATTGTATTTAATACGATAAATACCAATAGGAACACAGCCTTCACAGTCCATCTTGACAACTCATAAATGTTGTTAATGCATATCCAGTTTACTTCAGTAGAGGAACTGCAGTTGACTGGATTGTATCGGTCAAGCTTATGCTGGCTGATACTTGAAGTCTGCTCCCAAGTTTCCTCTTAGGGGGTGTGTCTTAGGGGGAGGAGCTATCAGCAATTCAAAACAAAGATGGTTTCCGTGGCTCACTCAGCAACAAGGTTGTCTCTGATCTCAAAACCAAATTAGATTTAGTTAGTACACTAGAGCACTCGGATCAGAAGTGGGAGAAAACGTCAGACATGTAATCTCGGTCCTTACGGTCATGGCCTCCTCGTGGTTCTTCTCAGGGGCCTTTCGTCTGCTTCCCCAGAGACGATCAGCCGTCACCTCCTGTTCTTCCTGTTTTAGGTCAGATTGATGGACAGGAGATAACGGCCACTGCCGTGCTGACTCAAAGGGTGCGCCCGCCCCCCCGCCGCATGACCCCGCCCCGCAGGATGCCGCCGCCGCCCCCCATGTGGCGGCGCAGCCCCCCCCGCATGAGGAGAAGGTCGGTCTGCCGTTTACATACACCCACCCAGGTGTCACTCACACCCACCCAGGTGTCACTCACACCCACCCAGGTGTCACTTACTAACACTAACACCCACCCAGGTGTCACTCACACCCACCCAGGTGTCACTCACACCCACCCAGGTGTCACTCACTAACACTAACACCCACCCAGGTGTCACTCATCCACGGCCATTTAGGATTGGCAGTTCATACGTGATCACCTTCATTCATATTCATAAGTAATCAGTGTTACGTGTGGAAAGTAGTTGATGCTTGAACTTTTCTCTTGAAATGGTAGAACCCTAGAAAACTGGACTAGACCAGTAGAGACGAGTGTCTAGGGTAGCTGTTTGAAATATGGCAACCAGGCTAGTACACCTCACTGATTCAACGGTTCATGGATTGATGTCCTGTTTGGTAGTCATTCAGGGATGGCTGGGTGGGCTAGGTTCTGACTCTCATCCCCCCCCCCAGGTCCCGGTCACCGCGGAGACGCTCCCCCGTGCGACGCAGGTCCCGCTCACGCTCCCCCGGCCGCCGCCGCCACCGTTCCCGATCCAGCTCCAACTCCTCTCGCTAGCCCCCCCCCCCCCGGTCTGAACCCCAGGGGGCCCCCGGCCTCTGAAGAGTCACGGCCTCCCAGTTCTTTTTAAATCTGTTTGTTTGTGCGTGGAAGAGAAATGTACTGTTAGTGAACCAGTGAACTGCGTCCCGGCAAACAAAGCGGTCCCAGCAGAGCGAGGCGCTGTCCAGTATTCCAGTATAGTAAACACGTAGACGGCAGTCTTGGATGAACTAGAATCCACCTGTGTTTGGGTATTCTCAAGGACCCTCCCCCGAAGCCTCTTTTGATACTGGGATTTTGCTACGACTGGTGAAGGGCCGTGCTCGCTCCCATGGTGGTTTTGATTTAAGGTTTTTATGTTTTTACAGGATTTGATGTCATTTATTTGTTCCCGCTTGTCCTCCACATGCAGAGGTGCCTGGGACAGCTCGTGTTTTTTTGTTTTTTTAAAGTGTCAGATTAAAATTGAGCCTTGCCGGAAAGTGTCTATTTGTGTAAATTATTTCTGCTTGCTGATCATTTATGCACTGTAAATCATACAGATGTGCTATCAATATTTGTGAAGCCAATGCCATTTTCAAGCATGTCCAGTAACCAAATATGCATTGTAGAATTGCATTTAGGAAATCCAGGAAAGAATGCTGAACATAATACAAAAATGTATTTATTGACACCTTAAAACAGGTTAATATATTATTTACACTTTCAAATTATATTTAACAGTAAACATAACATTTGCATTTTTTTTTTAACCTTTTTTCTCTCCAAATTAGTTTAGTGTTAGAACAAGTTCACAATAACAATATAATTGTCAAGAAGCAAGTATATTTTCCAGTGTTCCAGCTGAGTTGGTGTTTGGTCGGAAAATTGACCATCATGTTATGTCAGACTGTTGAATAGTCCAGCAACAGCAAAGCTGTGTTGGTGTTAAAGTTATTCTTTGGCATCCTTGTCCTCGGGGCTGGGAGAGGTTTCCTTCAAGTCTCCAAAGCCCAGTTTCTCTAGAGGTTCCTTAGCCATCAGCTGACTGCAAAATAGAGTAGAAAACGACGTCATTATTAAGCTTTTTGCTTCGTAAGACACACTAAAGGCGTTAGGTCGTATTAGGTCTACAGTTATCAGTGACTGGTACTCACTTATCCATCCGACATTGCAGGTAGTCTTTGGACTGCAAGCGGCACATGGAGTTGTCAAAACTGTTGTCTCTTAGGCATTTCATGAACGTATCTTTGAATCCCTTACATTCTCCTGCAAAATGATCAAAGGGTTACTAAACGAGGCAAAAGTACAGCAAAGCTGCTGTACACATGATGAATGACATTTAGTCTGTTGATGTAATGTGAAGGTTAACCATTTGCGTGTTCCTACCAAAGTGGTCCAAAGGAAAAGATCCTTTATCGGGAGGCCGAGGCTTAAAGGCCTTTGATGAGAAGTTCATAGCAGTAGACATTTTATACAAATCAGAAATAAATTAAAAGCGAATGTTGAACACAAAACTAAAGCAACTGTGGCTCAAGAAGGGTGACAGTGTCGTCGCTGAGATATGACGTGTTCAGCTGGTCGACTCTTATTGGATACTTGTAGTACCAGTCTATTTCGCTAATGATCTGTTCAAAGTGTTAACTAAATAATACGTTGTGATTTAATGAATTAATGTTCTATATTATATGACAAAAATGTCTAAATCAAACTTAGATCCGTGATCTAAAGAAAGCCAACTGCTTATGGCGTCACTGAAAGTGTGTGCGTGCGTGTGTGTGTGCGTGGGAGGGGGGGGGGGGGGGGGGGGGATGCGGTGGTGGTCGCGGGGCGAGTGTACTTAGTGAAACCACCACACCAGGGCGAACTTTTACAGCAAAAGAAACGAGGCCGCG
>JAOPJO010000069.1:3603626-3616123 GCA_027123675.1 Molva macrophthalma | reverse complement strand
CTCTCCCTCCCTCCCTCTCTCTCTCTCTCTCTCTCTCTCTCTCTCTCTCTCTCTCTCTCTCTCTCTCTCTCTCTCTCATTGCCAAAGCAGGTGAAAAATGAAGCCAAAAGAAAATAAGGAATTAAGTCAAATATAAAAAGTCAATATGGAATACCAAAAACATATAAAATGTCCAATACAAGACATATCCTACAAACAGATAAAGTAAATATACTACAGTTTGGAGGATATGTTTCATAGTGCAATTATTGTGAACTGACAGAAAATTGCAGTTCCACGCATACAACAATGTGCTGGTGATTAAAGTCCAGTGGGATGGTTCTGTTTATGAGGGGTTTGAGGTCCGTCTCTCATCACAACAAGGCACCAATCCTCTGATCGCACATTGTTGTATTTCTCCCAACAAATGGCAGTTTGTTAGCATCTGGCGTGTTTTCAAATCCTTGCATGTCTGTGTAGTGTAATCCGTGGGAAGTGTGTGTTCCTGATGCCTTGGTATGACTCTCTTTCTCTCTCTCTCTCTCTCTCTCTCTCTCTCTCTCTCTTGCTCTCTCTCGCTCTCTCGCTCTCGCTCTCCCTCTCCCTTTTTCTCCCTCCCTCCCTCTCTATGATATTTATTTTGTGTGTGCCCGCTCTCTCTGGGTCCCTCTCTCTCTCTCTCTCTCTCTCTCTCTCTCTCTCTCTCTCTCTCTCTCTCTCTCTCTCTCTCCCCCCCTCCCCCTCCCCTCTCTGTCTGTCTCCCTCCATGTTTGTGTGTGATATGAAGATGCTGCTGGTCTGTCTCCTCCCCAGGACGCGTACGCTCGGGGCGAGGTGTTCATCGGCAGCAAGGAGAACAGCTACACGGTGCTGTCTGGCCTGCCCCCCACCACGCAGGGCTACCACTGGCCCCACGGCATCACCATAGTAACGCCCGACAGGAAGTTCCTGTTCGCCTGCGAGACGGAGGCCGAACAACGCGATTGGATCGCCTCCTTCCAGCGGGTCATCAACCGACCAATGAGGCCACAGGAATACGCAGGTACAGAAATGGAGGAATGTGATTTCCCTGTTGGGGTGAGGAAACGTAATGGATGGCTGATGATGATCACCTGCTCTGGTGTTCAGAGACAATAATGACTCATGGGTCACTCATTATTAGAACACACAACATAGAGTATGGAGTGTTTATAAAGAAGGGGATGTTCAATAAGACTCGTAGCTTTGTCATGCTTATCCATGTACTATCGAGGGGTAATGCTCTTCATTTCCCTCTCGCACATTGCATAGAATTCGTTTTATAATATTTTGTATATATATTTCTTTACATTTCTGTGCAGTTTTGTAGATTTTATATTTTTCTTTGCAAAATAAAGTCATTCCTTGTATGTATAACTTACTTGACATAAAATTCCATCCTGGTTCTGATTCAAAACCGGATAGCGAGCAATAACGATGATCTGTGAAGCTATCAAAGCCCTCATAGTGATGCCTATTTTGTACCAATTTCCTCCTCTGCAGTAGAGGCCCATTTCAAACACAAGCCTTGAAGATGGAGGGGCCCGTCACAAGGCCCCTGCTGCAAAGAAGAGGCCCCTGGTCTGAAAAAACTACAGCTTGTGTGTCGGACCAGGAGCCCGGCTTTTGGAAGGATTATGAAACCAGGATGAGGAGGACTAGATTAAAAACGTCAGCAGATAAAATAATAATAACACTAAGAAGATGGGTGATCCTCAACATGTTTTAGGAGCGGGGTTGGAGAGAAAAGGTTAAAGGTCAGATGATGTCATTGCCGCGTCCCCTTTTGTTCCTCCCCCCTGGCCCTTCCTGTGCGATCCATCCTTCATCCATCTTTGAATCCCGGTTCCATGTTTTTAAACCATGCTGGAGAGCCGCCTGATCTCAACGTGTCTTGTGAACATTTCATCCACTACTTGTAATCTAGTGTAAGTATGTAATGTAGAGTACCAGCGTGTCTGTGCTGATCCCAAAAGACAACGCATCATTTATTGAATGTACAGTTTTGGATGCCAGTGGCTTTAGTGTTGAAAAGGGTGAACGTTTTTCATTGTCTGTCATTACCAAGGGGAGGAAAGTATTTCATTCTTTGGCCTCGAAATGTCTGTCACATCTGAATGGACAAGGTGCTTTTTCATAACATTATGCATTAAGAAGAAAATATATACAAACCGGTCACTATTTCATACGACGTAGCTAGACTTTTCTGCTTTTTTACGTTAGAGCAGAGGAACTTTAGAAGGTAAAAATAGGATCTGAAATGTTTTAAGTTTGATCACTGTAGATGTCCTACTGTGTCAACGTAGAGAGGAGATGTCGCATTCCTAAGGATTGTAATGTGTAAGGATTGTTCTTTATTTTGTACAATTGCTCCTTTTAAAATTGCTGGATTCATTCCCTTGATTTAAAAGATTTTTTTTTTTGTTGCTTTTGTTTGTTTTGTTTTTTATTTGGTAAAGGTGATACTTTTTTTAATCATAACTAATTTATTGTCAATACAGATGAATCTACAAATAACTTTCGTTGTTTAGTATTTATTTCATGGTAAGTATTTGAACTTTTATAAATACAGTTATATTATAATAAGATTACCTAGGCTTTATAAAGCCCTGTTACCACATTGTAAGCAAAATGTGGAAAAACGAAAAATGTGCCGTAATCTATTCGGCCAGTAGGTGGGGCTCCTGTGTGATATTATGGAGGCGGTGGCGTGTTTCGAGATCGTAATGTATTGGCTTCCTCTAAACTGATGTGAAATCTCCTCAGCAGAGTCTCGTCATCCCACATTTAAATCCAACGGGAGCGCCAGAGTCCTATGAAATCACGGGTAAACAATGGACCGGTCTGTCTCCGTCTGGCCAACATGTTGTCGTTGGCAACCGGGTTGCCATGGTAAACTCCAGAGACAGTGAGCCTCTGAGTATCATTGGCCAGCTCGCGGCCACTCAGGAAGTCTTTTTCAGGAGATGTTTTTTTAAAGACCAACTCTTGTCTCTCAGTGGACCAAGAGCCTATGGCGTCTTTAATGTGTACAAGCATCAACAAGAACCGCATCAGTAAGTACCCGACATCATGGTGGTACACAGACAAAACAACAGGCCTACATATGGAGCCTCTTACTGTTACTAACCCAAGTGCACGTCTCATCTCAGTTTGATTGGATATAGGATTTAATTTAACAGTGTGACATGGCACTATGCAATATTGAACATAATCGCTAAACCCTAACCCTATATAGTACCTCCTACTGGCGTGATTCGAATTATAATCAGAGTGAATATGAGTTAGACCATTATGAATTGTCTTCCATAAATCAGGTACATCTCACACAGATACACACACATACAGAAATCGATGAATAACCATTGATCACATCAATGAGGATAACAGGGTACTGTACTGTAATGTTGGTAAAACTTTGATGTGAGAGAGTAGGGTCAATATGAATATTTGTTGTTTGTTTGAATGCCCCACTTTGTAGTTTTTCTACTAGAATAAGCTAACGTTACTTAGTGTTGCAGTACTGTATTCAAAGAGACAGAATGGAAAGAATAAGGGGACATTAAAAATACAGACACATAATCTGTGTCTGTCCTTAATCATGTAAAGCACTTTGTTTAAAAGGTGGTATATAAATAAAGTTTATTATTATAAAGATCATTTTGACAAAATAGAAAGGCAAATGTTCACAAATATTCACAAATTCATGTTTGAGTTTCATATTTCCTCACAGAGGAATTATGTTTTATAAATAAAATAAACCACATATATTTGTAATATTATATATTTTCTGAATACAATTGAAGGAAGGCTAAACTATGAGTAGTTATGATCACAGACCCAGCAGTCATTCACAGAAACGGTAAGAAAGCAATTTGGCATTAGCAAAGCAATTTGCTCCGGTTAATATATAAATAATAATTTAGCATACCAAAAAAAAGCTCCTTCTTAATATTTTTGATGGGCAGTTAAAACAAACTCTCCAGACTGAGCTTGTCTGTGTCTGTGTGTGTGGCGCATGTGTGTGTGTCTTTATTTGTGTGTGTGTAGTAGTTGGGAGATGCTGGGATGGTGTGCGTTACATACGACCGACAAACGGTCTGTACCGTGACGTGGAAGTGTGACACAATGTGAATATGAAGAAATTCTAAAATTATACCAATACGTTTCAAAATAAAAGCCTGACGCTGTGACTCCTCACGGCGGGGTGAGCGAGGCGTAGACCACCGGAGACCCCTGCTCCCGGGACGCTGACGCAGGGCTGCCGAACGCGGGCCCCCCCGCCACCGTCGTCGTCGTGGCAACAGCGTAGGGTCCCTGCGGCGAGAGGGAATGGAACCAGGGGTTGTGCCGGCGGTGGTACGGTCCGGCGGGGGTCCAGGGACCTGCCGTGGCGCCGTAGCCTCCGTAGAGACCCCCCGTGGGGCTCTGCAGATCGGTGGGCTCGTACGGTCTGGAGGAGGTGAAGGCGGAGGAGGAGGAGGAGGAGAGGGAGGCGCGTGACGGTGGGGGTTGCACGGAAAACAAAGAGGAGGAGGAGGAGGAGCAGTGACCCGGGCTCATCTGCTCCGTCTTGATGTGAGGTGGTCTCGGCTGACCGCCCGCCCCCTCGCCACCGCGGACGCCGGCCGCGGTGATGTCAGCCTCGGGGGAGGGGGCGGAGGATGACGAGGAGAAGAGGTGTGTCCCGGACACCTTCAGAGCCCAGTGGGAGGGGTCGATCAAGGGGAAGGACTGGGCGTACGTGGGCAAGACGTGGGCCCCGGGAGCGGGGTCCGGGAGGGCCAGTTGGGGTCCGGGGCCGCGGCCGTAGGGCGGGGGGAGGTACTTGTCCAGCTCGCGGACGTCGAAGCCCTCCTCCATGGTGCCGATGACGTCGCTGCTCAGCTCCGAGATGTCCACGTTGCTGAAGTCGATGTTCTGCCGGCCGGCCGGCCCCGGGCCCCCGCCACCGGAGCCGTCCTCTAGGGGGCGGGGCAGGCCCTCGGGTTTGGGCCACGTCTGCTCTTTCTTAGGGGTGGTGGGCGGGGTCAAAGGGCCCTGGAGCTGCTGCCCTGGAAAAGACAGAAAACGTGTAGAAACGTCAGCCACACATACACACACGTGACCTGTAACACACTGGCCTTCTTCCGTCAGACGGTGGAGATGGGTTTGTTGCTTTGTTTTATTTCTAATGATTATTGTTGATGCAGAGGTGTACTGCTTTTGACGCAAATGTTTATTTTATACATATGTTTATTTTGTATTGTTGATACAGATGCTTAGATATCTTCTGTCGGCCTGCATTCATATTCTGTCATCAGGCCTCAGAGCTCGGTGCTGACCTGTCCCCCCTCCTGTCTCCCCTCCTGTCTCTCCTCCTGTCTCTCCTCCTGTCCCCCCTCCTGTCTCCCCTCCTGTCTCCCCTCCTGTCCCCCCTCCTGTCCCCCCTCCTGTCTACCCTCCTGTCTCTCCTCCTGTCTCCCCTCCTGTCTCCCCTCCTGTCTCCCCTCCTGTCTGCAGCACTCAGGTCTGAACCAAGTCCTCATTCTCACCGTTCCTGTCCGAGTAATACGGGTGGTACGCATCCCCCGGCCCGGTGAGTCCGGTCAGTCCCGGTTCCGTCTTGTATGAGGCCAGGCCCGGCGGGGGTCCCGGCGGGGGTCCCGGCGGGGGTCCCGGCGGGGTCTGCTTGTGCAGGGCGGTCAGGGTGGGCTTGCGGGCGGCCCCCGGGTCGGTCCCGGCGGTCTTGCGGCGGCGGGGCTGGTACTTGTAGTCCGGGTGGTCCTTCTTGTGTTTGAGCCGGAGCCGCTCGGCCTCCTCCACGAAGGGCCCCTTCTCGCTCTCCGAGAGCAGGCTGGGGGGACAGGGCTTTGTGAGCTCATGGACCGGGTCTCGGGGAACCAACAGACCCTTTTCACGAGGCCTGGGACTAACACAGGGGTCGCTCCTAACACTGACTAACATGGAGATCAAATTAAGAACAGGTGCTTTTTCTGTGACTGATTGTGTGCGTGTTTTCTACACATCAAAGCAGCAGACCCGACGGGCCTTATACTGTTAGGAGCGACCCCTGTCCTGCGATGACGCCTCTGTGAAAAGAGTCTTTACAACTATTCAAGTTACTGGAATTCAGTCGCTTTTTGGGGGAATTTGACTTGTTTGATTAGACTCTTTTTGAATATAGTATTTTTACTTCTACTCGCTACATTGACAGAGCACAGAGTACATATTTGATCGGCCATATTGATTTAAGTATAAATGGAAGACAATATTTTGTCTTAAGGCCCACCCACACCACTCGACAGGCCAATCGGATTAAATTAAACCTGATGGTTGCAGTTGTTCGGTAAACTGTCCATCACTCATCAGTCCGTTCGTTTTGGAAACATCAACAGATGCTTGAAAAAGCATAGTTTAAAGTAACAAAAGTTGTAGCCTACTCAAAGTAGTTTTTAAATTACCTCATTTTTCTACTTGAGTGGGATTTATCAGTAGAGCAACTCTTTCCACGTCTGGTTGTTGGAACTTAGTCGTGAATAGGAAAGCTACACGCGACCTCTGGCAGTAGTCCTGAGTAAGGGTTTCATTTTAAAGCAGTATGGCTGTTTTGATACACGTTGTTTGATTCTGCATATTAGGCCACATATCCATTTTGAAACACCAAGAATACTACAATATAATGTAATACATAAGTAGGTTCGATTGTTTTAACTTAAATTATAGCATCGCTGGTGTACTTTATTGTTGGAAGAATATTGTGATCGTTTTAGCGTTTTTGCGTTGCTTGTCGAGGTCTATTCGCCTACAATATCAACTTAATAGTTAATCTACCGTCTCCTTGTGACCTGCTTACCGCCAGAGCTTCCCTAGAGTCTTGCTGAGCTCCGCGTTGTGCAGGTGAGGGTACTGGTCCGCGAGCTTCCTGCGCGCCGCCTGCGCCCACACCATGAACGCGTTCATCGGGCGTTTAACGTGCGTCTTGCTCTTCTGCCCCTTCTCCCCGCCGTGGGCACACATCGGCACCAGCGACCAGTCATAACCCTTCAGCACCTGCGACACGGCGTCGCGGATACAGGTCGGGAACCGTCGGTCGTCCTCTGGACAGCTCTCTGGTGTGTGCGTATTTGGCGCGTTTCCGTCGGACCTCGCGGCAGGTGTCGGGGGTCCTGAGTCAGAGCCGTGGTGGGACAGGGGTCCGATGCTGCCACCACTTGGGCTGGGTGGGTGATCGGTCAGGTGGTTGGAGTTGTCCTCGGTCATATTTTTCTCCGTTAAATCAGCGCGTAATGTAATCCGAAATCCCGAAGGCTTCTCCAAGAACGCGGCGAAGACGCACCGCTCCGGGCACGACGCTGACCACCCGAATGAAGTGGACTCTCCAATGTGTGTCGCGTGGTTTCCATTCTTCACACCAGCATCATTTCGCACGTTGACTCGTGAGTTCTCTGTCACTGTTTGTTTTGTTGCTCGTCATCTGTACTGGAAACTCTCCACCACTCCCTCTCTTCCATTGGCTTCCAGCCTTCTCACTTCTTACTAACGTTCTTTGGTGTTTGTTTGTTTAACGTTTTGTTTAAGGGTCGAGGCGGCGGCATAGCCGTCACCAAATATGGGCTCCTTCTCACTTTGATAAACACCCTTATTACTTGACGGCACTAATTTACCTGGCAATATGACCTTGTGATTATCCTCAAGTTTACTGTATGGATAAAAGTGTACTGTGTTTACTGTTTGCAATACATATTTTTTACATGGCTTTTCCTTGCCTGTCATAAGGTTGTAAGATCAATGGATAGGCTATATTCCACGTTTTGTATAGGCTCAATTATTCCCATATTATACTTATTATTACTAAGTATTACATTACTATTGAATACAAAAGCCAAATAGACACAAATAACACAGCTTTACTATCTAAGAGAGTACAACATCCGATAAATCAAATCACGACTCCAATCCAATAAAATCACGACTTTGCTATTGCAAATCTGTGACTTATAACAGGCCTTAATGATACAATATTTGTTGTTCATATACTTTTATAATATGAGCAAATATGTACAGAATTTGTGAATACGTGATATAATTTTTAACATTGACAAGTCTGAATTTGTAAAAACGTATCAATATTTGTTTGAACGAGTCGGTCGTGGGTGTGAAGGTCTCGGTAGACTTCAACCGCATTCCACTCTCGCGACAAGTGTCTACTTTGTTTACTCACGTGACTGGCGGACTACTTTCAACATGGCGACAACCAGTGGAAGTCCAGAAAGCAAGATAAGAAGAAGACGTGTGGACACTATCCAGGCTGCAAGCAACCTACCTGACAGCAGCAACGAGTATAATGGCGAGGACGAACCCGAAAATGAAAAGAAAGAAAGCGAGGCGTGTTGTGTTTTGCAGAAGGGAACGTACTGGTTAACTCGAATAGTGCTTCTGCGCGCCGTTGCATTCATATACTGTAAGTCAACATTGCTTTTGGCATTGCATTTTAATATTACTTCGTTAGTAATGCTATTATTAGTACTATGTCAACTATTATGAATTTGTATTATTGTTAATATTAACACTATTATATGCATAACATTATGTATTAGTATGTTTATTATTAGCAGTAGGCCTAATACTTGATATAAATAGTAGGATGACAAGATAATCCCACTGAAGGTAATCTTATTTGAATCTGGTTAAAAACTAAAATCGCATTAGATCCCAACAACAAACAACCCACTGTGTGGGGCGGATGTCAGCATGTCTCTCTCCTCCTCAGTCGTGGCGTTTGCCATTGCTTACCACCAGAACAACCAGCTGATGGGGGAGCGAGGCCTGATGCCCTGCCGGGCGTACCTCCAGAGCGTTAAGGGCTATGTGGGGGGCAAGATCGGGCCGGCCGCTCTGGCGTACACGCCCTCCATCCTCTGGTTCATGGACTGGAGCGACATGGACTCCAACCTGGCCGGCATCGCGCTGGTGGGGCTGGTGCTGTCCGGGTTTGTTCTGCTGAGTGGAACGGCCAACATGGTGATCATGGGCACTTTGTGGGTGCTGTATCACTCTCTGGTCAGCGTGGGACAGCTTTGGTGAGGATTTGGCACACACCAGCGCACGCACGTGCATACAATTTTGGTCCACCATTTTAAATGCGTACCAATTTGATGTGCCGAGGCCCGGAGGTTGTGAGAAGTGAGAGTCGTCTGATTGTGCATAAATAATCTTATCAGGGGTACAGTAGTCACACACACATAGTGACTAACATATTTGCTCAGAAGCCTAAATCTATATTTGAATATAAATATGTATATTTTGTCAAAACTGAAAACATAATGTGCTGGTATTATACAAACATCACAGACCAAAAAAATCAAAAGGTTACTTTTATTCTTAATGTTGTCCACTACTGCATTGCAAATGACAATACAACGGGCGTGTACAATTGACTCCTTCTGTTTCCCTTACAGGTACTCCTTTGGTAAGTGCATCTCTTTCCTGCTGTCAAAACAAGTGGATACAAACCGATAATAGTGAAGGGAAGGAGGGAAATACTCTTTTGGTTTCCTCTAATCTTTCTACTAAGCAGTCTAGGGGCGACATGATGTCCCTGTAAATACTCTTTAAATGAAATCGCTGACTCTGTCTTAAATGATTAGCTCGTCCTTACGTTCTGTTCCTACCGGCTTGCTCAATGAAGAAAGCCCCGGTCGTTCACTGAAAGAGGACAGGTTAGACCCCAGGTTCATTGGTGACATTGTGTGTGTCGTGTTGTAAATCAACCGGGACTTCTTTTCATCTCAGCCCCTCGGGTTGTAGGCGAGTTCCCAAATCAGGCGGTTGGCGATCAATTGGCATCCATTACATTCCAAAATAATGTTTAGCAGCTCCCACAGCCGTGTCTCGGTTTGTCCAACACAAGTCAGCGCATACAAACACCAAACACGGTCGCTCTCTGGGCTGTGGACCATGCAGGCTGGGAGAGCCAGCTGCTGGAGACGGGCTTCCTGGCCATCTTCCTGTGTCCCGTGTGGACCCTGTCCCGGGTCCCGCGCCGCTGCCCCCCCTCGCTCATCTCCATCTGGACCTTCCGGTGGCTCATCGTTCGCATCATGCTGGGCGCGGTGAGTCTCTCTCTCTCTCTCTCTCTCTCTCTCTCTCTCTCTCTCTCTCTCTCGCTCTCGCTCTCGCTCTAGCTCTCTCTCTCTTCATCTCTCTCGCTTCTCTACCCCATTGAATTGCTAACTTTCTCTCTCTCTATCTCTTGCTCTATCTGAATAAATGAAGTATTCAAAGCAGACAGTCTTATGTGTACATTATCATGGCGTTGGTAAACATTTAGTTTTACTCCTTTTTTATTTGCCTCTTTCCTATCTAATTTCCACTACACACAATGGCTTCTTCCACTGTTTGCCTCTGGTGATTTTATTTAGACTTGGAGCGTGTTGGTTCCAGTAAAAGGAGCTGTGTTTGTATTTGGAAATCCCAAGCTGAATAAGTGGTCAGTTGGCCCACATGGCCGTTCCTTTGGAAAGTTTGCGATGTTGACGCCACGAATGTTGACCTTGTTGTGTGTGTCAACCTGGAGTCCCACAGGGAATCTCCTGGGTCTAAATAACTATTGACTGTTGAGTCATTCACCAGAGGCCTTCATCCAGAGCAGCCTCTAGTGAGGAGTGTTATGATGTCATTCTGAATACATGTCATTGATGAGGTCAGGCACCCTGCTCAAGGATGCCAACAGGTAGACTGCAGACATTGGGGTTCGAACCCAGGACTTTATACTCCAATTTAAAATGTGATGTAGTAAACATGAGACGGACAAAAATAAAGTAAGGTACAGAAAGGACAGCGGGAGACAGAAGGTGCATAACGTAAGGTCCAAAACTAACAGGGATAGGATTTGTATTGTCTTCCCCCTCAGGCGTGGCTCCATGCAGGTCCAGCCTCACATGCCTGGACCTGGCTTTGGTCCGCTCAACACTTGTTCAGACCACAGCAGTGGGTCTACTGGGAGGGGTAGTGCTGGTGTGTACTGGGACTTGCCATTGGCAAGCATGGAGTACATGGGTGCATGCATGCGTACAAGAAGTGGCTGAAAAGATCTTCATTACAAATTATTTAGCGTCTTGGAAAACAATAAATGATTTGTTGGACCTTCGCTAACTTGTGTCGGTGAAAAGTTTGGAGCAGGCTTGTTCTCAACTGGAGGGCTGACCCGATGCAGGGAATTATTAGATCAGTATTGATGATATTCAGGACGAAATTGAATTAGCCTGGTCGTTAGCCAGGAGGTCTCTGCTCACCAACGGCTCTTAATCAGAGTCAAATGCTCCAACGCTTTAAATCTGGTTAGTGGTGCTAAGCACAAGATGGCTTCCACGTTCCTGACCAGACACATGACCAGCAGATGTGTCATGTTGTCTCAAGAGCAGACATGGGTTGGGAAACCCCTTTAAGGGGCGATGGATGGGCGCGCCCTGCACTGCATTCCATTCCAAGTTGGATTTGTAACCACTTCCTGTGGTTATGGTTTTGTTCCATTGGCTCTTTGGATCATCCGGACAAGCCTTTAAGAGCTCGTTCTCCAATCAGCGGTGTCGATTTTGCTGTCAGTCGAAGCTGAAGAATGTATGTTGATATAATTGCTTAGAAATGCGAGTACATTCACCAATTGGATATACATGTCTATGTTACAATATGTTATATTGATCAAAAAAGGTCACTGCACAGCCAGTGGTTCAATAGGATTTAAGTTACGTACTTACAATCTACATCTACATTTGAATTAAATGAATCATCCAAATTGCAGATTCATATCTGATGGTATCAAGAAAGAGTTGGCAGCACTCTCAAATTACTTATTTTTGGGCTCTTGTGGAAATGTCCAGATGTAAACACCCTGGTTACAGAAGTTGGGAACAATTTGTTATTTCCACCCCAGTGAAAGCATAAGGTGCTTCCTCGCTGCTCTGACAAACAGCAACAAACAGCAACATCCGGCCAGCGGGCCGTGCCCGATGGTGGCTGGTGGTTGTCGGGGACAACAGCCTCTTGTTGGCTGAATGTTGAGCTGGAGCTGGCCACTGGCGGCCAACATTCTATAGTTGGGTGTTGGTGTTTGTTTTGTTTTAACGTTTTGTTTTTGAGTGTGACACTAACACATGGGTGGTGTTGTGTTCATTTGGAAGAAAAAACTGCAACCTTTCTTATTTAGCTGAACAGAGATGAACAAAAAATAATATTGTTATTCTGAGAAAAGAACCAGATCTTTTCCCATCTCTTGGGCAATGCTTATCTTGTAGTTTCAAGAAGATGGGCACGTTTATTTGATCACAAATGAGTGTGATACACCTCCGTGCCTAAAGATGAAGCAGCAAAAACACAATCATCATCATCATAACCATAAACAAAGATGTAAACATTTTTTTTCCTTCCTCATCTCTACAGGGTCTCATCAAAATCCGAGGTGACAAATGTTGGCGGGATCTTTCCTGCATGGACTACCACTATGAGGTACCTGATCTGTC
>JAOPJO010000069.1:3515893-3526467 GCA_027123675.1 Molva macrophthalma | reverse complement strand
CTCTCTCTCTCTCTCTCTCTCTCTCTCTCTCTCTCTCTCTCTCTCTCTCTCTCTCTCTGCACACATCTCTGCAGTGCCTCCCCCCCTCCCGCTCCCAACTTAAATTTTTGCCAGTAAATGAATGGCAACAGCTGAGCAGGAGAACTCGTGTGTGTGAGAGAGAAACAGGAGGAGCTGCAACCAGAGCAGCCTCACTCCTCTCTCTCTCCGTCTGTGTGTTCCAGGCTCTCTGCTCACTCACAGTGCCTGTCCTCTCTTCCTCCTCTCCGTCCTTCCGTCGCTGCCCTCCTTTTCTCCCTGTCCTCCTCCCATTCCTTCTCTCTCTCGCCAATCTTTTCTTTTCAGTTTTGTTTTTCTCCACCCTGCGGATTTCTTCCGTCTCCCCCGGGAGGACGGCGAGAGGCAGAGAAGCGTTGTCGTGACTCGTCCGCCACTGCAAGAGAAGGAGGGAATAGGGCAGTCGAGAGAGAGAGAGAGACACACAGACGGAGAGAGAGAGGGCGATCGATCGGTGAGGAGGAATAGCTCTGCGAGCAGAGAGCCGTGTTGGCCGTGCGGAGCAGAGACCTGCTCCGGTTCTGCTGTAGCCTGTGACCGGGAAAACCGGCCAGTCCTCTGGTGAGACTGCATAAACCGGTCCGCTGCCGTGAAACACACAGGGAAGCTGGTTGGGAACGCCGCTCTGCTTCCCGCCCAGGGGACACGTCCCTTCCTCACTCAAGTCTCGTACTTGTACTTGTTTTTGGGGGTTTTTAGTTTTTTTTTATTTGAGACGTCTGGAGTATCTTTTTCTGGGGATCGGAGCCGTGGAAAAGTTTGATGTCTGCCCGACATTATTGATCTCCGCCGGGATATGATCATGCTGGACACCAACCACTGCCTGTCCTTTGAGCCCTCCTCCCCCATGGGCTCTCCTCCAATCGGAGATGACCTGGAGAAGGCAGACTTGAGGACAGACCTCGACAGAGATGTCTATCACAGCCTCAAGGAAGGTGGGCACTTTCTAGTGAACTGCACGCGCTCAGTAAAGCTGCAGGAAATGTGATATGATTTGTCTGTGTGTGTGTTTGTGTGCCCCTAAGCTACAAATTCATATCCCCACTTTACCAGTTTGTATTAATAGCTTGGGAAACGTCATTAAATATCAGCGGTTTTATTGCCTGGTGTGTGCGGCTTATCTCTGAAGGGATCTTGGTTGTGGACCACGTGAAACACTTCTTCAAATCAAACAGAAATCAAAAGGAAGGGGTTAGTGGAACAAAGCCATTTAATTAATTTAATTCATTTAAATCTGACAGTCTTGTAAGTAAAATTCCGATCCTCTTCCGTGTCTACGGTAACAAGTACAGCCACTCCTTGGGCGGTAACATTTTGAAAATGACGCTTCCGAAGTGTATATGAATCTTTTTGAAATGTAGTAAAATGGCCGTACTCCGTCTTTCACAGTTCACACCGAAGGCTGAACAAACGAGTGTGTGGAGCAACCTTCTGGGTGTAGGAGCGGCTCACACTCTGCTGCATGACTTGCATTAGATGCCACGATGGATTGTGTTGAAGCTTTTGTTCTGCTGCTCTCATTGGCAACCCAGGAGGAGAGGAGATGTCAACCTTCCACAGCACTGCCTAAGTTATGCCAAAACATGAATTCATCTAGGAAGCATTATATTGCACTAAAATATAAAAAAATATTATAAAAGAAAAGAAAAATACAAATAAGATTTGCCTACATATTTGTAGGCAAAGTAATGCTACATATTTGTAGCATTACGTTTATTTAGCAAATGCTTTTATTCAACTCAAGGATGAATTGAGATGCATGTCATTAAGGAGCAGATAGGAGGGGGTTACTTGCTGGATGCCCACAGGTTATACAGCGGACATCTTATTATGATATCCCACAGAACTGTCCTGCAGACCTTAATGGGAGCGTTAGAAACACTTCGATAGGACCCACCTGAACTCTGATGATCATTTTAAACACATGAAGCATGTTTCAGTCCCCTCTACCACAAGTTTGGTGGTTCATTCTTTACCTCTGTACCAAGCGGTGGGTTTGAATTATGGGGCTAGCTTTTTCATCCATTAGAGCTAATGCTATTAGCTCTAGAGCTATCGGCTAACCCTAAACCTGTTTTTAAGCTAGGATAAGTTCAGTGCTGTATATCCCACAACAGAATATCCAATGACCCACATTTTTTGACTATTCATTCCAGGATGGTTTTGAAGATGTTCTCGTGATAAAGAGTTATACAATAGGCCCTCTCTAATGTATTCATTCAGTCAGGGGCAATAAAAGATTACACAATTGTGTCACATGCAATGCAACCAATGAAATGCACCCCTTAAGAAACGGAAGATACCCAGTTCAAACTGTTTTACAACATTACAAACTAAGAAAATACTCCCATTTAATCTCTTATATCGATATCAATATATACTTCCTCTATCTATCCACCTGCATTCAGTCAGTGTTCCTTGTAGTTTGCCTACGCATCGCTGCACACACACTTTGGCTCCACGCCTAACCACCAGGACCTGAGCGAGCGCTCAACATGCTGGCCTCTACCTCCTCAGCATCGTGTGAAACATTCTGTCTCTCCCTTTTGTCTGTCCCTCGCTCCACCCCGCCCGGCTCACACACCAGTCGAAATGTTCTGAATGATGTGATCATGCAAGGTCGTTATTAAACAAGCCTTGGAAATAGAATAGTTTCCAGAGTCCCTGCCAAAGGAGGATTTTCAAAGCGTGCCGGTCTGAAGTGCGAAAGCGGTTTTGTGTAGCATTACGTGTTCAAGTCCCGTTGAAAGTGTGCCTGCAGGTGTGTGTAACTCTTGTTTGGGATTTTAAGGTGTGTTAGCGCACAATGCGACCTGCCTGTGTGTATGTTTGTGTGTGAGTGGTTTGTGTTCAAGCTAGCAAGGCTACGAAGCCAGAAGGCTAGTATGTGCAGGCGTGCTGTGAGTAGCTTAGCAGCGACTGCACTCTGACATGTTTAATGGAACCTAGTGTCACACACGCACGATGGGATTAACCCAGTTGGCTGGCCCCTACCGTGGCTCTACCTTCTATCTCTCTCTCTAAACGACATGCTAGCCAGTAAATAAATGGTTACACATGGTTCATTTAGCTAGACACTTCCACCCGATAATACCACTCATCCAACCTATTCAGTTTGTGTATGAACAACATGTCGGATAAATGCGTAAGTAAAGATAGAAGAGAAAGAAGAATGATGTGAGTGTATCTTCCCTCTTGTCTTTTGCACACATGTGTCCCGTGGACCAGTTTAGGCTGTGGCCTAGTATCCCAGTTAAACCGGCCCTCCCAGCCCGCTCCATATTAACACAACCTGGATCAGACCCAGAGGGCCCCCATCAGGACCACTGCTGCTCCCTCTTCACTAGGCTCCTTCACAGAGTCTCCTAATGGAGCATGATGCTTTTATACATCTGGACGTCAACACGGCTCATCCACTACTTTGAAACTACAACACCACTTGAAGGGCCCTATGATGATTATTTTATATAGCATCGTAAAATCGACCCTCTATTGACATCTCCAGTATCCAGATCTATGATGACGGATCAGCCTGCCGGTCCTGGGTAGCCAGGTACGGCTGATCAACAGGAGCCTGGTGCTCAAATAGGGCTTTGGTCATTTCTAATGTCTGTGCACATGTCCATAAGTATATGGACATGTGCACATTTGACTTCAGACTCAAACAAACTATTGTTCACAACTTGTTCACACCACCCCATGTTCACAACTTGAGCGTGTTTTAGACACTTTTCACACTCAGACCGGAGGTGGGAGACACGAAATGTTTCCACGCTCGTCAGGGTTCACTCTGAGTCACATCCGGGTGAAGAAGCTGTGACCAACAACGTGCAGGATGAGACGTCATGCATGTGGTCCACCTGGCCACCCCCCCGCAGGCTGGGTTCGAGTCCCTCATGCCAAACTGTAAGAAGGTTTGGATAAAGGGGTTCACTGCATGTGCTCAGGGGTCCATGCTAGCAGTGTAGCCTGTAGATAACTGTTGGCTTCCTCACTTACTTCCTGCCTTTTAGCTGTGGTGACAAGACGCAGACGACTTGTTACGGCAAAGATAAGATAAATGTATACGAAAAGAGAAAATACAGAGGAGCTAAAAGTGTGTGTGTGTGTGTGTGTGTGTGTGTGTGTGTGTGTGTGTGTGTGTGTTGTGTGTTGTGTGTGTGGGGGTAAAAGAGAAGCAAAGTGCAAGATTCTAGTTCCCAGAATAACCCTCCTCCCTGGAAGACTCAAGTGGCCTGGCCTCTTCGCCGGCCACAGCACGGCCCGTGTGTGTGTGTGTGTTTGTGCATGTGAATGTGCACACTCACACACACTGCGAAACACACTGGCGGCAAAATCACAGATGTACACATCTGTCTCGCCGTCGTCTGTTTAGCTCTGGGTGTTTACATCCATCCAGCGCTGAGTGACATTTTATTTCTATTAGCATCGTCGCTTCCACGCCCTAGCCTAATCCCCCATGATGCAGTGCAGAGAAAGGTCAGTGTGTCCAGGGGGAGCCTGAGGATGAGGCAGCTAGCTGGGTCCTGGGGGACCACTGATGACATGCAGGGACTTTAGTGCCAAGGAAATAAGCATTTCGATATAACAAATTCTCTTTTTCCCCCCAGCCCTCATTCATTTGGACTATGAACCCCTTTATCACAATGTTGCAATGTGTCAATATTACAGAGTTAGCGTGCTAACTTTACAGTTAGCCCTCTGCTCCCTCTGGGCACTGCTAGCTAGGTAGCAAGCAATGATGTCATCCTGTCAGTCCGGAGGAACAGGTGCTGGTTGGCCTTAAAGTGTCCGCCTCAAACCCCAGCTCAGACGCACGGGTATGCACACACACACACACACACACACACACACGCGCGCGCACCGACACGCACACGCACACACACACCGTGACATACTCCATTACACAGACAGCTGCCACATACAAACAAAACCGAAGCTGGCCGAGGAGCAGCAGCACCCAACGCATCCCGTTTGGTGAAGGTGGTTCAGCAGCGACAGAACCCAGACAGGCCATGGATCTAACCAGAGACTAACCCATAGAACGCACAACTAACGTACGCCACTGTTCAGCGCAAATAGAAATACCCAGAATGCCCCCTGGCCTCCTGGACCTTAACTTTGCTGAGCAGACGGTTCAAATGAGGACTCAAAGCCACGGTCAATTTGGTGGACGTTGTTATTGAATAATCACATTGATGAGTGGACAACACAGTAGGCTTAGGATGTTTTTCTCATTGTATTATTATTACAAAAACTTCCTCAATTGCTAAATGATTAGATTCTACCTAACTTCCCCAAATTCATACCTTGCCCAAAAAAGCGTCTGGTTCTCGTAGAACAAGTGTAGTTGAGGATGAACTACACGTCATCTTACCTTAGCATGTAGC
The DNA here is from genome assembly GCA_027123675.1 of Molva macrophthalma. NCBI lineage: Eukaryota > Metazoa > Chordata > Actinopteri > Gadiformes > Lotidae > Molva > Molva macrophthalma. Next base: position 3,521,020 of record JAOPJO010000069.1, on the reverse strand, counting down.
TGTCCACAACTGAACTGTTACCCCCCCCCCACGCTATGGCCCATAATTGAAGCCTGCCTTGGCAGAACCCGCCCCCTCCTAGTGGGAGGAGAGAGAGAGGGAGAGAAGAGACTCATGGAGGCAGAGGAAGAATAAGGAGGAGTAGAGAAAGGAGAGAGAGAGGAGAGACTCATGGAGGCAGAGGAAGAATAAGGAGGACTAGAGAAAGGAGAGAGAGAGGGAGAGAAGAGACTCATGGAGGCAGAGGAAGAATAAGGAGGAGTGGAGGAAGGAGAGAGAGAGGGAGAGAAGAGACTCATGGAGGCAGAGGAAGAATAAGGAGGAGTGGAGGAAGGAGAGAGAGGGAGAGAAGAGACTCATGGAGGCAGAGGAAGAATAAGGAGGAGTGGAGGAAGGAGAGAGAGAGAAAGAGAGACAATGAGGGTGGGGGAGTACGTGAGGAAGAGTTGGGGAGGGAGGGAGCCAGAGAGAGTGGGAGGGATCCCTCCTTCCAGGGACGCCGGGGGATAGAATAGGTCACCGATTGGACAGACATAAAATAATGAGCCAAATAATTATATTGCAAGTTAAAAATAGTCAAAGTGAGGCAAAACTGAACATAAAGAGGTCATACGTTGAACGAAAATGATGAAAAAGTTACGGAATGAGCATTGACAATTACTGAACATTACTTGAGAAGCTAATTTTCTATGCCAGATGTTAATTTAAATCCAGTTAATGTGTCTGTGCTAATTTATATCCAATTAGGGAGAACGATGTATTCCCCTTCAGAAGAAAGCCTAAAAGAACAAAGGTCATTGAGCCATTTTGAGGTGGATAAATAAATACACACATGAATACAATGCTTGCAGGCATTCGCTGCCTTGCTAAAAGGCACTCGGCGCTGTGCAGATGCTCACCGGCATGATGTTAACATGAGCTTGCTCTCTCCTCTCTAAGGTTTAGAGAGGAGAGACCAAGCTCATGGTAACATCACGTCAGTGGGCAGTGAGTTATGAGTAGTCTAGAGTCTGAACTGTACATTAGCATGGAGATATTTAGATAAGACGGAGAAAGGCTGGTGTTGGTTCACTCTTGTAGCTTAGCTTGTGTGACCTACTGGGCTCTGAGCGTCATCCAACAGGAGTGTGTGAACCTCCCACGGTGAGCCACTGCGTACTAAACGGTATCCAGCTCTATTCGCAGTACTCTCCCTGAACTGTCAATCGTCTCCCGAAGCTACTTGCCTTATGCAACACCCACTTCCTGTTTTCAAACCGCGTCGTTTGAGCTGACACGTCCTGTGCTCTTTTTGTGAACTGCATAACTTTTATAGTAAGGAAAGGTTGATCCATTTTGTAGCATCTTTTTAGCATTTGTTATTCACTCCAACACAAATACTGATATAACTTCTCATTCTAAAAAATACAACTTTAGTTTGAACAGGAAGTAAGGCGGTTCTCACCAACACCCTCCAAAAATTAGTTCAGGGGAGGAAACGAGAGATTGACTTTATAAAAAGAGAAGGCGTTCATTTCCTCTTCTGCCCGCCTCCATCGCTCTGTTTGGGTGTGCGTTTTAAGACGAGTGTGTTTCAATTGAGCTGATCCTCCCTCAGTTCTACCCTAATGGACCGGTAAAACACCAGCACGCCAGGACTCACCTGTTACACCGCTGCTGAAGGAGGACACCACCTGCCCAACGCTGTCAATCGGGAGGATTTTGACTCATTCTTTCTGTCTCTCCTTCTCCTCCTCACCTCCTCCTCCTCCTCCTCCTCCCTGCTCTCTCTGTATCCATGCAGCCCTCCAGCTTAAACTCCAGCAGAGACGAACCCGAGAGGAACTGGTCAGCCAAGGGATCATGCCACGTAAGTCCACACAACCTCACCTCACCACCCGCGCCCCACCCGGGCCCCACCCGCGCCCCAGGCCGCGGTGGGCGCTCGCTGTGCGTCACTACGCCTGGTCGTGGGCTCCAGAGCTGCACGTCAGCCCCACTACACTGGGAGGTCGGACACTCGATTGCATCTAATCTGTGGTCGAGTGGTGGGACGGAGTTTTACCCTTAGCATTGGTTGTTGCAACATACTACATACTACATACTACATACTACATACTAAATTTTCATTTTCATTTTCTATGTCTAGAAAAGGAGGTGTTTTCCAAAAGCTATTTTGACAAGCGTTCTGCTTCAGCTCGTTTTGTTGCCAGCTTGTTAGGAAAGTGTAATTGGAGCGTGTGTGTGTGTTTGGTGTTGCATGGTGAAGTTGCACAGCATCCACCTCTTGTCCATATCTAATCACAACTTCCTCTAATGCCACTGGTCAGTTGGTGGTGAAAGCATGCTGGATTGTTACCAAATACTTTGCTGGGACACTCTCCTCCACATTAGGTCTTTGGGCAAGTCATCTGATACAGCCGTTTTATCCAGCTAGTGTAGTTGGAGTACTGACTGTATTTTCATTAACTATGTACAGGTCTCCTGCCATTCTTATTTAACCATGTGCAGCCCAGTGGGGGAGCATGGCCAGTACATGGAACCCAAATGTATAGCTAGTGTGCATGTCTGGTGTCAGTGTCATGCTGCGTGTGTGCACGCTGCCTTTTCTTGTGTGTTATCATCAAACCAGGCAGCTTCCTCTTCTCCTGTCTCCACTTCCTGTTTCACGGTTCCGCTCTGTTTAAACAGAAGACATGGTTGTGTGTTTCTTTGTATTTATAGTTTTAGGTTTAAGAATTGGGTTCTTCTGCCCACTCTGTTGTTTCTGGTCCACGGTCTGGTTTCACGGCAGAACTGTGGAGACAGAACAAGGAAGCAGCATCTTTTTTTCTTTTTTCAATAAGGAAGAAAGGCCCAACCGTTTCAGAGTACGAAATTGAACGGGTTTGATGATGGGGTTTTATGTTCAGTTAGTTGGAAAATAACAAGAGCATAACAATCCCGCATGATCTAAAACCCAGCCCACCTAATTTTAACCTATTACTGCCTATGGCAGGTATTGAAAATATTCTTGGCAAATGTCTGCCTACATGACGGGTGGCAAAACAAAACGACCTAGCAACCAGTACAATGTTATCAACCAATGGCTGCCCTTATAATTTCCCACCCATTTTAAATGAACTTGGCCAATCAAGAGCTGCATTTGATCCCCATGTCCTTGCACAGGCACTCAGAGATTGTTCCGGGTCAGACACAAAGGGCCAAAGAACTGATTGCACTAACCCGTTAACAACAGAGGCTTCCTGGCTTCTAATTGGCCAGCGCATCCAGGTAGTGTTGCCTTACGGATTGCTTTAATATCAATGCTAAAGTCCTGCATTTCAGTCCTGCTCTTCAATGCTGCTCATGTACTGTTGTAAGAACATGTAAGAACAGATTCACCAGAAGACCACTTGGTTGTTGTTTCCGTTGTGGAATGTGCTGTTAGACTAATCCATGCAGAGGCCCCAAGAGGCCAGAATTGAGACAAGCTTGTGTGTATTTGTGTTGGCGAAAGCGAGCACACAAGAACACAGGAGGACCAAAGTCTATGCCGTTAATATATTTGAATTCCCAGTATTGAGTGAGCAGGACCTTGAGGGAGGGGGGAGAGGTCTAACTGGTAGGATAATGGGATATCAGACGACCACAGACCTAATGGATGATGATCCGAAAGGTGCAGCCCCGTCTTTTCTCATAAAAAGGAGATGTATAGAAATGGCTTTTCTTGGCATTGTTACTCACAGTACAGCAGAGGTCTTCAGGCCTCGGTGAAAGAGAGCTTCATGTGGAACGCACTCAGAGAGGTGAGGTGCTCCGGAGCAGGACAGCATTAAGACCAGGAGGTGGAGAAGGTAAACGGATGATCATGTAGTGACAACAATGGGGCAGGAAATACAGTGTAGCGCTTAGGGTGTTTGACTCCCAGCTGAAAGGTTCTGGGTTCCACCCCCAGTGTCTGGCCCGTAGGCATCCTGGCGCTAGATGCCCTAGCCGGTACCTGCTACTAATGACATGTAGCAGATTCCAATGGAAGCCACTCTGGATGAGAAAAGATCTAAACTATAGGAAGGAAAGGTTGACGATGATGATGATGATATGGACTTCCAGTGAGAGCTTGAGGAGTAACGGGAGAGATGTGTGGTGAGGTGAACCCAGTGACTCCAGCGCGGCTCATGGGAAAAGAGGATGAGGAAGCAGAAAATGATCGGAGCAATTCCAGACTGGCTGTCTGCTCCTCTCTCTCTCCTCTCTCTGTCTGCCTCGCACGGCCACCCACCGGCCCCACTGTTCACACAGTCGTACATTAAGCTGATGACCTTCACAGGCACTTCTCTCTGCGGCTAAAGGCTAACGCACCTTTAGCTCGGCGGCTAGCAACGGCTGCCTCTTAAGATTTCATTGGTTAGCCTGAACACAGACGTGAAACAGGATTAACATGTTGGAGGCTTCAGTGTAGCGCAGAGGATGTAGGTTACGTTACATAACACTGTGTTTTATCTGTGGTGGGAGCACTGTGATGGAGGCGGTTGAATGTATTAACCACGTGTAACCTAAACCAGTAGGTTGGATGTTATCTCTTATGACCCTAAAATCTGTACAGAGTGTACCTTATTTTACACCCACTGGTTCCTGGGCTAGTGTCATCCTGGCTAGAGGTTCAGCTTACACAGCGTTTTGGTAAATGTTCATTAATGAAGGCTTGATGTGGTTTCATTTCAACTCTCAGAAACTGAAACATTTTTCGAGTTAGAGTTATCTCTTGATAAGCTTATCCAGTATAGAAACTTACTAAACTAAAGCTGTAAAGATAAGGCTTGCCAGGTTGCAGAAAGCTAGCCATGAATGAAGCCTATTGTAGGTTTTATTGATGGCAATATTCATCTTGGTACTCTTGTGATGTCATGGGAGTGGCCCCATGTTTGTTTGTTTGCTGTTGTGTTGGTGGGCTGTTGAGTTGGGTCCTACACAATGCTGCTGTCTAGGATGCTATCGTGGAAATATGAATCAGAACTATAATGTGCAATTATATACAAATTATTTAAACCTCGTTTATATGATAACTAGTCAATTGAAAAGGGATTTGTATACATTCTCCTTGGACCTGGAGCTGTGTCCTTCCTCGCTCTAACTGAAAGGTGTTAAGATAGTTCGCATTTGCATTTC
>JAOPJO010000069.1:3482461-3495336 GCA_027123675.1 Molva macrophthalma | reverse complement strand
GCGGCGGCGGCGGCCCTCTGGAGGCGGCGGCCATCTGGAGGTGGCGGCGGCGGCCATCTGGAGGTCCTGGAGGCGACGGCGGCGGCCATCTGGAGGCGACGGCGGCGGCCATCTGGAGGTCCTGGAGGCGGCGGCCATCTGGAGGCCACGGAGGCGGAGGCGGCCACCTGGAGGTCCTGGAGGCGGCCACCTGGAGGTCCTGGAGGCGGCCACCTGGAGGTCCTGGAGGCCACCTGGAGGTCCTGGCGGCGACCATCTGGAGGTCATCGTGGTGAAGGTCCTTGCGAGGCTGGCTTGCATTAAGACCAACCAGCTCCTCATCCAGTAAGGTAAACTCCTCTTCAGAACAATTAATAGTAAAATAGTCAGTCTGATCATCTAATATCAAGGACCGAAGCCAGGAACTGGTGATGTAGCCATTTGGGAAAAATAACGTTTATTTGTAACGCGATGTTTAACCTAATTAATTGGGTTTTATCACTTAGTAGTGAGTACGTTAGAGTAGCTGGGTTATCAGCGGTCTAAGGACCCCATGTGGACCATGTAAGATACTGGATTTATCATCCTAATGCCATTTGATTTGCATTTATTCAACAGGCTTACAACAAGCTTATGACGGTCACAATTCATCGCCATCTATTACTCAAACATCCCTAATAGACTTATACTTGGTTATGAATGAAACAATCGGAACATGATTTGCAGGCGTGCTTCCACCTTGTGGCAGATGAGGCCAATGCAGCTCACGGCTCACTGGAAACGTTATAAGATGTGCCTTGTTTGAGGTTGGATCGTAAACCTCAATGTTTTGGATTGGTTTTAAAATATAAATATCGCCTAGCCCTATGTTGGAAAATGCTTGTTTTCATCCTCCCATTCCTCCCGGGATCAATAAAGTTTCCTAATTTTCATTCAGGTGACAATAAAAGAACAGATGTGCAGCAGATGGGTGGTCCTGGTGCAGAGACCCAGATGTGCAGCAGATGGGTGGTCCTGGTGCAGAGACCCAGAGCAGTGGTAAATATGTACTTCCTCCTTAAACAGACCAAACATATCAAACAGCTGTTATATAATCCCTCCTGATCTTCATAAAAGGTCTGAAGACCAGTGTTGTCTGGGAACATCTCCACTGACTTGTGTGCTCTTAAAGTGTTTATTTAGATGCAGAACTCAAATGAAACTGGAGGCACCTATTGACATTTTTTTTTATAAAACTTTTAGAAACCTGGTAATCCAGCCCTTGAAACTGACTTTACTTTTTGCATCAATTTACTTCCCAGTAGATGACTGAACAGAGTTGATCTACACCAGTGTCCTGTTCCCCATCCACCCTGAGGGTCCCTGGCTACACCCAACGTAACCACGCAGAGCTCAAACTCTGCCTACTACACACCATAGTGATGTCCCTTGAATGTTAACTTCTACAACTACATTCTGTCACACCACGTTTTGGTGGAAGTGTGTTTAGATCAATCTTTTCATTTGTTCATTTTATTTCTGTACCCCATATCTGTGATCCCAGCTGTTGTATTTCTAACATCTAGCTGGGAACCCGCTTAAGGGAGCGACTAAAGGGACGAGGCTGGAATCAAACCTGAGCCCTGATCTTAACCTTCTTTCCAACCCTAATGCCTCAATTTAACCACAAATAAAATAAGGCCTTAAGTAACTTGACTCGCTTACCTAAACTTGACAATCTAACCTAAACCGCTCAAAAGGCATAAAATCGTTAACCTAATACCTAAACTTAACCAATACCTGAACTTCTCTAAAATACCTAAACTCTCTTACCTAATACCTAAACTTAACCTAATACTTAAAATTCTCTTAAATGCCTAAACTTGCTTACCTAAACTTAACCGAATGCCTAAACTCAGTAACCTAATACCTAAAACTTAACCTAATACCTAAACTTAACCAATACCTAAACTTCTCTAAAATGTTTAAACTCTCTTACCTAATGCCTAAACTTCATTATCTTTAATCTAATAACTAAACCAAATGGCCTAAACTCAACCCAAACTAGCCGTATACCCAAGCACTCCTAAAATGTCCCATTTCAAACGTTCCAAGAGGTTAACCAGCCTTAATCTTAAACCAAACTAGTTTAAACTCCTCTAAACCAGACTTGTCGCTTCACTTTATTTTATAAAGGTTTCTCTTTTTCCTCATCTGGGTTTTGAGTTTTAATCCTCGAGGGCTTGAAGTGCTTTGGATGATATTTGAACATTTCCTTGCTTCATAAATAAACCTGCTTTATCTTCACCCACGTTGTTTGTTTTTGTGGACAAACGGAGCCGCGTCAGCATCCTTGCATGTGATGGCTACGTTCTGACGACAACAATCGTTGCAGGCTCCGTCAGCGTGTCTCTTTAGCAAAATGTTTGAGAGCACAATTCGCTTTTGCTTCAGTTCCATGTGGTGTTGCGCGCCTGTCTGCACTCCAGAGACCTGTGGTGTATTCACAGGAGACCTAAACGGGATTTCCAACCGGCCTGAACATTTGGAACCGAAGATCCACTTTTAACCACTTACTGGGGGGGGTCACTATTGATCCTAATAGTAATCATTGACCACCTAATTGTATGGTTTGGATAAGGATTAGAAGTTAGGAAACTTGGGTAATTGGTGCAGGTAGGGTTAACACTTCTATCTGGCGACGCTGGGTTTGGAATGCAGTCGCCTTCGTGGGAATTTTATCCTGCATCATTTTTGTCCCTCGCAGATGGAGGCTTGCGTTATTTGTCCGCGGGTTTTTTTTCTTTCCGTGCATACATGGATGGGGTGGATCCCCCTAACTGCGCACAACATATTAGAATATTTGCAAATGGCTCTAAATATCAGTGTGCCACTGTACAACTATAATCAAATGTAACCTGCCTGATTTAAAGGAAACATCCCAAGAATATAGACCTTGTGTATTGCTTTCTAATTAGATGTTATATTGTCATGCTTACCATATGTGGAAATGGAACGCTGTCTAAGGAAAGGATTCAAACTTCTTTATAGACTTAAGTATGAGCTCTGATTAGTCGTGTGTGTGAGAGAGATCAATCAGGACACACACTGACTGAATAGATTGCTGAACATTCTCGGTGAGAACTAACTTGTTAATGTTATTTATTAACATGTGCAGGACCATTCACACAACACTTCACATATTTCTCACCAACCAAACGGTCACTATTTGCACTTCTTGTGATTTTAAAGCCCTGGCCCCCCCTACTGGCGGTCTGTGATAATTCCTGCTTTTCTTTCTGAGAAAAAAGTTGAATAACGTTTATACGGATGTAAAAGCCTCAGTTGCAATAAAATATTTTAAGGTGGACTTTCAGAACTTTTTCTTGGCTCCTAACCATTCCTTCCAAAGAGCAGACGGCAAAGGCTCCCAGAGAAATCTGCGGCGATGGAGAAGGTCAACGCAGCCTTTTCCCTGGTCAGGCCCGGTCGCCTCTTCAGGATGAGGAGGAGCAGGGTCAGGTGGAGGAACGTCTACGCAGCCTTCTCCTTGGCCCCGGCCAGGCCTCGTCTCCTCTTCAGGTTGAGCAGTGTCAGGGCCAGGTTGAGGACGTAGGTGGACACGCACACCAGGCAGAGGTCCTCCAGGACGAAGAGCAGGATGCAGGCCAGGTAGAGGGAGCCGGCGAGCGACACCCAGGAGGAGAGCACCAGAAGCATGGCCGCTCTAGGGGACACTGACAGACCTGCAGGGGAGGGACGCCGACGCGGGATTGGTCGGATGAACAACCAATGAGAAGGATGAGTATTGCAGTCTAAATGGGGGTTTATTATCTGCTGTCTGGGATGGAACACAGTACTTTTACTGTACTTTTTTGTATATAATTTTTTGATGTATATTTTACTAATGTCCTATCTGTATTAACATACAGTTGACCCGTGCCTTCCACAACAATTCCCATGTGCAGCATGACCGTGTGTAGTACTGTGCATTTGATGAATAAGAGGATTTAGGAATAAACCATTTTCTACATTACCAAGACTTTCTTTATTTTAACACGATTGCATACTGCACCTCGCGGAGTATTGATGATGCAGACTTTACTTGTGAAGTATTTGTGGACTGCGTTCTTCGTCTGCAGTGTTAGTGGTGAACCGGTTAAGAGCTAATCCTGTGAGCTCAGGTTACGAGTGACGTCCTTTTACTTCCAGAATATTCTATCAAGAGCAGCGGAGCGGTTCCTCACCGAGGCTGAGCTGGAGCGTGTAGAAGATAATTCCCAGAATGCTGTTCGGCTGATTCAGGACGTGGTCTTCAGCCACGAAGAACTGGACTAGTCCGAACCCACGACCCCATCTGGAAGAGAACCAAAAGCAGTTAGGCTACATCTTGCCAGGCCTTCTCTGTCCCTTCCTACAGGGAAAAGGCCTGATTATTCCAGTACTGGTACTGGTACTGCACCAGGCTTCCCCAGTACCAGTACCAGTACCAGGGCTGGTACTGGAACTGCACCAGGCTTCCCCAGTACCAGGGCTGGTGCTGGTACTGGTACTGCACCAGGCTTCCCCAGGAGCTCTCAGTCCTGCGGTTCCAGGGTTCAAATCTACAGTCAACGTTTCAAACCTACAGAACATCGGTTTGCTTCAACACTACTTTTAAATCAAATTTTAGATAGGCAACCTATATTTTTTTTGCAAACAGTTATATTTTAAATCATTATCTTTCATTGCTTGTCCTTTACAAGTCTTCGAATGGAGGCCTAGCTCCTACCGAAGCACTCGGCAGCAGGCCTTAGAACGGTGAAATAGTCCATTCAAATAAAAATAACAAAACTGATGGAAATAGGCAGTTAAAACACAGGCAACAGCTGACTTCAGCATTGGCAAGAATCGAGCGTGCTGAAGTAGGCCTGTAGACCTGTGGCAGTGACCGTATGATGCTCTAATGGAGACTTCATGTCGACAGGTCCTTGTTGAACGTGGCAGTGCTGGGGGGTGAGTGCTGTTGAATCGGGGGTTAGGAATGTGACAGGGAGATGAGTACCTGGAGGCGAAAACCTTGGAGCAGCTGACCGATTCTCCAAAATCACACGCCGCACGATAGTCTGGGTTCCTCTCTTTCGAAAGCTCCACGTGGAGAGCGTACACTGACAACACTATTCCAAATACGCACAGAAAGAATCGTGCTTTTCGTTCCCATTTCGGTACTCCACAACTACCAGCCGATGCCATGATGTCCCGGAGATGTTACGTTACTTTCTGCGACCTGATACCGCCTATTTGCTGATAGTTTCTATGGTGCGTACTTGTCACCAGAATGACGTGATACAGCCGCTGGATGGATTCTTAATCAACACAGAAATTGGTTTGACGTTTCAATGGTAAAAGACCCCAAAATATTTACGTGGCGTGTTAAAATGACAATAACAACGTTTGATTGGCTGGAGCTGGTCTCAGCCGCTGAAGTTCATTGGCTGGCCGGATCCAGATGTTGTCCACACTGTGTGCGTTGGATGGGATCAGTTCAGGACTTTGCCCTATTTACTTATCTCGTTGTCTACACTAACCAGACGACTACTGCTACTACTACTAGAACTACTACGAGTAGTATTATTAATAATAATTATAATAATAATGATTAAAAAAGAAGAGGATACATTTCTAAGTAATATTGTCTATTTATCCTTTATGCTTATTTCGTATCGCTTATTTCGCTTCTCTCATACTCTGGTAATAAAATAAACATTTAGTACACAAACGCGTCCACACAGAGGTCTCGCCCTTCTCAGCGCAGCCTTCTTCTATTGGCCCGTCTCGCCGAAAGCGCAGTCGATTGGGCGAAGATGATGTCACTCCAAAGACAACCCGGAACAATACGAGGAAGTCGCCGTCGCTAAAACAAATTCTTGCCATGCCTCCATGGGATTAAAACTACTCTGGCGGTAGGGATTCATCCTTAAAGGTGAATATACAAAAGGTGTTATCTATGAATATGACTCTGGGGTAAAGGGTAATGTTTATTTGACCGATGGACATTTTCTCCATCGCTGTACCTTTATGGCAACCTTGTATGTTAACCAGGTAACCAGCCTACGCCCCTAGTAGAATATTAAGTGGCATTTTATTTAAGGTCCACAGGACGGGCTATAATGACTACGAACTTGAAGGTAATTTTTTTTGTCTCAAACCGAGGGAGTTTACATTGGCAGGGACCTGGCGTAGTGTCCTCTTTGATTATTATTTATAATACATCTATTATTTGGAGAGATTGCAACGCTTCATCATGGCTGTCTTTTACTGACCGCTCGCTAGTCAGTCGCTGTCTGACAACACGTATGTTCGTCTTCCCTACCTGTCTGTCTGCCTACCTGTCTGACTGTTTGTCTGTCATTGTATGCATTATTGTGTTTCAACTCCAATCTAACAAATATTAGTGCTGTTATTCGTCCATTATTATTATTATATGTCGAAGTAAACTTCTATCCTGAGATGAAGATGTTTTGATGAAGACACCCCTATGATTTTCCCCAGCATGGCGTCACAGGAGCGAGGGGAAAGGCTGCTGCTGGACCCCGGGGCCGAGGGTCCGAGGTCATCGAGGGACGGCAGCACGACCGAGAAGAACCTGGCTCTCCTGAAAGCTCACTCTCTGGACGTGACCTTCGAGGTCGGCGAGGAGTATGACATCATCGAGACCATCGGCACGGGGGCCTATGGCGTGGTGTCGTCTGCTCGGAGGCGGGACAACGGTAAGGCTGTTGGATCATATTCATGTTGTGCTCTTACTTTGACAGTATTTTGAAATGCAAGAAAATTCCTCCCAAAAAATGTAAGCGCCAGGAATCATTTGTATTGATCTCCATCCGTAGGTGTGAATCAGTTTTCCCAAAAACAAACATCGAGTCTTGTTTGTTTCCTAGGCCAGAAGGTGGCGATTAAGAAGATTTCCAACGTGTTCGAGGTGCTAACCAACGCCAAGCGCACCCTGAGAGAGCTAAAGATCCTGAAACATTTCAAACACGACAACATCATCGCCATCAAAGACATCCTGCAGCCCAACCTGCCGCATTCAGCCTTCAGATCTGTGTATGAACACCGTTCCACTCATGGCCTCTCACTGTCACTTGAACAGAGTGGGGTTAGGGGGCAGGATGTTCCAGTGGTTAGGGCGTGGGACTCCTAGCCGAAAGGTTTTGGGTTTGATGTCCACCCATTTCCACAGCCTGTAGTTTTCCTTGAGCAAGATGCCCTAACCCTTTCTGCTCCTTAATGGCACAGGAAAGTATTCACTGTCGTTGTGGATAAAAGTGTCTGCTAAACAGCAAATGATAACATTGAGCTCACAGTGCCAAGGGTAGCATGTTCAGGAGGCTAGACTGGTCACAAAGCTAACAGAGCAGAATGCCAATGCACTAACTGGAATACGTCTATCACATTAAATCATTAATTCATCGTGAATTCTAGAGGTTCCCCAGGGTGTTCATTGCTATCTCTTCCCTTCTCCTCGCTGTGCATTCAGCTACGTGGTGTTGGACCTGATGGAGAGCGATCTCCACCAGATCATCCACTCCGGCCAGCCCCTGACCCCCGAGCACACGCGCTACTTCCTCTACCAGCTGCTGCGGGGCCTCAAGTACGTTCACTCGGCCAACGTCATCCACCGGGACCTCAAGCCCTCCAACCTGCTGGTCAACGAGAACTGCGAGCTGAAGATCGGGGACTTCGGCATGGCGCGGGGGCTGAGCTCCCACCCCGAGGAGTCCCACTCCTTCATGACGGAGTACGTGGCGACCCGCTGGTACCGTGCGCCAGAACTCATGCTCTCGCTGCACCACTACAGCCTGGCCATCGATCTGTGGTCAGTGGGCTGCATCTTCGCCGAGATGCTGGGACGCAAGCAGCTGTTTCCCGGGAAGCACTACGTCCACCAGCTCCAGCTCATCCTGTCCGTGCTGGGGACTCCGCCCCAGGGTCTGATCGGGGCCATTGGTGCCGAGCGGGTTCGCTCCTACATCCAGAGTCTTCCGTCGCGGGCCCCGGTGCCCCTGACCAAGCTGTACCCGCAGGTGGAAGCGGAGGCCTTGCACCTCCTGGGCTCCATGCTTCAGTTCGACCCGCGCGAGCGGATCACCGTGACGCAGGCGCTGGAACACCAGTACCTGGCCAAGTACCACGACCAGGATGACGAGCCCGTCTGCGTGCCAGCATTCAACTTTGAGTTCGACAAGAACCCGACGAACAAAGAACAGATCAAAGAGTCGATCCTGTTAGAGATCCAGGACTTCCACAGGAAGAAACAGGGGAACCGACAGAGGCTGCAGTTCAGGCCCCTGGCCACGGTCCGAGGTGGAGGGGGCGACGGAGGAGGAGGTGGTGGGGGAGGAGCTGGGCAGAGTGGTAACCAGTGTATCTTAGGGATCTCGTCCATGAACCTGACGTTGGCGCGGTTCTCCCAGAGCTCGCAGCAGGTGATGGACGAGGAGCCCAGGCAGAGCCTTCAGCAGGACGGTAGGAGTCAACCACACCAAACCTCCCTGGTCCAGGTCCAGCTGCCTCCCCTGACCAAGTCCCTGGTCTGTCCGCTGGATGTGGACATGCCCAGTGCCAACTCAGACGCGGGACAGACGGAGACCATAGACCTGACCTCGCCTGTCTGCACCCAGGACCCTCCAGACGCGATGGGGGAGTTCTCTAAGCAGGAGCAGCAGCAGGAGGAGGAGCAGGAGGAGGTGCTGGCAGACCCCCGGGCTCCTCCACAGGACCACCAGGGCAGGACCCAGCCCCCTTCCTCTTCTGCGCCCTCCGCCCCGTCGACCCAGACCGCTGCCGTCCCCGCTCTCTCGCTCTCCGAGGACCAGGTCCAGTCTCTCTCCCAGTCGCTCTCCCAGTCCCTAGCCAAGCCGGACCGGCCCCCGGTGGGAGACGGGCCCCGGAAGGACGGGGCGATTTCTGAGGACACCAAAGCTGCGCTGAAGGCGGCCCTGCTGAAGTCAGCGCTCAGGAACAAGGCCAGGAGCGGTAAGAGCAGTCTCAGAGTCACACTAAGGTCATATTTAGTAATATAACCAAAAGTTATTTAGTTCCACAAGTAACCCCTGCCGCCGGCACCGTGTGATGGACACATTTCACCTTTTGGCAAGGAACGGTTTTCATGGTTACATTTTAATAGAATTGCTGGGCTTGTAGATTCTTCTGCTCAAATTCTAAAAGTACGGTTTCGGACTCTCTCACTGCTAGTTAGGCATTATTTAGGTGGACTCTGGTCTCAGAACGAAACCCCAGAATAATCCACCCAATCCACCCGGGGATTTTCTCTAAATTGTAACTTAACTTGACGATAATTATTCAATATAATTGGTGATAACTTGTAACTAACGCTGGTAACCACACGTGGTGACCCCACCACTCCACGGTAGCTAGTGTTAAAACCAGTGACAACTAGCCATAACTAGCGTTTACTAGCAGTAACTAGCCTTCAGGAGCAGTGGTCAGCAGCCTATGTTTTGCTTGCAGACGGAGGAGGCTCGGTGACGGGCGCTGATGGCTCAGCAGGAGGCGCGCTGTCCTCCTCTCTCTCCTCCCTGCAGGAGGGCCGCCGGCCAGTCACTGCCCAGGAGCGCCAGCGGGAGAGGGAGGAGAAAAGGAGGAAGAGGCAGGAGCGAGCCAGGGAACGGGAGAGGAAGATGAAGGAGAAGGAGAGGAGAGAGGGCCGGCACGGCGACTCACTGGGCGGCGTCCTCCTGAGCGACAACGACAAGAGCCTATTGGAGCGTTGGAAAAAGATGATGGACTGCTCCGGCGACAAACCGGCTTTGTCGCCGGAGCCATCGGTCGACTGGCCCCACGGGGGGCCGCAGGAGCAAGTACTGAAGCCCCAGTTGGTCTTCCAGCCTGCGGGGCCTCCGGTTCCCCTCCTCTTCCCCCCCGCCCACAGCAAACTGACCCAACCTGCGGCAGGCCTGGCCGTCGTCGCCGCCGTCAACGGCGTGGTCAAAGGAGGTGCAGAAGAGCCGCTGTTGCCGGTGGGGGAGGTGGGCGGAGGAGGTGGGCTGAGCTGCCTGGGGAGGTGGAGCAGCCAGCCACCGGCAGCTCGCGGTAACGCCCACACCCCAGCTCCTCCAGGCCTCCTCCACCCACCCCTTCCCCAGGCGGCTCCTCCTCTCGGAACCCCGTCGCTCCTCGGCCCCCACCCCCTTCCCCTGGACAGATTCCTAAACAAGGCCCCGAGCGGCCTCCAGAACGGCCTCCCCCACTTCCTCCGCCCCGTGGCCCAGCCCACGCTGGCGGCCCCGGGGCTCCTGGAGAAGCTGGCTCCGTCCCAGGAAGACAAGCCCGGCCCCCGGACAGACGGCTCCCCGGGCCCTGGGGGCCCCGGCCCTGGCCCCTGCTTCAGCGGCCCCAGCGTCGCCCCGGACATCCACACGGTCACGCTGCAGCTCTCCAAATCCCAGGTGGGGGTCGTGGGGTCACACCGTGTGTTTCGTAGCTTAGCAGACCTAGCGCACTTAGCTTACCTTGTGGGGAACGGAAAGCTACGTGAGGTTTTGGTACCTAGTTCACTAAGCGTCTCATTCTCCGCCTGGTGGAGGATGTGTGGTTAGTCTAGTTTAGCATCGTGGACATCACTCGCTTAGCTTTTTGTTCTCTGCAAGGAGGAGGAAGCAGGTGCTACAAAGCTTAGCGGAGCTGTGGTGTTATCCCACTATACCATACTGGCCCGGCGCCGTTCGACTCGGCGGGGCTGGGATTCCTTCTTGAAGCTTCCTGCTTGAAGCCTTCTTCAACTGATGACGGTGTCTTCAACTGATGACGCGCTGGTCTTGAGTTGATGGCACAACAACACTCACACTGTTATTGCCTATTTAGTTTGATATTATAGCCGACAGTAAAATTGGATTGGATGATATCCACGATGAGGAATTCAGTTTGACGTTCAGTATTCCCCCTTCTTCCTAATAGTTCATTGAGAGCGGATTTGTTGCAGATTAGTCTTGTTTACATATTGGACAATGTGTCACATTATAAGGTCTCTGATATTGATATTCAATGCGTGTTCTTTCTAATATCAAGGACATCGTGTGAAACATTGTCCAATGTGTAAATAAGACTAATCTCAAATAAATCGGCTGTCAAAGAGATATAGAGATTAAGACGCAAAGAAGGGGGAATATTAAACATCAAACTGAATTCCTCATCGTGGGTATCATTGTGTCGCAGTCTGTCTGAAACAAGTATGTTAAATGTGTCTTAAACTAATTCATCAGATTTGATGGTAGGCTATGATATAAAACTAAATAAAAGTGTTTCATCGACTCAAGACAAACACGTCATCAGTTAAAGACTCACCTTCAAGCGGGAAGCCCGGTTGAAATACAAAATGCAAATCCCAGCCACGCCAGTATAGTATAGTGGAAGAACGCCAATCAGCTCCTTGTTCTCTGCAAAGGTGGAGGATGTGGGCATCACGCAGCGTAACGCCCCCGGGCTCACCTTAGCTCACCTTAGCTCACCTTAGCTCGTGGTTCTTTGGCAGGTGGAGGACGTGCTGCCCCCCGTCTTTTCGGTGACCCCTAAAGGCAGCGGCGCAGGCTACGGCGTGGGCTTTGACCTGGATGACCTGCTCAGCCAGTCCCTCACCGACCTGCAGCACTCGGACCCCCGAGAGAGGTGAGCTTAGGGGATGGAGTGGGGGATCCAACAGGAGACCACCTCCGCAATATCAAGTGTACCCGTTTGTGGGCAGTGGTGCATTTATTTAGTTATTTATTTTTAAGCAAAAGATATTCCATCCCTTTTGATTTGACATCTAAACTTTGTTTTCTTCAGCTATGACTCCGGCCCCCTTTCGGCCTCTCTGCTCTCTGATTGGCTGGAAGTCCACAGCATGACCCAGGCTGACCTCGAATCACTGCAGCAGGAGCTCCAGCTGGGATCCCCCATGAGCCTCTCTGATTCCATCCCACCTGATGCCTGACTCAAACCCTAACACACCTACATTTCTACCTTTTCAACAAGTTCCTAGCATGAAAGTATTATAATTGCACAGATCAAACAAAACTACCAGCAGTTTTTAGTAAATACTACAGGAAGCAGTGAATCTTTCTACTGATCAGTTTTTCATTTAATAAAATCAAACACCAGTACCTGTGTGCGTTAGTTGTTAATTGTACTTTTAACATTGAGCATTTACAACAATACTTGCTGTCAAATCCATTACCAACACTTTGATATAAGAATTGGCTACTAGCACCCTCTAGTGTTGAGGAATAACCACCTGCCTCAACACAAACAATAGCGAAGAAATCTGCTTTACTAAAAAATATGTTTTATTCCATAATACATTTAGTATTTTAATTGAACACTATCACAAAGACAACTGTATATTTGTATTTAATTAAAACATTTTTAAATCAACAACAGTCCTAAACTTCACATTCAGATGGGGAACAATACACACTGTCGCATCATAATCCCTGGGGACGTCAATCACCAGCGTCCGTCTAATTTCAATCACAATCAGGAAAACAGAAAAGCTAGCTTCCATCTCAGAACGTCGGTCCTGCTCTTCCACGGGTTCCGGAGGGTTCTTTAGAGTACCACAAAGTGGCCCACGAACAGCAGTAAGAGCACGGCCGCGGGCCCCCAGGAGCGGGTCCGAGGGGACCGGCCGTGCAGGCGGATCCCCGGTATCGTGCTGCGGATCAGGGCCGAGAACGTGGACACCTTGGAGTAGACCCCAGGCCGGTTCCTTGCGGCGCAGCCCAAACCAAAGCTCACCACCCCCGCCTGAACCCAGGTCCCGTTCACCGTGGGACACACCAGGGGGCCTCCCGAGTCGCCCTGGAAACACACACACACACACACACACACACACACACACACACACACACACACACACACACACACACACACACACA
>JAOPJO010000069.1:3447207-3460955 GCA_027123675.1 Molva macrophthalma | reverse complement strand
GTGTGTGTGTGTGTGTGTGTGTGTGTGTGTGTGTGTGTGTGTGTGTGTGTGTGTGTGTGTGTGTGTGTGTGTCACTGCTCACCACTGGTGTGAAACATGCTTTGACCGATTCAACCTTGGCCAATAGATCAACCGTCAGCGTTTGTCCCTCTCCTTGATCCTGGCAGTGTCCACAGTTACCCCTCCTCTCCATCTCTGCCTCGGGGGCTGGTGGAGAACCTCCTGGAGGAGGCCTTCAAGGCCTGGAGCTCCGTCACACCCCTGACCTTCACACAGCTCCGCCAGGGGGACGGAGACGGAGACATCAGGGTGTCCTTCCTGCGTTCGCTCCATGAGGACGGCTACCCCTTTGACGGCCAGGGGGGCACCCTGGCTCATGCCTTCTTCCCGGGGAGGGACCCCATGGCTGGGGATACGCACTTTGATGAGGACGAGCCCTGGGGCTCCTCAGGTAGTGGACCGGGGGATGGATGGAGGGACAGATGACAGAATGATGGATGAATTGATAATGATATGGATGAAGGGATCATCAAAAGACGGGTGGATGGATGGATGGCTCAGTAGGTGAATGAGGAATTCAATGATGAGTTGAATGATGATTTTAACATCACTTTTTTACTTCTAAGAGCAAAAGAGATATTGTCTTATATTCATGATGCCAATATGAGAAGCCCGACCACAGTCCATGATGTTACCTCCCCTCCTTCCTGGATGTTGCCCCAGCCAGGGACCCAGCTATAGGTCCATTACTAAACACACTGAACTGGCTGGAAGGCAGGGCTAATACGACTTACGATCGCTTCTTAGGGTGAAATGGTTTCTTGTTGAGGTGTTAGAGAAACCCTAAGCAGCCCAAAGCAGTTCGGTAAGCATGAAGTTGCCCCCTGCAGGGTCTGACAGCGAAATCGACCTCTTCACCGTGGCGGTGCATGAGTTTGGCCACGCCCTGGGGCTCTCCCATTCGTCCGCTCACCAGTCCATCATGCAGCCGTACTACCAGGGTCCCGTGGGGGACATCACCACCTACCGCCTCCCCGCGGACGACCGGCAGGCCATCCAGGAGGTGTACGGTGAGTCTGGTTCTGACCCTAAGCCTGACCTTGACCCTAACCCTAACCCTAACTCTGACCCTGACCCTAACCCTGACCCTGACCCTAACTCTGACCCTAACTCTGACCCTAACCCTGACCCTAACTCTGACCCTGACCCTAACCCTGACCCTATTCATCTGGTTTGGTAGCAGACCATTTGCCTGGTGCGGGGGAGGGTTTGGATCGGTCATCGGCACTATTGCCGGGGAGAGAGAGCCGCTGCCTTGGTTTTTAATAAATGTACGGGTTCACCAACTCTTCGAGTTTAAGCTAAACTGCTTCGAGTATAGTTCCTAGAATGAGTCCTGCCCGTCATTCCGTCCAACCACAGGAACTAACCTGTCCTTATGGCCGGGTTTGAGGTTGAAAATAAGGCTCATACTTCTCAACACAGCAGAAGTATGTTTGATCTGCATACTGCATACACTAATATGTTTCACATATGCAACACGCATACAATGTTGGCACAGTTCTTTTCCTTCCTGTTTTCTGACCAGAAATGTTGCAGAGGTACTTCACAAGTTCCCCTATTTACCCTCCATTACCATCCAGGTGTCAGCCGCGGTGAAGGATCCTACCCTGGCAGTGACCCAAACCTCCCAGGGCTCCCCAAGCCCCCTCAGCCCAGGCCAACAAAGCAGTAAGTAGCCCCCGTTTCTGGACTACACTGGAGAAGTCTGCTCCCCGGGCCTGGTGCCTACCAGTAGGGCCTACCAGTAGGGTCTGCTCCCCGGGCCTGGTGCCTACCAGTAGGGCCTACCAGTAGGGCCTACCAGTAGTACCAGTAGGCCTACCAGTAGGGCCTACCAGTAGGGTCTGCTCCCCGGGCCTGGTGCCTACCCAAAGTGAGTGTCTGAGCGACCCATTTCATTGGCCCATTGGTACCCACTCTCTATGTAAGACGGAGGAACTGTGATGTTGCAACCCAGTCTCCACCAAAATGTTGTATAACTACGTTGGTCCACAGAGGAAAACGTAATAGTTTTACAATAACGGCTCTTAAAATGTGACATGCCTACGTTTTTTTGGCCTATTCTTTTCTATAGGCCTGCTCCCAAGTCAAGTTTCTTTCCGAAAAAGAAACAACATGGCTGATATATTCTCAGTGGAAAATGCAATATTTTGATATAGATTATGCATTAAAATGATTTTTTTTTTCCTAACGAGAAATGTGTATTTTATTTTCATAATATTCGTTCAGTGATTGTATATGACGTTTAGTTTGTTAGTTATTACGAAAATTACAACGGGCAACGGGCCACACCCTATAATTTGCGACCATAACGGGGGCCTGGCTGTCCCCCGTGGGCCCCAGTAACCTTGGACTCACACACACTAGGGGAAGATGCACGCACGCACGCACGCACGCACACACACACACGCATGCACGCACGCACGCACGCACGCACACACAATTTAAGAACATACTAGACTCTTCGGTCTTCTCACACACTCAATAATGTGGTTGATAATTCTGGTAGATTCCACTTTTCATCTTTAGAAATGAAACCGATATTAATCTGGTTCTCTATTCCTTATTCCTATAAATATGCAGCTCGCCATGATCATTGCACTCAACAACAGAAATCAGTACAGTCAGTACACACGGAGCATGAATAACAACCTCTCACACATGAGGGGGTCATTGCCTCGGCGGCACTCTGGGAGGCGCTGTTCTGTCTGGCGCACCTCAGGATATGTGTCTATTTCCTAGCCAGCGGAACCTAGTTACGACAAAAACGAAACAATTAACGGTAGCTCATTTGTCACACGTAACGGCGTTATAGCAATTAGTGCGCTATGGTTTGTTGTAAAAGCAGGCTAATTCATATATTTTTTAATTAGTAAATGACTGAAGTGCTCTATTAAGGTGATAAATCCTCATCTAGGTTTGTGTAAATGAACCGTTACATAGAACTCGTAACGTAAGGACCGTGAACAGTGTTTACATTGTGTTAATTTACCTCATCACAGCGTCCCGCTCCTATCACAGGAACCTAGAACCAATATGTTCGGGGGTTGTTCAGAATATTGTGTTCATATAACATTTTCATGTTCATGTATTAAATACAGGATATATGCATGCATGTTACAGAAAAGGAAATAATGGCCATAGGTCGTAAACAAGCGCATATGGATATATACGATAACTGGGAGGCGGGGGGATTCCGAACAAAAATGTAGCTCATCGCTCCACATGTTTGAAAAACATGTTGTGTAATAAAATATGTAATGTTGGTTATTTCTTAAACAGAATATAGCCTTACCCGATTATAGTCCCTCAGAACCCCCAGATAAGCATGAAAAACGCCACGACCAGTTTAACTGACAAACTAAACGTCATATACAATCACTGAACGAACTGAAATATTATGAAAATAAAATACACATTTCTCGCTAGAAATGTTATCAAAACCCATTTTAATGCCGAATCTATATCAAAATATTGCATTTTACACTGAAATAGGTCAGCCATGTTGTTTGTTTTTGCAGAAAGAAACTTGACAGTCACGTGACGTGGGAGCAGGCCTATAGAAAATAATTGGCCAAAAAAACGTAGGCATGTCACGTTTTAAGAGCCGTTATTGTAAAACTACTACGTTTTCCTCTGTGGACCAACGTAGTTAGACAACATTTTGGTGGAGACTAGGTTGGATGTTGGTAATGCATGGCGGCATGTGTATCAGGAGATAGAGCGGGTTGACTGGTAACCAGAAGGTTGCTAGTTTGATCCCTCCTAGCTGAGTCGAGGTGTCCTTGAGCAAGACACCTCACCCTAACTGCTCCTGACGAGCCAGCTGTCGCCTTGCATGGCTGATACCGCCGTCAGTGTGTGAATGTGTGTATGAATGGGTGAATGTTGTATATGTCAATATTGTAAAGTGCTTTGAGTGGCCACTGGTTAGAAAAGTGCTAAATAAATGCAGTCTATTTACCATTTAATAAACGCCTTGATGTGAGTGTGGCACTCACTCACATCAAGATTTGGGATTGGGATAGAAACAACAATGTTTCATGCTGTCTCGAGAATTACAGAAACTGCCCTTTTTATTTGCGATAAATTGCGACAACATCAAAGAGAGAACGACCAAACATAGCATCAGCCCAATCTTTTTACACTGTTCAATGTTTTTAATCAGTAGGCCAATAGCATCCCTTTCAGCAGTAGGTGTTTTCACATTATCTGGAGCAGCTATAATGTTGCTGTTACCTTTGTAACTTCCTTCCCAACAGAAGGAAATAAAGTGCTTCACCTGCGTTATGGAATATTTATTTCCCTATCCATTACACACCCACTCTCAGCAGTGATACCTTATCCCGGTAAGCGAACAAGGGGCCAACAGTGCATTAAGGCTGCCTTATCTACTTTCACGCTGCTATCAGAGCTGTTTTTACTGCTGACGGGTTCGACCCGTGTGTTTGTTTTACTTACAACCGGCCATGCAGCATCAGTGTTTGGCACGGTGCTCACACCGCTGTGGAAATTGGGGGTGTCTGGGGAATTTTTCTATTTGCTATTTTTACCTGCATTATGTCACTCTTGTGCTGCAGTGTTGGACAAGCTGTTAAAAGGTGTAGTGACAAGCTGCCATTTGCTCGGCACTGAAGCTCAAACTTGCCCCCAGAGAAAAGACAAGTCAAGCTACAGCAACATGGCAAAAGTAGTTTACTAGATTGAAGCTATTTTGTTTTTGTCAGACTAAGGGGTCTTCACGATCAAAAGAGCCATTGTTGGTCCCTCTCCTATTAATTAATCTGGAACCACAAAACCTATTTGACCCCTAAAATGAAGATAACACAGCCTATAAAGTTTGATATATAGTTATACTATATATAAAATAACTAATAGCCTATAGTTTGTTGCATTTATGAAATGATAGAACTACAAAAAAAAGATTGACATTTTATTGCTGTTTTAACCTGCAAAGGAAAACACCAATCTCTTATGAAGAGAACAAACTGCTGGCATGTGTAGGATTACTTTGAAATAAAACACAGAACTATGCAGGCCTGTTTGAGTCCTGCCCTTATTTGTGGAAAATTAATCAAATAAAAGGTAGCCACTTTGAACTAAATAAAACGTATAGCTGCAGCTTAATAGCTTTAAAAATAGTAAACACAAAAATAGGACAGTTTGTATTAAATTATGACTTAAGTCCATTTCAGTGTGCCGTCATCCTCTTCTCTTTTTTCTCAGCCGCATACAGCATTCAATCGTCGAGCCTGAACAGAAAACATAACTCAGCTCAGGGTCCAAAATATATATAATATTTGCAAATGAATAGTCTATTAAATGATGGTGTTCTCACCTGTTTAATGTCTGTGTCTGAACATCGCTGCAGAGCTTATATCAGGGCTGGAAGACGTGACTTTGGTCTTCACACGTGCCTGAAGGCTGTCCACGAGGCACGAGCGATGCTTTTTCATGAGAAAATCTGCTCGTGTAAGTATGTGGATCCAAAGATGAAGGTCAGGAATGACATTCCATGTTTCAAACACAAGTTGTTCAGGTTTGGGGAGGTTTTCAATGTTGCTCCATTTGTGCTTCTGAGCGAGAATGTCCTGATGAGTGACATCTTCCAGATCAGCTGTCATTCTTTTAAACGTAGACACCCATAAGTCTTTATCAGCTATGTTGGCCAGGTCAATCTGAAGATCGGGTTGACTTAGTCCTGTAAAGGTGGACTTGTTCAGCAGGGATGGGTCGATGTCCCAGGGTGTGACACGGAGGGATAATGTTTCTTTTTCCTTTTTGAAATCACGGAATCTTTTCCCAAATGCAGTTTTCATTTCGATGATCCCATGCTGTAAATACTCATGTATGTGATTGTGTGACTCTTTGAGCTCTCGCAGGGAGGGGAAGGTAGAGAGCGTAACTATCTGTACATCTCTGGCTAACACATATCTGCATGACAGCGCTGTCTGTTATGCATCAAGTAAACTCTGTTGAGGATTGTATTAATTGTTAGATATGGTTTTGCCTCATGCTGTTTTTCCCCTCCCTGCCAGAGCCCTGTCTCTGACCCCCACTGTTAGTTGATGACACCTTTTCCCTGCCCTCACGCCCCTCCCTGCAGGATCCCTTTCTCTGACCCCCACTTTTAATTGATTAAATCCCCCTCCCTGCCAGACGTCTCTAAGCCCCTTTTGTTCTTCAAGCAATTGATCAACGGTGCAACTGAGTGGTTGGTATTAACATCAAATGGCCCTCATCAGATCCTTGTCTCTGACCCCCTGTTACGGCCGGCCTAGGGGAACAGCCAGTAACATGGGAGTTGTCCCTTCCCTACTCAGATTGCCACAAATAAACAGGGTTTGAACGCAGAAGACAAGTAATTCATTTTACATTTAACTGAACAAAACTTAGGAAGACAAAACCTCACATGAACACACAACACTTGTGGGTGAGCAGGAACAGGCCACCAAGGTGTGATATTGATTTTTAAACCATGCTGCCACCTGGCAAGCGCATCAGTTGGGATCACACCCACACATTAAACACACCAATTAACCAATCATCCAAGCAACAAACAAACAGGCTAGCATGCAAGGAAATATGAACCCATGGAGACATTTACACACACACACAACTATGACCAAGGGTCATAACACCCCCACTTTTAGTTGATTTAATTACTTCCCCTCAGACCAACAGGTCAGGGGCCCATCTTGCCCAGGTATCACACCCAGCCAAAATCGGGGCGTTTGGTGATTGGCTTGATTTGAATGACAGTAACCCAATAGGAATCGGTGGGTTACACCTTTTTGTATTATATCAAGTATGATTGGAGGTTACTGAGAGCCCGCCCTTGTCATGTGCTATAATATACTGTGTTTTGTGATGAATTAAAATGAAGCATGGGAGAAGAATCATGGGAACAATCATTTTGAAAAAGCATGGAAAATTGCTTGTTCAAAATGCAAAAGTGAGGTAACCAAGGAGGGACTCTGGTGGTTGTTTTTGGGTATCTTGCGTGAGCCCAGGCATAAAGTTTTGAACAAGTCTTTTTGGAAGCTCCAGACTTGGAAACTTGCACCTTGAATTTGGAACAAACTTCTTCATGTGGCGAGCAAGCCAGGAGACGAACTTCCTCAACTCAAGTGTGCGTGTCTGAATGTCGCAGGATTGGTTTGTGACTTCAGTCATACAGGAATGCTTCTGTTGGCTCATCAATACTAAAAGGCCAGGAGAAACTTCCAAAGAGCCGTTAAAGCAGCATAGCCCACTATGGACTGCCCTTAGGCACGGCAACGCAACAACACACAAACAGTGAAGTCAGAATTCCTGTGTTTGTTTGATACCTGCTATGTCAAATGTGGAAAGGATTGTGCCTAACCTTCAACCACATTATAAAGGAATTTTCCATTGTAACAAGGAATTGTTACAATGGAAAATGTTGGGTGGGTCTAAGGAGGAGACTATAATGTGCACAGGTTTTAATGAAACCAAGTAATTGTTGACAATTATGGAACCTGCTGTTCTGCTCAGAACACATGGCTTCTGAACATGGCTCATAAGAGCTGAGAGATGTTTAGATCCGTCAGGATTGTTGTGAACGCCTCAACAATTACCAGGATTAACATGCCTTACAGTCTTATAGTTAATGTGAATAGCTTTAATCATCTGTTGTCCAGACAAACATTTCACTGCAAGGTGACTGGTTTCTCTGGGCGTTGTGCCTTTGTGGACAGGAGAGTGAAAGAAGAGGTTGAAGAAGAGAAGGAACGAGAATGTATGCGTTCTCACAACACTTAATGTAATGTAGCGTACGACACAACACTTTTCTTACATGGCTGGCGTGAGTGGACTGAGCATCAAGAAGCTCACAGTTTCTTGCTCTATTCAATAAATATCTGGTTAGTCTAGAAACTCGCAGTTCGAAGTTTATTAAGATACATGAAGCATAAAAACAGTTTCTTCAAGGGAAGATCACGCCCCTGACTTGAAGAGTCTTTATCTTCCGGGCTAACAGATCTGAGTGAAGCAATATAGACACGCACACACAAAAGTGGCACACACGGTTAAAACCAGACTAATACATCGATGACCCAACTTACAGAGACAGACATCCTTGATAATAACAAGATATGTGAGTGACATGCATGCAGAGTGTCTGGTACAGAAGAAGAGAATGTTCTGACAAGGACATTGATAAGTTCCATGATGATGCTTGGCACAACTGCCCACAGGCACCCTCACATCTGCTGGTCTATAACGCACTGTAAGGCTCTAATAATGCACTTTGTAGAGGCAAACCTATTTCGGGATCATCCCATCAACAGTGTCCATTCCATTCCAGCTCAGACCCATCGTTCCTGGACCGATGTACCGGGAAATTTGACGCCGTGGCGAACATCCGAGGGGAAGTCTTCCTGTTCAGAGGTAAGGTGGAGGCTAGGGCCTCCTCCCCGTCACCCATGTACCCCCAAAGCACCCTAAGATCTATTCTCTGGTGACATCAAATGTGGGAGTGGTCACCCAGATGTTTGATGGATCTATCAGCTGTGTGATGGACTGTGCAATCTGGTAGGCTGATTTGGACCAATCCATAAAGAGATCTGGGTGACACTGCCGCTTATGATGTCACTAAAGGGCAAGTTTTGGAATTGCTTGTAAAGGCTCATCAACCTCACAACGTGGTGGTAAAACAGGAGCCCATAAGGCTTCTGTACACGGATGTAAAGCTTTCACCTTTTTTGCCCTCTTCTAGGTCAGTACTTTTGGAGAACGTCTCGAGACGGGTCGTTGGTCTCTCTGAACCCAGCGCTCATCAAGAACTTCTGGATGGGGCTCCCAGAAGACGCCAGCAAGGTCGACGCTGTGTATGAGAGGAAGAGCGACAGCAGCATCATCTTCTTCATCGGTGAGGCAGACCTTTTTGTTTTAATGTTGTAAATAAATAAAGGCTTTCAATGTACTTTATGACAGTGATTCCATGCCGGCGGTATGCCCCCTGGAGGGTTCTTGAGCAGTTGCTTTATTGTTTTGGTAAAGATTTAGATTTAGCTTTGTTGTTAAACCAAAATCAGGACTGAATTTGAATTAGTTAAATATAGATCAATAAATCAATAAAGTTAAGACCAGAAATAGAAATAAGCTTCTGTCTTCCATTTTAAACGAGTAGGCCACTACTATACTCACAATAATGTTAAATGATAATAGTACATAGTAGCTCCTAGGCCACTACAAAATAAGTAACGCTGCTGATTGACAGTATGACGATGAAACGTTTAACCCTGTCAATATGTACCGTGAAACCAAACCAGGAACGGAATTGTATATCGAGGAAGGCTTCAAATGTAGATAACGTTTCAATGTTTCCCTTAACAGGATAATCAGGTTTAATTTTCTTAAATGTACCCCCTATGTGAGGAGGCGTCATGTCATCTTATTCTTTAGTCTTTCGGTTTAATCTGATAGACAAATATAAGTTCAGAGGAAAACTAATGTGGCCTGGCGTCGATGAAGGAGTGTTTGAGCCGTACGGGTCGTACACGCTGGGAATCGGACAAACAAGTTGGGCCACACGTGCTTCAGGGCGCAGATGTTACATTCTGCTGACTAGAAATCAACTTCTCAAATCCCTTCCCCTGACCGGCCAGGCCCTCAGTACTGGGTGTTCCGGGACACACAGGCCAAGGAGGGCTACCCCAGGCCCCTGTCCGACTGGGGAATGAGGACCCGAGAGGGGACCCCGGTGAACAAGGTAGACGCCGCCTTCATCTGGGCCCACAACGGGAAGACCTACCTGTTTGGAGGGGGCGAGTTCTGGAGGTTCGACGAGAGCGACGCGTCCCAGCAGGGGGTCCGGCCCCCGGAGGCGGGGTATCCACGGAACACCACCCTCTGGAGAGGAGTTCCCGCCCACGTGGATGACATCATCAGCTGGGGCGAAGGTAGGCGTGGCCCTCAATGGTCGGAACCATGGGCTGTCGTTTGTCATCGACATCGGAACATTGGAATCCCTTTGCACAGGATCACTCTATTGTTCATCTTTTCTTCTAGGAGATGCCTACTTCTTCAAGGACAACCTCTACTGGGTTCTGAAGAAAGGCGGGATGGACCAAGATAACGTCACTCCAAAGTCCATCGCCGTTGATTGGCTGAGATGCCCGGCAGCCACCCCGACTCGGACCGCAGCCAATCCGCAGCCTAGAGACTGTAGCTGTGCCCTGAGCGTGGCCGGGGCGCCCGTCTCTGCCAGTTGGTTGCT
Organism: Molva macrophthalma; assembly: GCA_027123675.1. Taxonomy (NCBI): domain Eukaryota; kingdom Metazoa; phylum Chordata; class Actinopteri; order Gadiformes; family Lotidae; genus Molva; species Molva macrophthalma. The sequence continues at coordinate 3,450,649 of JAOPJO010000069.1, read as the reverse complement.
TCTGTTGTCTCTAATAGGGCTGACTTGGGAGCTGGCTGGAGAATAGAGAGCATCTCCCTGAAGGACTGAGGGAGGACATCTTGAGGCCCTATGAGGAGTACCCGAGCGTTGTTTCACAGGGGTCGGCCTTCCTGCCGGGGTCCCTCAAAAAAACAAAATAATGTCTTAAAGTCGCTCACACTCCGGTCACTCTCTGCCTCACTGGTTTAACTTACGTTTGTATATTTGAACTGCATTTAGTTTGTGTTTAAGGCAGGGTTTCCGTCCTTGCCTATTGGTCACATCAGTAGCAGATGGCTGTTCTGAAGGTCCTCTGTCTACCGTGGCATCAATCGAGGCAGCTTTTCTCAAAAGACAACAATTAAATAATTATGACATATTTTTAAGTGTAATCAATTATGTTCAACAATATACTAGGATGGCCTATTTATTTAAAGTGATAAGACGATTGGCTATGAATGACAAAGTGGACCTAGGTCTGCAGTCACACACGGTATTCACAGCCCACCACCTATCCCAGAGGGACTTTAGACAAGTCTGGAATATTCTCTCTCTCTCTCTCACATAATCAGAACCCTCTATGGGAATTTCGGCACCAAACTTTTTCGAGACCTGCTTACCGGGGATATGTATTTATACCCCATATTTGAAAAGTTCACCGTGGAGATATAGGCGTTACCAATCCAATATAATAATACCCAAACCCTAGAATGACATTAGGTATCCACAGATACTCTGTGAATACCTAATAAAAGTAAGTAGGTATAATAAAAGGTTTACTTTTAGCAGTTTAACAAAGGAGTGTAAGAAAGCCACTCCAGGGCTCCTCCGGACAAGGACGCAGGGTGGTAGTGTTGGAACACAAAATGTTAATATATTTAAATCTAATCAAGATTTGTAGTATTGCAGACAATGCTGTTATTCCTAGCCGTGCATTACCTTAGCTGAACATTTTGATGGGATCATTATGACTTAAATTGAGCTAATTATGATTTTTTTCAGGGAGCTGACATCCTAAAAGCGAGAAAAACATTTTGTTTAATGGCTGCACAATATAATTGTAATACCAAATGCAAGTCAATAAGTCATGTTCAACATTTGTTCTTGTTTAAAATTGGCAGATATGAAAGGGTTAAAAGGATTATGTTAAAACATTAATAACATCCATCTCCCTCATTCCACCCTCCTTGGCTGGTGAAGGGTTAATAACAGGGAGGGGAGGAAACTTGTTGATGAAACCATTTCCAACACCTTAACAATCTAAAGCACAAAAAACAACTCAAGTCAACGAATAATGCAAAATGGTTAATTTTCAGATTTATGAAGTGTCTACAGTGATGACGTGATAAAGTTTCTGGAAAATGTAACAACACTCTTAATTCCATCAAGTCGTTCTAGCTGTTGAACCTGTTGCAGCAGGAAGCCCATTTTAAAGAGATGCAGGCCATGCGTTTGAATTCACAGCCTCGGGCCTCTCGATGAAAGACGTTCAAACTGTTTAGAGGTGAAAACTTGAGTACATGCTGCATGATGACAACAGGAAAGAGATCTTCTAATGTCGTTGCTCAGCCCTAAGTCAACACAGGATCTAGTCTCCTATCTTCTGAAGACCAGTACACACCCTTTTCTTTTAGTCATTTTAGGTCCCACTGTTTTTCTTGCACACATTTTAAACCCCCTCCTCTCAGAAAGCCAACACTCCTACTCAGGGTCTTGAACCCGGAACCTTCTTGCTGAGTCAGGCGGGAAAACCCAGGGTGGTTTACAGCGGTGGGTGCAGCCTGGAAGAATGCACCAAACTGCAATACTGTTGAAGCATGAATCATAGTTCAACCCAACAGGGAGGAATCCTGAGGGACTTCATGAGAACTAAGGACTGCTCATGCACTGCAAAATGCAAACAATGGCAGAATCCTAAATACAACTCGCTGAGAGAGGCCGTAGGGAGAGGTCGTAGGGAACCTGAGACCAAAACCCTCAGAACGCCAAGCTGCAAATCTCCAGTCTTCACCGTAAGATAAACCCCTCAAGAAATGTCCCTGTGACCAAAGAAAACGACAAACGATAACTTCCTTCATTTATTCCACGTTAGCAAATAGTTATGGGTCAAATGTACAAAGTGAGACAATAATTAATTATTAAGATTATTTAACTGATTATAAGTACAAATGATCCAAAAGCAGCCACCACCATGAAAGAACCGAATCCAATCAATTTCCATCAATTTACACCAATTCTCTACTTCAGGTTAAGCACAGAATTAAGTTTCTCTGAATGGCCACCCATTCGTCGTTAAAACTCTTCCATTAAATCTCTTGTTACTGGGCGAATGGGCCGTGACTCAGTCTCAGCACTTTAGCTTAGCTGTCGTATACGCTAAACTCCCTTAAAGGCCCAGAGGGCTGCGATGGCCACCTGGGCGGAGGCCAGCGTGAAGGAGCAGCTGCTGCTGGAGGCGGGCTTGGCATTGGTGGTGACTGACTGGTCTGGCTGGAGGCTTCTGAAGGTGTTCACCATCAGCACAGACGTCTCGTCAGCAACATGGACCGTGCTGCTGAAGAGGTCGATCTAGGAGAAGAAGCTGGATGAGTACCAGTATGAAAGAGGAACCCGTATAACAGGCTCATCGTGTGCACCACATAAACCCCACATCCTCACTCACATGTATTTCACCACCGGGTGTGATGTGCTTCAGTCCATCGACCCATTTGAACAAACAAATGATCAATAAAACAGGAACTGACTCACCGCCTCTTTGCTGACTTTGATGGAGTCTTTGAAGACGGACCAGACCACTATTTCGTTACATGCAGGGGTGGTGAGGGAGCCCCGGTAGCGATAGTACTTTGTACGATCCACTCCGTCCAAAAGGTCATCCAGGGATATCTCCGCGGTGATGTTGACATAATTACCTGATGCCAAATACAATGTTTAAGAGCAGTGCACGTTTATGGACTTGTGTTATTGTGGCCCTCATGTTGTGTTGTGTGAGAACCTTGGCATGATGTCTGATGTGACCAGCCTCACCGCTCTCCGTGATGTTCTCCAGGTACGACGCCAGTTTGTCCCAGCTGGCGGAGGCAGTGGTGGCGGCGCCTTGGTTCACCTTCGTCACCCGCGGGAGAGAGCAGTTAGAAGCACGGCCAGCGAATCACCACCACGTCTTCGCCTCTCCACACCGGTGTGTGCCGTGACCGCTTACCTCGAGGAAGAAACCCAGTGCGGCTATCGATTCAGGGTCTCCAAAGGCCAGCGTCGCGTTCGCATTGTAGACCTCCTTCATGTTCACAATGTGCATCTAATTCAAAAGGCATGCAAACACATCACGTCAAAATCTCCTTACAGTAGGATGGAACAGGTGTTTTTTGTTTCTCACACACACACACACACACACACACACACACACACACACACACACACACACACACACACACACACACAC
>JAOPJO010000069.1:3364658-3374966 GCA_027123675.1 Molva macrophthalma | reverse complement strand
ATACGATGCCAGGAGATAAATCACCAGATTTACCACCCGGCCTTCTGCTCTGGGTGACCTGGGATTCATATCATAACTCGTTATGCTATGCATCGTTGGGCTGCAGCGGGATCTTCTGTGTCTGATTATTCTGTAATGTTCCTGACATATGCTTAACGCCGAGCGGCCCCCAGGGGTCCGTGACCCGGGGTCGTAAATATCGGTGCTGGGGGGCGTTCGGACGATGTGGGTGGCATGGCGTGCTTGACAAACGGGTCACAAATCAACCGTACACCCTAAGCCCGGGGGTCCGCTTCGCTGCACCCAGATGGGTTCCTACGGCAGACCAGTCTGGGTATCGAACATGCGAGCGATGCCAGTAGGACTCTGGCTGCGGGGCGTCGCTTGGCGTCGGCTCCGTTCCTCAATGCCAAGAAGGATCGGGGAGGAAGGAAACTGAGACGCCGCTGCTGTCGTTGGTTACAAGAAGCCCATCGGAAATGACTAAATGATTTTGGATATGAAACCCCCCCCAAAAAACACTAAAGAAAGACATTCAGCCTCGCTGCCAGGCCAGAGTCAACGCACAATGATCTCTTCCATATAAGGAGGAACAGCAAAAATAAAAGACTAACAACTTAGCAGCAGAAATAAGTCAAATGTTTGGGAGTAAAGATTACTATTCTTTATCTGGGAGAGTGAAAGTGAATCTAAGAGCCGGCGTTGCGGAGCCGTTCTCACAACAGGCTAATTCATTCCACCACCGATTGCTGAGGCATTGGCACATTCGCTGCAGGCAGCTGTGAAAACGTGATGAGCGCGGCTGTATTTCCGTGGGTGTGTTCTGTGTTCTGTGAGGGGTGGTGCTGGACGCAGGTGTCGGAGGAGCGAGCCCACACTGGGAGCAGGGGGTGGGGTTTCTCACGTAGCCGCGCGCGTGTGCGAATCCACGTCTCTGATTGGACGACAGACTCTGAAGCGGCCCTGCCTCCCATAGAGTCTTCCTGTCGGAGGGTTGGCGGCGGGCTAATTAACACAACATATGTTTATTCAAATCAGCACGCAGGGTGCTGGAACCACCACCTACAGGGCTGTGAAAGCAGAGGGCGGTGGAATTAAGTGGGGAAGGAGCGAGCGAAGGAGCAGCAAGAAGGAGAAGAGGAGTGCGGAGCGAGGCAGGAGGAGATAGCACTTCAGGCCTCGGCGGAATTCACACCCGATATCCCAAGAAACTGCTCGCAGAAGTGCAAATGTATTCCAGTGTGACCTCCAGAAAAAATGAAACAGGCTGGCACTTCCATCGTTTCTATCAAGCGCTTAATCAGGGCTGGCTTCCTCAGCGCTCAGATGGTTCTGTTCCAGCAGACATCACCTAGTGCAGAGCTGCGGGCTTCAGACGACAGGAACATCACGTTATGTGTTGATTTATTCCTGGCAACATTTTGTCGTTGACGTTTTTGGTCATGCTCCTTAAGCATTAAGCATTTGTACTGTGTTTTGGTGTATCACAATATGATATATTGCATATGTTTATTCAAAAGAGCGTATATATTGACATACTTCAATGTAATTGAGCCTTCTTTTTCTCATTAGCAGAGAGCAAGACGATTAATATTGTGTCATTTCTACATGGTGTTATTATTTATTGTTTAATTTATATCAGGGCCACAGGGCATCACAGGGCATTACAGTGACTTAGCATCCATCATTCTTCTAATAGAAAATAACGTCAAAACTGAAAGTCATCCAAGCTGACGCTGATGAGAATCCCACTCCTCCTAATCCTGTGGAAGGTCAAAGTTGAGTCGTTTGCTGCTTGCGGTGAGCACTTGTTTAAGGGGGCGGTGGTGAGGATGGTGGAGGGACAAGGTGGAGGGATAATGCACATTCCCTCATTAGCCTCTGAACTCTGGCTGACCCCATAAACACAGAGGCTGTGGGCCCCGGGCCATGCAGCCCCTTCCCAGGCATGCAGGCCTGCCCTCAACAGAACCCACAGTGTGGACACCTGACCTTCTAATCAGCATATATTTACTTTGGGAAGCCTTTTGGAACCTACTCTCTGCATAGTTTTCCCTCATATAGATTTTGATGTTTTATGAGTCCATCGTGGTACACATGTTCTGCATGTGAAGGGATTTGATGATGCAATCCATACTAATTACATTTATTGTATAGTACTAATGCGTTATATGCACTAATGTTCATGAAAGAGGTTACCCATTCAATTGCCATTGTGTACAATCAATTCTACATAAATAATAAACATAACATAACTATCGACCGGTGCTAAAATCCATCCAATGTCACCGTTGACCTTGTCATTTGCGAGGTCAAATGTTGAAGAATGAAATGGGAATCCAGTTTGTTTCCTGTGCAGGTACAATGGAGTCATTTCTCCCATTGGCACATTCTAAAGAAAGTGAAGTAATGTTACAATCTGAAGCCCTTCCTGAACCAAACACGGGCCCTCTGAGCTCCATGTTGTGGGGTGCATCCCGGCCCCCGCTGGCTCTGTGGGGGGTCTCTCGTGGCGCTGCATGTTCCACACGGCCCCCCTGCCGTGCGTTCGTTCCTCGGACGCACGGCGCAGCGTCGGCCGGGACGGAGCGCCACAGCTGTGCACTCGATCGCATTCTTTATTTTCTTGCTCTGTTGGCTACTTTTGGCCCTCCAGGCAGGCTCAGCACCTCCTCCTCCGGAACACAGCCCGCTCGCTGGCACGGCCCCCCCCCCACCCCCGGATCTCCCTCCTGCATAGCATGTCTCCGACTCAAACTGAAGCCTGGCTTCACCAGAACTACGAGTCATGGTGAGTCACACTAGGTACGGCTCACCAGTCACCCCTGTTGTGGGAAATCCCTTTTTTTTGGCTTTACTTTCAGCTCAGCTTGAAGAACAACCGTGGTGCGATGGCAAGGACCCTTGTTCAATGTCTTCTTGCCACCTTTACTACCTCACCCACAAGCACATCTGACACCTTGAAGAAAGGTGGTGTTCCTGCAAGAGGGGGAACTGTTGAACTCTGTGACACGATGATCGGGGTTCCCTCTGCTAGAGAGGAGGCTCTTGTATGAATGCATTAAATACTCTTATACTCTACAACTATTGTGGGATACTTTGCATTTAGAAGTCTGATCCGTCATAGACGCAATATCTCATAAAGAAGAAGCATTTATTTCCTTCTTTAAAACATGGTGTACTTCTTAGAAAAGGAAATGGATTTGTCAAACATTGGTTTCACACAGTGTCATGAAGATCATCTTCCTATTGAGTCTCACCCAGTTGGCAGTCTCTCATGGCCTTGGCTGTTTGTCTGTCAGGAGACACGTAGAGTCTGTCAAAGGCCTGGAAGGACCCCTGTGGAGCACCACTGGTACAGCATGGTTAGGGGTTTGATTCCCACTGGTGCCTATATGCTCACCGTATTGCAAGACGCTCTGGATGAAAAATGCACTAAATGGCATATAGTTGAAATAGTAGTGAATAGTGAATAACCTATTGTACTCCTTTTGAACCTTTAGAACTCCTTTTCCTGGAAGTTGCTGCAGGTATTCCAGAGCGGTGGTTATCCCCAGGATGTGCTAAAATGCTAACGGATAGGTGCGACATTCAGAATGATTATCGGGTTTCAGATGCCGTAGTTTAGGCGGGGGTCTGGCATGGCCGGACGTCACCAACGGGGGAGCTAACCGCGGAGAAGTCGAGAGAGTTAGACGGGCCCTGACCCGGGGCGGTCGGACCGGACCAGGGGGTCCAGCGGGACGTGGTGATGGTGTGGGGTGAGACGGAGGGAGGGGATCAAATGCTTGGCTCACCTTGCATCCCGACATGGAGTCGAGGGTCCGGGAGGAAAGGTTTTTGACTTTCCTAAAATGGCTGATGGAGATGTAGAGGCGGGAACGCACAGGATCCCTGACGGTTCATTTGTCAGTTGAAACTTGGTCCTATGTTATTTATTTATTTATTCATTGTTGTTATTTTTCATTACAATTATTGACTTGATTTACCTTAGCTGTCGTACCTTTTAGCCCCCGTCGCGCTCGGACCTTGATAAAGTCACCAACGCGTCGGTGATGTAACACCGAGCCTCTTGATCTCCAAACAACCCGGCGCCGCCCCGTCACTTCACCACTTTACTTTTGAAGTAAACAGGTTCTGAACCGCAGTGTTAAAACATTTCCCCCCGTCCCCGGCCCCCCGTCACAGTGAGCGCCGGGCGCCGGGGGCCCCCGGGCTGTACAATCAGCCTGATAACTTTGGGACGGACTGAATGATTGACGGCCGGACACATGTGCGAGGAGCCACGCGCGCCACGGATGCGCCGCTGCGGCGCCGCGTCGAGGGGCCCGCGAAGCCACAGAAAGTGCAGCAGGGTTAGAGGGCGAGGGGCCGGTGTGTGTGTGTGTGTGTGTGCGTCAGCGCGGTGAGGCCGGCGGCGGCGGGTGTGTAATGTGAGCGCCCCGTCACGTGCGTCCGGCTGGCAGAAGACAGAGGGGGCGCCGCCGGGGGGGGAGTCCAACAACACGTGAAGAAAAGAGGGAGAGGCGGGGGGAGACGGGTGTTGAGCCGAGCAGAAGGGACGGGCGGGAGCCGGCCGCGGCGGGCTCGGATCAGACGAGCCCCGCGTCTCGGCTGACAACGGCCTGCCAACCGGGGGTCTCGCCGGCACGGGCAGCGCCCGGGACCCTCTGAATCACCCGCTCCAATCAGTCCACTGCTATCTGTATCAATCATTAGCAATCATGTATTTTTAGTGGGACGCGGCCCATCGTGCCCCCTCCTCCCCGCCCTCTCGCCCGCCCCGGGCCCCCTATCTGTCCCCCGCCCCAGAGCCCTTCGCTAATGAGTGTCAATCTGGAGGGCTGTGGCACTTTTGCTGCAGACACCTCCCCTGACAAACGCAGGGCTCCTGTCAGCAGGCATCACGCCACGCCACTCCGCCCCGGCCGACAGCCGGGCCCCGCCCTCACAGCCGCCGCCAAGTTTAGTTCGGGAAGCCAGCCCTGCTTCCTGATGATGAATTTCAGGGGGGTTACGCTCAGAGGATGATTGATTAGAGTGGTATGGGTATATGCAACATCACTGCTGATCGACTCTTTTCACCCATCGGCCATGCGGGGAGAGCCTTCACTGCTGTAGGACTGCAGCAGTCTGTCGTTTGTAGCATAGGACCGGTTTGTATTGATCACCTCAATCAGTGTTTGGGGTCAGTACTGGGTCACTGTGCTCTGTGCAGTCTATTTATGCATACATGAAAGCCGTAAAATTGCAGGAAGAAGTTTACCTGTAAAGGTTTCTGTTGTTTACGCAAGACATGCCTTTTTAACGCTATCATTCAACCATCTTTGGCAATGCCGGTAAAGTCCTCTGAAGTCATTTCCTGGAAATGATGCCTTAGCTTTACATCAAATGATTGCATTTCGAAAACATGGTGGGTTGGTCCAATTCGCAGTATTGCCAATCTTTTGATCTATAAAGCTTTACGTTGTACATATTTCCCTCCTGAATGCGTTTACAATGCAAGAATAAAGATAGATAGAATAAAGTCGTCACCTCCTCGAGATCTTTGTGATTGGCACAACCAGTTAGACAACAGAGCGTCATAACTTCAGCCTGCTCATGCCGTTAATGTTACGGCTTTGTTCACACATAAGGACGTGCAGGAACTTTACCAGTAAGGTTACGTCTTATGCAGGGACATTAGTGGAACAGATTTGGTGACATTTCGATACCGGCTCCCATTCACACATGTCCCCCGTGCCGTTAAAATACTGGCACAGGCTGCTTGTGTGAATGGGGCTTATGTTAGTGTGTATGGGTATGTGCCAAATTCATGCACATACTCACTGCTCTTTGATCCAGACATATGTGTATGTCTAGATCATGGTTGTGTGTGTGTGTGTGTGTGTGTGTGTGTGTGTGTGTGTGTGTGTGTGTTTGTGTATGTGTCAAATTCTTTCACATACTCTCTGCTCTTTGAGCGAGAGATATGTGTTTGTCTAGATCTTGGTTGTGTGTGTGTGTGTGTGTGTGTGTGTGTGTGTGTGTGTGTGTGTGTGTGTGTGTGTGTCCAGCTCCATGCTCTTAATGTATTTGAGCGTGCCCCTGGTGTCCCAGTGATTCTTGGTGACGATGGCGGTTTCTAGTAAGGGGGGCGGACGTCACCGGTCTATTCTGCCCGACAGCCGGCCAGCAACAGCGGTAGGGGGCCGCGGGGGGGAGGGGGGGGAGGAATGCCGTCGGCCTGGAGGCCTGGGAGACATGATCCCCCCGATCCTTCTGGAGGAAGCAGAGACGCGGTTGCTCTCCTGTTTCACGCAGCGCGGTCAGACCGGGGAGGTGAAGGGCGCCAGAGCTGAAGCACACGGGAGAGCGTCGTGGTGGGGGGTGATTGGTTGGGGAGGGGGTGGTATCGAGGGGAGAGATTCAAAGAGAGTCAGAGATACAGAGCTGTATTGGAACAATGAAGGGAGCAAAGGATGCATGGAGATTGAGGGTACAAGGTTGAGAGAGGCAGAAAGGGTGAGAGAGAGAAAGGGTGAGAAAGCGAGGGAGAGGAGGAAAGGGAGAGGGGTGGTGCGGCGGGAGGTATTTGGTTATGGTGGCAGATGAGCCAGTGCTCTGGCATGCTGAATTCCAGTAGATCAACACTGTGGTGTTTCCTTACACCCCCCCACTCCATGCCCCACCCCCCTATCGCCAGCACCCCCCTCCCACCCACTGGTCTCTCCAACCCCCTCCAAACATATCCGATACTAAGTGATGATAGTCATAAAAATATACCCTTGATATCAATCAGGTCTTGTCCTCCAAATAGTTAATATTCTGCCACGTCAGCCGTTTCCGTTTGTCTCACTACTGATTCTGTGGCTAGTTGTTCATTTCTGTTCCGCACAATAAGTCTGCACTCGCAGCCCTAACAGATCAGACGCTGGGCAGACGGTGTTCATCGCTAACATGATGTCTCAGGTCGCAAAGTCTCATGCTAACATGGACTCCATGTGTAGAATGTATGCACCTAAACACTTATTATATCGCTGCTTTGACTATCTGAGAGAGAGAGAGAGAGAGAGAGAGAGAGAGAGAGAGAGAGAGAGAGAGAGAGAGAGATTGCGGTTTTTTTATTAGTACAACCAAGACCATTTCTGCACCCTTCTTGCACGTCTGGTGTCAGGGGGAGATGTTATCAAGAAGAATTGATTGTTATCTAGCTTTATTAGCTCGCATGCTTTGGACTTACAAGAAGGATATGTACATTTACCATGGCACGCAGTGGGTTAAAATTGGTGTTTTGACAATTAGCAATGATTGAAGGGAGATTTAGACTTTATTACTCATAGGACCAGAATGTGGTTTGTAACAGGTTGTTTAAATATTTGATGGATTAATCAAACTGTGGGACATTGAACCTTTAACTGAAATCAGACGTGGACCCAGGTCGTGAGTCTCTTTTAAAGTCCAGCTCAGATATTCAGCCAGCTCAGTATTCAACACTCATTTCATCGGAAATGAAGGTCCACCAGAAGAGTGATTTTAGTTTAGGACCCTTTGACCAGGAACATGGACAGCCATTAATAACCCGGTCAGTGAGATCTGACTGATGCTGAAATCAATGGTGCCGTCCATCACTGCCGAAGTGCCCTACAGCAATACATCAAAACCAACCTGCTCTATTCCTGAGCTATACCATTAAGGTTATTCTAAGGTGATAACTCCCCCCTAGGGGTGAAGCCTTCTTTTCTTAAATACGGACAAATGTTCTTCTGTATTTACATTACATTACATTTATTACGCACTCTTTTGTCCAAAGCGACTTGGAGTAAGTGCATTCAACGATGAAGATAAACCCCCAAAAAGTGCAAGAATCATTTAAGTTCATACATCTTCCAAAAATAACCAAAGCAACTGCTTTTAAGTTCTACGATATAGAAACAAGAGATAGAGGCCGATAGAGAGATGAAAAGAGAGGATTGTTAGTGCTACGGTACGGTCTGACCACGTCCTGGATGTAGATGTTCCAGTGACTGGAATCAATTATTTCGGCCACCGGTAGCCCGTGCAGGGGCGGAGGAGAGGTGTGGGGGAGAACCTGGGTAAAGACTAGTCGGGCTGCCACATTCTGGATGAGCTGCGGAGGACGAACGGCGTGACCCTGTGGGTGAGGAACGAAGTCTCCTCCTGATGTTGTACAGCGTGAATCTGCAGGAGAGGCTGGTCGCAGTGATGTTGGCAGGGAGGGACAGCTGTTCATCCAGTGCCACACCCAGGCACCTTGCCGTCCGGGTTGCAGGCACCACAGGGTTGTCAATATTGATGGAGAGGTCATGGAAGGGAGAGCAGCTCAGTCTTGTCCAGATTGAGCTTCAGGTGGTGTGTTGACATCCAGAGGGAGATGTCGGCCAGACAAGCAGAGATTCGTGCTTCTACCTGGGTTTCAGCCGTGAAAAATACAGAATTAGTTGTGTGTCATCTGCATAGCTGTGGTAGTAACGGCCATGTGAGTGAATGACAGAACCCAGTGACTTGGTGTACAGAGAGAAGAGGATGGGACCCAGAACAGAACCCTGAGGGACCCCAGTAGTGAGACTACAAGGATCCTCCCACTTATTGAAATCAGTGAAAGAAACAAAAGTAATCGTCACAAGCCAAGTTCTGTCCTTGGTACGGACAGTGTCTGACCTTGAGTCCGCTCTGGACCAAGTGTAAAGCAGCAGTTTGTCTCTGCTCTCTAACTGCTCTCATTTTATTAGGAGTTTAGGACCACATGATGACACTTAATATCAATATAGTGCATCTGTGTCAAGACTTCCTTTTTGTAGACCTTAAATATATTGCATTTGTTTGTTTGAACGTGTCATGCATTTGTCTGACAGCCTCAAACAGAACAACCACAGATAAGTTTAAACAACTGCAACTTCAAACACGTTGTGTTGTTTAAATATGATTTTGTCGGCTTACGGACAGGAAACTAATATTGTGTAAAACATTTGAGTTATGTATTAGTGGTCATGTATCAATTATCCAGCCGTAATGGGGATGGATGTGTATACGTGCCAACACTTGTGTGTGTGTGTTTATTTTTATAAACCCGGGCGTGTGTTAGCGTATGCAGGCGCGGCGGCCCGCCCTGTCAGTTCGGGTTAACCTGACGCCGAGTGGCCACGCCCTGGGGAGGCGCGGGCCGTGGGCCAGGCTCTCTCTCATCAGGAGCATTAGGTCCTGGTGCGTGATGACTGATGACCCCCAGGGGCCACAGTGTCCCTGGCCATTGTGGGTGGTGGTGGTGGTGGTGCTGGTGGTGGTGGTGGTGGTGGTGGGGGGGGACCAGCGATGCCAGATCCCAAGCTCACTCCCTTTCAGCTGCAGAGCCTCTCCCTCTCTCCGTCTGACACCAGAGACGACCGGTCAGCCGGTGACAGGAGGAGGTTCTGTTTGGTGCTCAGGCCTCATCAAGGCCCGTCCCTGTGAGTCAGAGACCAGGGAGGGCAGGACCAGGAGTGGCCCAAAAGCAAGCGGGGTCAGAAACAACTTTGAACAGGACTTTGACGGACGTGGCTTTGTATTCTCATGGTATAATCTCCTCGCCGATAAGTCCTGGAAAGTCTTCAAAGTCGACTTTCCAGCTGCAGTTCTCTGTCTTACGTGCATTCTGGTGTAAATGCAGTTGGTGAGGGTTAGCATTAGGTGAGGGTTAGCATTAGGATTAGCATTAGGGTTAGCATTAGGTGAGGGTTAGGTGAGGAGGTGGGGTTGGTTGGTGTAGTTTTAGCATTAGGGTCAGTGTTACTGTCAGGTACATGCAGTGAGGAGGGTAAAGTTTAACGCTGTAGTTTCGGAGTAGCTTCAAATCAGTAGCTTGTGTGCGCAGAACCAAGGATTCCTTTGCATGCTCGGTTCTGTGTCCTGGTCAAGAGCAGAACCTGGGGAACACCAGGGATGTGGTGGGGGTGGTGGAGGATGGGTACTAGTGGGGGTAAAGGTGGGGGTGGAGGAGGGGAATAGACCAGGTGACCCCTGCTATGCAAGCAACAATGAAAAAGTCAGGTTTTTGGAGCCTTGGAAATATGAAGTGACAAAGGATGCCCTTTGTGTTGGAATTGATGTGGCACAGGGCTGACACGGAGCAGCCTCTAGGGAATAACCTTCCAGTGGGGATCAAACACCAGAAGTAGGTCAAGAGAGGGAGAGGGAGGGAGAGAGAGAAAGGGAGGGGGAGGGAGAGACAAAAAGAGAGAGGGAGAGGGAGAGAGAGGGGGAGAGAGAGAGAGATGGAGAGAGAGAGAGCGAGTGAGCGGAGGGGAGGGAGGGAGGGTGTGGGGGGGGGGG
>JAOPJO010000069.1:3059440-3080829 GCA_027123675.1 Molva macrophthalma | reverse complement strand
ATCCGTAAAAATAATGTCACCTTCGTCGCTTACGCGAAACAGCACATTCCCAGAATGCATCCCTCCCCTCCCCTCCCGGTCTCACCGCCCTCCCTTCTGTTCAGTGGACGGGAGGCAGATCGCGGCCAACATGAGGGGCATCGGCATGATGCCCAACGACATCCCGGAGTGGAAGAAGCACGCCTTCGGGGGCAACAAGGCCTCCTACGGCAAGAAGACCCAGATGTCCATCCTGGAGCAGAGGGAGAGCCTGCCCATCTACAAGCTGAAGGAGCAGCTCATCCAGGTGGGTGGAGCAGGAGGGGATCAGGGCTCGCACACGCATGGAGGTCCAGCGAGGAGCCTGCAGAGGGACCATGGGGTGATGGGTCTAGCGGTCAGACGGTCCTGCTCTGTGCAGGATATGGGGTGGTTGGGGGTCCTAGAGGGGGAAGTGAATGGACAGACGACATACTTGACAGAATGAGCTTTCTCCCTTTTGTTCTCCTGTGAGATGAAAGAAGCAACTATCACCACCAGGATTATGATCTCCGTATTATCAAAAGGCCTTAATATATTCATATAATCCCTGAAGAGATGGTGTTCCCACGGTGGTACTGAACGTATTCAATGGCCTTAAAAGGCATTAAAATCTTGACTATAATTTGCATACGTCTTAAATGTTTTTTTGCGACTGTCGGGAGAGGAAAAATGATCAACTTGAAACCAATAAATGTCCACGGTTTATGTTTAATGGGGAATAGATATTTATTGGCCTCTCTGGGCCTGCGTGCTCCAGCTGTGCAGCGCAGCTTGAAGTGCGTGCAGGAGGCCCCTGCTGTGAGACACAACGGACATGGACATGTAGATGAATAACAATGCAATACATGTGTATACTTGTACAACAATGTCGGCTCAGGACCGTCTCCACCTACACACCGTTGGACTGGGAGCCGGTATTCAGTGGTGGTCTAAGTGGTGTTAAAAGGTCTTCAGTTGAACTGCTTATTATATTCCTCATTGAACAACAACCTCTTTTGTCCACATAAAATGTATTTCTACCACGTTGTTTAATTACTCATCTGGTATATCACAGGCCGTCCACGACAACCAGATCCTGATCGTGATCGGGGAGACGGGTTCCGGGAAGACCACCCAGATCACCCAGTACCTGGCGGAGGCGGGCTACACCACCCGGGGGAAGATCGGCTGCACCCAGCCCCGCCGCGTGGCCGCCATGTCCGTGGCCAAGAGGGTCTCTGAGGAGTACGGCTGCTGTCTGGGCCAGGAGGTGGGCTGCCCTGTTACTGCTGCTATGTCCTAACAGGTGGACCTGCCACCTGTCCTGAGGGACACTAACCCTGTGTTTGAGGATGCTACACCCTAGTGTGCTTGGTATATTTATTTAGGTCATATTGGGGTGCCATTTGCTTCATTAATCTGACCCAATCTTTCTAAAATTGTTCTGGTGTCATACAGATTTCCGTAACTAAGATGCTTTTACCTTTCTACACTGCTTCTGTAGATGCTTTTATTTAGTTCATCAAACCAACCTTACAAAGTAATGGCACCATAATGAAGCGTCCCCTCTCAGTGTAGTACTGCCTAGTCCCTCCAGGGGGTGCTAACGGAGATCTCTCTCCTCCCAGGTGGGCTACACCATCCGTTTCGAGGACTGCACCAGCCCTGAGACGGTGATCAAGTACATGACGGACGGCATGCTGCTGAGGGAGTGTCTGATCGACTCTGAGCTGGGCCAGTACGCCATCATCATGCTGGACGAGGCCCACGAGAGAACCATCCACACCGACGTGCTGTTCGGCCTGCTGAAGAAGGTAGGACCAGAGCCACAACCTGTCCATGTCCTGGAGGAACCAACCGCTGGAGCCGCTTTGGCTCCGAGGACCCCACTAAACATATTGTGCAGTGAAATAAGAAAACATTCTCATTATTAAAAAGTGAGGATGTATTTGTCTGGTATGTTGGTCTCCAAAACACTAGTCCTCTTCCAGCTTTCCAACATCTGGAATCCAAATGGCCTGCGTTTAGATTCCTGATGTTCTTTCCTCATCAATTCATCTTTTAACCATCCCACAACCCACGTGGTTCCCTGCTGTGACCTTATTGGTTGTGATCTATCGACTGGACTAGAATATATTCAGACAATATTGGGTCTGGGTGTTGAAGTTCCCCACGATACGATGGTTATGATACACGAGTCACGATACGTTGCAATACGAAACATATTGCAGTACATTGCAAATGTTACAATTTAGCTCTAAATTCAACTCTGTTGTATTTTGAGCTGTTACCACCTGTTACCATTTGTTCCAATATAAGTCCAGAGTTTTGATATAAACACGGACGGCGTATCTCTGATTCTTCTGCCGGAGTCTCCATCTTGGTTTTGACCAGCTTCCGGCTTTGTTGTGACCTCACCGGGAAAGAACTCGGCAGCACCTAGTGGACCGAGAAAGCAATTAATTTGATTATTCTAGTACTTTAATTAGAATTTGCAATAAAAGGTTGATACTTTGTCGTCCGTGTATCGATACAATATTGCCACACAAAGTATCAAGATACTATGCTTTATGGATTTATTTATTTATTTTCTGCACCGATATTACTCGTGTTATGAATTGGGGTTGGTGCTTCAGTGAGTCAGCCACCACACTACACCACGCTGTAATCTCACCGTCTCACACAACATGTCTCCCTCCCCCAGACGGTGCAGAAACGCACAGACATGAAGCTCATCGTGACGTCTGCCACGCTGGACGCCGTCAAGTTCTCCCAGTACTTCTACGAAGCTCCCATCTTCACCATCCCTGGGAGGACCTACCCCGTGGAGGTTCTGTACACCAAGGAGCCGGAGACGGACTACCTGGACGCCAGCCTCATCACAGTCATGCAGATCCACCTCACTGAGCCCCCAGGTGAGACCCAGTTCCTCCACGCTCCAGGTCTGGGGTTAGGGTTATTAAAGGTTCTCCACCTCACTGAGACCCAGTTCCTCCACGCTCCAGGTCTGGGGTTAGGGTTATTAAAGGTTCTCCACCTCACTGAGACCCAGTTCCTCCATGCTCCAGGTCTGGGGTTAGGGTTATTAAAGGTTCTCCACCTCACTGAGACCCAGTTCCTCCATGCTCCAGGTCTAGGGTTAGGTTAGGGTTATTAAAGGTTCTCCACCTCACTGAGACCCCAGGTGAGACCCAGTTCCTCCATGCTCCAGATCTGGAGTTAGATGAAGGCTATCAAAGTTTATAACAGGGAATGTCTTTTTTGAACTTGTTTTCTGGAAGTAGAATAATCAGACGTCAAAGTATTAAATGGCCCCTATTTTACCACCAGGTGTGATGTTTATTAGCTGTTTGGAGCTCTAGCCATTAGTGACATCAAAAGTGGGACTGTCCACCCAGGTGTATGATGGATAGATCAGCCTACCGGCTGGCGTAGTCTGGTAGGTTAAACCAGGCCCCTCTCTGGTGGATGTGGGTGTAGTTCACCTAGTGGTAGAATAGGCAGATTCAATCCTAAAATGTGGTGTGAGCTGTTGTTCCGCTCTCCTCTTCCCTCCCCAGGGGACGTCCTGGTGTTCCTGACGGGCCAGGAGGAGATCGACACGGCGTGTGAGATCCTGTACGAGAGGATGAAGTCTCTGGGGCCGGATGTCCCGGAGCTCATCATCCTGCCCGTGTACTCGGCGCTGCCCAGCGAGATGCAGACCCGGATCTTTGACCCGGCGCCCCCGGGCAGCAGGAAGGTACCCTGAGAACACGCTGCCTTTGAGGACTTGGTCAGATGGTGTTAACCCCCATGTGGAGGAACTGAACCTCCTCAGCACTCATGCAAGTGTCCTGTCCTCCACAGGTGGTCATCGCTACCAACATCGCTGAGACATCCCTCACCATCGACGGGATCTACTACGTGGTGGACCCCGGCTTTGTGAAGCAGAAGGTTTACAACTCCAAGACGGGCATCGACCAGCTGGTGGTGACTCCCATCTCCCAGGTACCAGGCCTGACCATCGATCACATCTGCATTTAAATAGATATGCAACATTTCAGGAGGTGTTATCACTCGCTGATCAATGTAAACCAAAAGCCTGACCCTCCATTAGCCTGCATTACTCTGCCTGAGATACTTTGGTTGTTCCTCAGGCCCAGGCTAAGCAGCGAGCAGGCAGGGCTGGCAGAACGGGTCCAGGGAAGACCTACAGACTCTACACTGAGAGGGCCTACAGAGACGAGATGTTGACCACCAACGTTCCTGAGATCCAGAGAACCAACCTGGCCAGCACCGTGCTGTCTCTCAAGGTCAGCCCCGGAGCCTTCCATGCTGGAGGGAGATTCAAACACTAATGAACCAATACTAGAATATTCAGGCTGTGTTATGTTTATCACAATTGCAACAAGGTTAGAAGGTTTTATTTGTATTATGTTCACAAAATGGATTTTTATTTAAAAGGATTTAAAGTGTATTTCCGAGCATCAAGAAAAAAGATCAGGCTTTCATACGTGATCGTCCTGACCATGGATGGACCTTGAGTTCAGAGTTCCATCTCCCGTTTCTTGACCCGATCCATCTTCCTTCCCCTGCCTCAGGCCATGGGCATCAACGACCTGCTGTCCTTCGACTTCATGGATGCACCGCCCATGGAGACCCTGATCACAGCCATGGAGCAGCTCTACACGCTGGGGGCCCTGGATGACGAGGGCCTGCTCACCAGGCTGGGCAGAAGGGTGAGAGAACCCACCACACCATGACTGGCGCTGTGGAGGGACTGGATGCTGCCCTGTGTCCCTGACACCACGGCTCCTATACAGAGTCATTTACTGCTGCTGTACAGAAAATAATGGATCATCCATTCTGTGCTCTGAGCAACTCCATAAAGAAACCTTCGCACTCATAACAGTCAGACATCTGCTCATAGAGTGGTAGAGTTTATGTATATAATGTTATTTTCTTCTATACACCTCCTCCATTACTGTACTATTATTATACCAATTAATTTGACTAGGTTTTATGGGGCCTTGACTAATAAACCTTTTCTTGTTTCATGTCCTCGCCTCACCTCCTCCAGATGGCTGAGTTCCCCCTGGAGCCCATGCTGTGTAAGATGCTGATCATGTCCGTTCACTTGGGCTGCAGCGAAGAGATGCTCACCATCGTCTCCATGCTGTCTGTCCAGAACGTCTTCTACAGGCCCAAGGTGCACTACCCAGGAAGCATCCCGTTCATTTGATATGATGAGCCGGAGCTGGTTTTGAAACGCTGCCACTCTTAAGGTTTTCTCGTTTAAAGAAAGTGTGGTTTGGGCTTCTGGTGTTGAGGCTGTAACACATGATCCTTTTATTGTGGGTTGTTGAGTGCTTGAAGGTCCAGCTGAGTGATGGAAGACATTGGAATCCAGAAATGCTTAATCGTCTATTCTTCTCCGTCTGTAACGCAGGACAAGCAGGCCCTGGCGGACCAGAAGAAGGCCAAGTTCCACCAGCCCGAGGGAGACCACCTCACGCTGCTGGCCGTCTACAACTCCTGGAAGAACAACAAGTTCTCCAACCCCTGGTGCTACGAGAACTTCATCCAGGCGCGCTCGCTGCGCAGGGCCCAGGACATCCGCAAGCAGATGCTGGGGATCATGGACAGGTACACCCCCCGCATCCTCACCCCTGCATCCTCAGGCCACCCCTGCATCCTCAGGCCACCCCCCCGTCCTCACCCCCCCATCCTCCGCCCGCATCCTGCCTGACTCCATCACCGCTCTGCATGTGTTAACAGTCTTGGACTGATGCGTTTTAAATTGAGCTTGGCGAGTTGTTATTCCCCCGTCTGCAAAAGGAGTATCGAGGAAGATGAAGTGTTTCTGCACTGCAGTTTGTACAACAATAAATCACGCTGGGACACGTGTTTATAAAGGCCCGTTGTGAATCACTGGCTATATTGTCCTTGGATATGATTGTAATGGGGCTAATACATCAGGACTAATTAGTGTCTCCTAATGTCCGTCATCACGTTGAAACCCGGCTTGTCCTCTCATCAGGCATAAGCTGGACGTGGTGTCCTGCGGGAAGGCCACGGTGCGCGTGCAGAAGGCCATCTGCAGCGGCTTCTTCAGGAACGCCGCCAAGAAGGACCCCCAGGAGGGCTACCGGACCCTCATCGACCAGCAGGTGGTCTACATCCACCCCTCCAGTGCCTTGTTCAACCGACAACCAGAGTGGTACGTATCGCCTTCATGCGCGTCTCTCCCTCTCGAGCGGCTATGTTGGCAGGAAGAAGAAAGAAGTGGATGTTTTAAGTGCATGTGTTGATGGTTCCTCCTCGCAGGGTGGTGTACCACGAGCTGGTGCTGACCACCAAGGAGTACATGAGGGAGGTGACCACCATCGACCCCCGCTGGCTGGTGGAGTTCGCCCCGGCGTTCTACCGCGTGGGCGACCCCACCCGCCTCAGCAAGCAGAAGAAGCAGCAGCGCCTGGAGCCTCTGTACAACCGCTACGAAGAGCCCAACGCCTGGAGGATCTCCAGGGCCTTCAGGAGGCGCTGAGGAGCCCCACGCCTGGAGGATCTCCAGGGCCTTCAGGAGGCGCTGAGGAGCCCCATGCCTGGAGGATCTCCAGGGCCTTCAGGAGGCGCTGAGGAGCCCCTCCTGGAGGATCTCCAGGGCCTTCAGGAGGGGCTGAGGAGTCACGTCGGAGGAGAACAGTGTTTTGTAGACCGTTGTGATCTCAGAAGGACTTCTCCCAATGGCCTTGAGGGTCTGGTAGCCTCGGACCCTTGGTTCCGGTCTGCATCCGCCAGGACTAACTCTGTACATCGTGATCCTTTTTTTATAGTCAGCCATCCAGGAGAATATTACGTTTTGGTTTTAAAGGCGAAGTGGAGTTCCTGTGTCTCCATGGTTCCACCCTGTCAGGGCTGTGCTTTAGTCCTACATTTGGCAAAAGAAAATGAAAGTACACTAAAAAATAAATGTAACCGTTGATGGTATCTCTAGTCGTACGGTGACATGGCGTTGAACCAGCAACCATGCTGTTATTCTACGACAAAGGCTTTAGGGTTGAGGAAACATGGACCTATTAATGTTGATATACTGAACTTGTTAACTGTAAATTCTAGTCCAATCACATCATTGGTAGGGAATGGCTACAGAACTTGAATTATTATTGGGATCTGGTATTATTCATTAAGAATAAGGACAAAAAGTACATGTTGTATAACATTTCACGTCGCCTGATGCATCCTTGTGAATTATTTTAAATATTTCTCATTAAAACAGTTTTTAATAACATCTTGTTTATCTTATCATTTGTACATTATTTATCTATATCATATAATCGAAATTATCTCTAAATTCTACAAAATGGCAACCATAACCTACTAACATTGGAAGTCAATGCATACCAAGTATAGCTCTTGCACCAACCTAGATGGTACCAAAAAGCAGTTCTTCTAAAGGTTGCCCACGACAACGAGTGTCTAGATGTGAATCCAACTAATGCAAAACGTCGAAGGCAAAATCCTTTTGCTACAACGGTACACTATGTATTAAACAACCTTTCCCTCACTTAAAATAATTTAATGTCAAAATATGGCTATATTGCGGACCGGGCACATGGCCCCAACGTTTCCAGGGCAACGCGTTCGGGTGCAATGCATTGTGTAATATTATTTCACAAATCGAAATGAAATCTGCCCTGTCAGAAACAGTATCTTAACCAGGAGGACCCTAGCTATGGTCCATCTTTACCAGGAGTGCGTTGGCTACTGTAGCATGTGCTACATTTTGCAACAGTTCTATAAAAGACCCTGTCGGTACCATTACAGTCCATGGATCCTGCAGTACTGCAGCCCGCCTCTAGTGGGGAGCATCGACGCCAGAAGTCGTTATACTGTCGGTTTATCACCACTTCGACGAAGAACTAATTTGCAGTGAGCTCAGATCTAAACATAAAAAATGGCTGAATTGGAAATAAAACGTCTCGAGTATTTATCTTTAGTGTCCAAAGTATGTACGGAGTTGGAGAATCATCTCGGAATAAGCGAAAAAGATCTCGGTAAGTTGAAGTTGACTTGAGGTTTTAGTGTGTTTTCTGACTCTAACTTACCTTTAGCCTGGTCCTGAAGACACATTGGTGTACAGTAACCTGCATGCAGCTAAACGCATAGCGTACCTTTGTCTTTCTCTTTTAAAGCGGAATTTATTATCAGCCTCGCTGAGAAACACACAACATTTGACAGTTTTAAAGCAGTTCTTCTGAAGAATGGAGCTGATTTCGCAGTAAGTGTTAGCACCACTACACTTTCTAATCACCCCATCATAGGGCTCGTATATATGTGTATTGTGTATGTATGTAACGTTATATGCAGTGGGTTTACATTCTGTACGTCTTCCGCAGGATACCCTCATTGGTAATCTACTCAGGCTTATCCAAACCATGCAAGCACCGCCATCAACGAGCAAAGGTAAACACACAATCCAACACAACGCGCCTCAACACAGCTGATGTCGCTTTGGACTGAATGTCTTCTTCGTGTGTTTGACAGGGTCCCAGTCTGCGGCAAAACCGAAGAGCGAGAAGGACAAACTAAAGGATGTGTTCCCTGCTCTATGCAAGCCGGATGACCCAATGTGGACGGTGAGCTTCGACCTAAGTTTCTTCGATGTGTGGTGATTTATATATCCGCCGTCTTATGACATGAGAGAGAGAGATGCATAATGTTGTTTTTCTTGCCTCTAGGTTCCCCCACCACAACCAGAAAAAGATGATGAGATGGTAGCGGCAGCGGCTATGAAGGAGCTAGAGATGCTAATGCCGAGTGCCAGCAGCAGCAGCAGCACACGTTCTGGCAACAGGTATGGCGTTTGAGGCTTTGAGTGAAACCCTCTCTAAGAGAGCTATTTATATGTAGATGTCAAACCGATTCTACTAGCATGGGACTTATGTTTCTTCTAGGGAAGCAGTTACAAAAACAACGGTGATGTTTTAATATACTATGTCTATAGTCTGGTGGTTCTGGTGTTTGACTCACAGCCTAAATGTTGTGAGTTTGAACCCCGAGGTCCGCAGTCTACATGTAGGCATTCCTGAGCAAGATCCTGTAGCTGCTCATTAATGATATGTAGCCCGTCTCTGGATTAAAGATCCTGTAGCTGCTCATTAATGATATGTAGCCCGTCTCTGGATTAAAGATCCTGTAGCTGCTCATTAATGATATGTAGCCTGTCTCTGGATTAAAGATCCTGTAGCTGCTCATTAGCCGTCTCTGGATGAAGCAGAACCACATGATTGTTAATATTTCTCCAACCATGCATGGTTTGTGGATCAGAGCTACAGCACGCCTCTACAGTCCGGACTGACACGGTTCTCCTCCTGCAGGTGGGACAAGGAGCCCCCTGGACACTCGAGGCGAGAGCGGGACACGGGCCGAGGTAACGGGCGCCATCGCTCCCGGTCCCGTTCCCGGTCCCGTTCCCGTTCCCGGTCCAGGGAGCGCGACGGCAGCTACAAGCGGCGGGGGAAGCGGGCGTCTCGCTGGAGCGACCGCACCCCCAGCCCCCGCCGGGAGGGGGACGGCAGGAAGGACGAGGGAGAGAGGGAATCGAACCGCTTCAGCGACCGGCACGTGGACCGGCCCCCGCCCGACGAGCCGGTGGTGGGGGACATCTACAACGGAAAGATCAGCAGCATCATGCAGTTTGGGTGCTTCGTCCAGCTGGAGGGGCTGAGGTCAGTGGACACGTGTGTCCTCCTGTCTTTATTGGCGCTGCGCTGCATTGTGCTCCACTGTCTCCAGTGTCATGTTTCAATCCCTGTGCTTGATGAGCCTGTTCCAGCCAGACGTGCTGCATTTAAGATTCAACAGCTACTGTTTGAGTGTCATTTGTTAGCAAAGGTGCAGCCGGCCATCAACTCTAAGTGAGTGTAATGCGCTTAGATCTGGTCTAAGTTGGCTGCGGCCTCTGTATGACCCAATTTAGATTGTGGACCACTACTCCTCCTACTGACCAATCAGGGTGTCTCTTCCCTGATTTGTTTGGATATTTAATCTTGCTTGTCAATCGCAGGTGGGTGAAATGCAACCCTTCTCAATGACGGAGGAAGTAGCGAGGCAGGGAGCAGAGAGGGAGGCGGGAGTGTTTTTGGGGCTGTTTAGTTTGAAAAGCTTGCTCTTTCCTGTCTCTCTTGACAACTCTGGTCTCTTACATAGAGCACCTTTTATTGAGTAGAGATAATGGTATGTCAATGGTTGAAAGGAAAATGACCTGTATTAGCGGTGGCTTTTTGCCCCCTGATGAGGTTGACGTACATGTATACCAACAAGCCTTCAGGAAGATTTGAGGACGGAGGTAACGCTGTGCATGCTTTTGCAGAAAGCGTTGGGAAGGCCTGGTGCACATTTCAGAGCTACGCAAAGAAGGACGCATAGCCAACATGTCCGATGTGGTCACCAAAGGCCAGAAGGTGAAGGTCAAAGTGCTGTCGTTCACTGGGACCAAGGCCAGTCTTAGCATGAAGGTGAGATCTACCGTAGGGGTTCTGGGCCATTTGTCTCTGTTTGTGTATTCAATCTTTTTGTATTATCAGACATTTGGCCTTTAATCCTTTTCTCTCCCTGCTCATGTTGAGCGTTCACTCAACCATGTGATGAGGAAGAGGAAGGAAAGAAAGGCCTGAATATCTGATGATAAAAGAGTTCTTGGCCGTGCTTATCTATCACAATGTCCTTCAACACATCCTATCCATGACCCAATCCTCATCCTCATGACTTAAAACACACAATCAAAGAACAAGAAGGAACTGTCACTCCCCAATGTCTTCTGAAGGACACCGGCTCACATGTCATATGGTGTGATGACTCCCCCTCCCTCAGGACGTGGACCAGCACACGGGCGAGGACCTGAACCCCAACAGGAGGAGGAACCTGGACCTGGGGCCGGCAGACGAGGCCATGAGGAACCCCGACCGGCCCGTGGACCCCAGCCTGCTGGAGCTGGAGGAGAACCCCACGGAGCGCAAGAGGCTGGCCAAGATCACGGACCTGGAGAAGTGGGAGATCAAGCAGGTAGTCCGCCTTCCTTTCTTCAGGGTGGGCTACGTATGGGGGCGGGGCATCGAACCCTAGTAAAGACACGCATACCAACACCGTCGCTTCCTGCTTTGTTTCAGTTCTTTAAAAGTAAATCGGTCTTCTCCTCCTTAGATGATCGCAGCAAACGTGCTTCCAAAAGAAGAGTTCCCTGAATTTGACGAGGAGACGGGAATCATGCCCAACATCAATGACGAAGAGGGTAACACTTTGTGTTCCTGTCTCTACTGCATCTATTGTGTGTCTGCATTTGAACTGTCATGCATGTAAAGATTTGAATGACCACCTCTTGGGCCCAACAGATGAAGACTTGGATGTTGATCTGGTTGAGGAAGAACCGCCATTCCTGCGTGGACAGACAAAGTGGACCATGAACTTGAGTCCTGTTAAAATCGTCAAGGTACATAGGATGTTTATCTTTTATCTCAAAACAGCAATGCAACCATAATACACACGTTGTATTGCTGATGTACTGCATTTTATTAGTCAGACTACGCAGGCGTCTGTCATTGTGCGCTATGGGTATTGTCATTCCTATTCACAGCTGCATTGTGTGGTTTCATTTCCCTTCCTGCTTGTGTTGTGTGTCCCTCTGCGGTGCAGAACCCGGACGGCTCGCTGTCCCAGGCAGCCATGATGCAGAGCGCCCTGGCCAAGGAGAGACGGGAGGTGAAGCAGCAGGTCCGGGCGGTGGAGATGGACTCCATCCCCACGGGCCTCAACAAGAACTGGATAGACCCCATGCCCGACTGTAAGCCCAACCCTCTAGAAGTTAGAATGCTGTCAACAATAGAACGTAAATGCAATTCAATATTGACATTCAAATGTGTAAAAGCAGTGTCCAAGCAGGATTTTGTTGGAACATGGAAATACCCATTTTACTAAATGACAAAATAGAAAAGGAAATGAACAGGTTGTTCATTTCGTAGGATCTGCTCTGCATTTTCAAGCGTCATCAGTGAGAACTTGTTCCACTAACTCTCTCGTTTTAGTTTGTAGTTATTGCTCGGCAGTTAATTAAAATGGCGGCTGGGGGGAAGGAAGCGAGGGAGGGGTGGGAGGGGATGGGGGGGCAGGATGATGGATCAGAAGCTAATGAAAAGCAGAAAGCGATCCGTCTTGGGCCAGATCCTGGGTTCCAGCCGCACCACTGGATTTGGAGATGTGTTATCAGGCCCGGGATGGATCTGGAGTGGTCTTAATGCGCTGCGTCTGGGTCTCGTCACGGCCCGGGGTCAAAGCATGACATCATGTGGCCAACACAGCTCCTTCTGGTCCCAGACGCCAGCTGGTGACTCATTGGATAATGCAGACGGAGCCGTGAAGGAAGTCCAAAGTGATAATCATTTTGAGTGGCCTGTCTTGGGCAAAACCAAACGAGACTGTAGTCGGATCCTGCCGGAACTGGCCTTTATTTTCGTATTCAATAGTGAGTACACAGCAAGGGTTTTATAGTGTAGTGTAAAACCAAACATGCTATAGTGATATGATAAAGACTTTGAAAAAGATAAATGTAGAGACAGACTCTGGTCTCCTGTTTGCAGCGGTTGTTTCCCCGTGATAGCGTTGGCCGTGTTCCTCCTCTACAGATGAAGGGCGGCAGATCGCGGCCAACATGAGGGGCATCGGCGCCATGCCGGTGGATCTTCCAGAGTGGAAGCGGTACGCCTTCGGGGGGAACCAGATGTCCTACGGCAAGAAGACTGAGCTCTCCATCCTGGAGCAGAGAGCCAGCCTGCCCATCTACAAGCTGAAGGAAGAGCTTGTACAGGTACGCAGGTCCCCCCAAACCATGCCGTCTTCCTTTCTCTTGCATTGGAAGACTCGATACATGTGTCTGAAAAATACTATCAGAAGAACGGTTTGTACAGCAAACAGTCATTCTTCCTTAATGATCCGTTGAAAACTACTGTTTTTAGTAAAGAAATGTACGCTTTAATGAGAGACGTGTAACTGCTACAATTGTTTTGAATAGAGATGATATGTTTTTATTTTTACAGGCCGTCCACGACAACCAGATCCTGATCGTGGTCGGGGAGACGGGTTCCGGGAAGACCACCCAGATCACCCAGTACCTGGCGGAGGCGGGCTACACCGCCCGGGGGAAGATCGGCTGCACCCAGCCCCGTCGCGTGGCAGCCATGTCCGTGGCCAAGAGGGTCTCTGAGGAGTACGGCTGCTGTCTGGGCCAGGAGGTGGGGCCGTTGGACGCTTGACAGAACGGTGCTCGGGTTGTGATGAATGGTGGTCAAGGTCCGTGATCTCCACTTGAATGAACCTGTTCCCTGTCTCCGCCTCCCAGGTGGGCTACACCATCCGCTTCGAGGACTGCACCAGCCCAGAGACGGTCATCAAGTACATGACCCACGGCATGCTGCAGAGGGAGTGTCTGCTTGACCCCGACATGACCCTGTACTCCCTCATCATGCTGGACGAGGCCCACGAGAGGACCATCCACACCGACACGCTGTTCGGCCTGCTCAAGAAGGTACTGGTGGGCCCTCTGCGTGGGGCCCCTCCTCTGGAGGAGACAGCGGGGCCTCTCCTTCAGAGGCCCCTCCTCTGGAGTAGCAGCAGCAGTAGTACTAGTAGTAGTAACATTAGTAGCAGCAGCAGCAGCTGGGGTGTTTGATTCCTAGCCAAAATGCTCTGGGTTCTGTGTTAGATCCCCAATGTCTCAGAAGACAGATGTGTATCTGCATGTATTGGATAAATGCGTCCGTTGACGCATTTATTATTATGTA
This sequence comes from Molva macrophthalma, assembly GCA_027123675.1. Lineage (NCBI taxonomy): Eukaryota > Metazoa > Chordata > Actinopteri > Gadiformes > Lotidae > Molva > Molva macrophthalma. The sequence continues at coordinate 3,067,012 of JAOPJO010000069.1, read as the reverse complement.
CTTATAATAAACATGAATGACATGTGCTCTTTTTGGCGATCAGACGATCCTGAAGCGCAAAGACCTGAAGCTCATCGTGTCGTCCGCCACGCTGGATGCCGTCAAGTTCTCCCAGTACTTCTTCGAAGCTCCCATCTTCACCATCCCTGGGAGGACCTTCCCCGTGGAGGTTCTGTACACCAAGGAGCCGGAGACGGACTACCTGGACGCCGCCCTCATCACCGTCATGCAGATCCACCTCACTGAGCCCCCAGGTGAGACCCAGTTCCTCCAGAGCAGGAGATTAGATCCAGTTCAACTGAAAGGTTCCTCTTCTGTGAGGAACGTTGTTGGCATGGCACAAGGCTACACTGCATTGAGACATGTGAGACAGAGAACGAACAAGAACAAGATGACAGACGAGTGCATGCATGTGTGAGGTGTGGTTAGGCGGAGGTGTTTATTACAGGCTACTCCAGGTTGTTCCGCGACTTTTTTGTTTCAAGTCAATGCGGTGTCTTGACAAGTCGGGGGAAACAGACAGATGTTTTTGTTGACTGCTCTACCACTTGATACGAGAATAAAATATATGCACCCGGCCAAATCCCTCTTTCCTGCGTCCTCTCCTCCTCTCCTCCTCCCCATCCTTCATCCCTCTTCCCTGCCTCCTCTCCTCTTCTCCTCCTCCTCCCCATCCTTCATCCCTCTTCCCTGCCTCCTCTCCTCTTCCTCCTCCCCATCCTTCACCCTTCTTTCCTGCCTCCTCTCCTCCTTTCCTCCTCCACATCCTCACCCCTCTTCCCTGCGCCCTCTCCTCGTCCCTCCCCAGGGGACGTCCTGGTGTTCCTGACGGGCCAGGAGGAGATCGACACGGCGTGTGAGATCCTGTACGAGAGGATGAAGTCTCTGGGGCCGGATGTCCCGGAGCTCATCATCCTGCCCGTGTACTCGGCGCTGCCCAGCGAGATGCAGACCCGGATCTTTGACCCGGCGCCCCCGGGCAGCAGGAAGGTAGGGGGAATTTCAGGACGAAGTGTGGAATGTGATCTGGGAAAATGAAAACAATTTAATCAGTGGACAAATCTGTTCATTTGTCATTTGCATGGCATTACAATTCCTTTATTGAATTATTTATTTTTTTGTGTATATATCTGTAAATACATTTCCAACACAAGTCGTGTAGGTAGGTGTTGTATTAAAATATGCTGACTGTTCTTTCTGTCAGGTCATCATCGCGACCAACATCGCTGAGACGTCCCTCACCATCGATGGGATCTACTACGTGGTGGACCCCGGCTTTGTGAAGCAGATCGTATACAACTCAAAGACGGGCATCGACCAGCTGGTGGTGACGCCCATCTCCCAGGTCGGTCCTTCAAGGGCTGCTGCTCACTCCGGGGCTGTGGTTCTAAATCCTGGGGCTTTGGAGCGGAATTCATCTTGTGTCAACCTTCTCTAGGGAAGCTTTGCTTATGTACGACTAGTTCATCGCTTTCCCCATGTTGACTGCACGGTATTCCCATGTTGACTGAACGGTATTCCCATGTTGACTGCACTGTATTCCCATGTTGACTGAACGGTATTCCCATGTTGACTGCACTGTATTCCCATGTTGACTGCACTGTATTCCCATGTTGACTGAACGGTATTCCCATGTTGACTGAACGGTATTCCATGTGTGTGTGTGTGTGATCCAGGCTCAGGCCAAACAGCGGTCCGGCAGGGCTGGCAGAACGGGTCCAGGGAAGTGCTACAGACTCTACACTGAGAGGGCCTACCGAGATGAGATGTTGACCTCCAACGTTCCTGAGATCCAGAGAACCAACCTGGCCAGCACCGTGCTGTCTCTCAAGGTCAGCCCTTCACCTTCTTGTCGTTTTTCCTACGGCTAAGTCTACTTCTCGTATGTATTGTAATATGGATTACAGAATGGATTTGAGACAGACTCTTAAGTCTATCCCTGTTGGTGTTGCTCAGACGTCCTGACTACCTAGTTGTGGTTAAAGTCGTGGTTGATAAATATCTAGTCCTGTGGCACATTGGAGAAAACATTCATCCTTCTGTCTTTCCAATGCCTTGGTCCTCAGGCCATGGGCATCAACGATCTGCTGGCCTTCGACTTCATGGACTCTCCTCCCATGGAGACCATGATCATGGCCATGGAGCAGCTCTACACACTGGGAGCCTTGGATGATGAGGGCCTGCTCACCAGGCTGGGCAGAAGGGTGAGAGCCAGAGAACCCAATCATGATGGATCGTAATCCTACGCTTCAATATGCAGATGACTCAACCGTTTATATCGTAGATGGTTATGTCTGTCATGCGGTTTAATCACTTTCGCCCGAGCAATTTTTGGGAATTCTCGCCTAAAACGACAAACCCAAAATCTTGAATATAATGGCCAGATGCACAATCTAAGTCTCTAAGGTTTGAAACACTTGGAAGAATATAGATTAAGTTCTACTTGTCTAGTAACCATCATCAGGTCCAAGTGAAAACAGGAACAACCGATCAGAAATCGCAAATTTTACCTCCGCCTAAACGCAATACTAAATAAGAAAGAAATAGCGTCACTAAAACAGTGAGCTGGTAACCGTTTATTGTGCTGGATCGGGTGTACAACGTCCAAACCTCAACTCTGCCGAATTGGAGTCGCAACAATTCAGACCGTTTCTTTGAGCATTTTCCGGGTGTTTTCCTGGCGCACGAGAGGATTCCCTGCATGAAGCAGGTATGCTGTCCTTGAAACACATGATTTCTTGATGCATTCAAATGTCACTGCACCTTACGTTTTCAGCATTGGATTAGGCATACATTTGGTAAGAAGATTAAAGTTTAGATGAATTTAAATTATGTTCAGGCGCCTATTTATTTATTTACTTTGGTCATTGGGGTCGTTTAACACAAAATACGCAATTGGTTGCTGGGTTTAAGGTGTTGAAATGATCCAGAAAATAATTGATAATACATTCTGTGCTCTTGCTGATTCTAGATAATAAAACCTTGGTAGAATTGGGATATCCAACATTCTCTGTATTCATTTGATTTAGATTTCGTTGGATATCCGGTGACCTACAGTGGAAATCTGAAGGCTGCATTAATCTCTTCCTCTAACGCTAGACTCTCTCTTCCAGATGGCAGAGTTCCCCCTGGAGCCCATGCAGTGTAAGATGCTCATCATGTCCGTTCACTTGGGCTGCAGTGAAGAGATGCTCACCATCGTCTCCATGCTGTCTGTCCAGAACATCTTCTACAGGCCGAAGGTGCACTACCTGCTGTCTCTACCCTTTTATTTTGGCTCATACCTCAACGTTGTTAAATACTGCATCCTGATTGGTCAACGTTCCAAGGGTGTGCTCTTCTTAAATAAGGCGGCACCTCTCTGTAGCGCATTGATGTCCACATCAATGCGCTACAAATCCTACATTAAAAACAGATGTCAAATATGACTATCGACCAGATACCCAAAAAAAATATGCTTAAATTCCCGCGGAGGATTATTTAAATTTGAGCTCATTAAGTTGAAAATGAACTCAATAATATATTGTACATTAAAGTGTGCTAATATCCAATCATTGTTGGTAACTGTTTAGCCACCCCCCCGTTACACATTATGTTCCAATAACAGGACATCTGGTCGTGGGTAAGTCCTGACTTAATCCCATTCACATCGTCATGCTATCGTGTTGTTGTTTTACCACATGTGGACCAAACACAACCTGCTCGTGATTTGTGAAGGACTGTATATCCCGTACCATAAGCCCTAGGGGACCGTACGGGAAGGCCGGTCTACTGAGGTCCGATGTAAGAACCATGAGTCTCCCCACAGGACAAGCAGCCGCAGGCGGACCAGAAGAAGGCCAAGTTCTTCCAGCTCGAGGGAGACCACCTCACGCTGCTGGCTGTCTACAACTCCTGGAAGAACAACAAGTTCTCCAACCCCTGGTGCTTCGAGAACTTCATCCAGGCGCGCTCCTTGAAGCGAGCGCAGGACATCCGCAAGCAGATGCTCAGCATAATGGACAGGTAGCGGACCAGCGTGGCACGCGATCCTCGTCTGGTTTATCCGTTCCCCTGATCTCTTTTTAAGTGCTGGATTCGGCGGTCCTGCTCCTCATACGTCCGTCCCTCCGCAGACATAAGCTGGATGTGGTGTCCTGCGGGAAGGCCATGATGCGCGTGCAGAAGGCCATCTGCAGCGGCTACTTCCGCAACGCCGCCAGGAAGCACCCGCAGGAGGGCTACCGTACCCTGATCGACCAGCAGGTGGTGTACCTGCACCCCTCCAGCACCCTCTTCAACCGCCAGCCTGAGTGGTGAGGCCCATACCTTTATGAGACGATGTCTTTTGGATTCATGGTTAACTTATCTAAACGTTGCCCTTTATCTCAGTGACAGTGAAACAAACTGCCACATTCGATTATTTTAATTTTATGATTGTTGCTTAAAAATATGAATATCATTATTGGCTTGCTCCTGACTTCATATTTGCTCTTTTTACAATATTTTTTATAGGTAATGACTAACATTTGACATCTTCTCACGCGTTCCCTCATCCATACTGTCCACTGCGTGTCTACACTGCCAGCCTCAGGGCTTGTGTCGCGCCACAGCCTGCTCACGCTCTCCTTCCCCATGGATCACATCCCCTGTGTCCCGTCTCCCCAGGCTGGTGTACCACGAGCTGGTGCTGACCACCAAGGAGTACATGAGGGAGGTGACCACCATCGACCCCCGCTGGCTGGTGGAGTTCGCCCCGGCGTTCTACCGCGTGGGCGACCCCACCCGCCTCAGCAAGCAGAAGAAGCAGCAGCGCCTGGAGCCTCTGTACAACCGCTACGAAGAGCCCAACGCCTGGAGGATCTCCAGGGCCTTCAGGAGGCGCTGAGGAGCCCCACGCCTGGAGGATCTCCAGGGCCTCAGGAGGGGCTGAGGAGCCCCACGCCTGGAGGATCTCCAGGGCCTTCAGGAGGCGCTGAGGAGCCCCACGCCTGGAGGATCTCCAGGGCCTCAGGAGCCCCACGCCTGGAGGATCTCCAGGGCCTCAGGAGGGGCTGAGGAGCCCCATGCCTGGAGGATCTCCAGGGCCTCAGGAGGCGCTGAGGAGCCCCTGCTGGAGGATCTCCAGGGCCTCAGGAGGAGCTGCTCCTGGTCTCAACACTTTATTTATTGTATATAAATCAGACACTGATGGTGAAGAGCTTCTGTTCCACCATGCAGCGTGTTGCCTTGTCGAGCTCCATGCTTAGATCTGCTATGAGGCTGAGTTTACTCGGTTTTTAAACCTCTAATGTTTAACCTTCAAAACGAAACACAGGATTTTTTTTCTACTTTTTTATATTTAATGTGATTTTGATGTTTGAAAACTGCCTTGTTGTTTGTAGCGTGAGGAGGATGAAATATGAGGCTTCCACACGTCACATGTTGCATGGTGTCTAACGCTCGGGTCCCCTCCCGTCGTCCACAACAACCCCGCAGAACAATCGTCCGCACCAAATAAAGCACGCGTCTCGTAGAGGAGTAATATGGGTCTTTATTAGGCAATCTCTTAACCACAGTCATGTTTATGGATTGAAGCTCTTAAAACGCAAAACAAATACAAAATAAAAAAAATCCCTAATGTGATTAATTTAAAACAAGAACAAAAAAAAAGAAATTCACCATAGCTTTATATACAAGTGGGTGGGGGTGAGGGTGGAGGAGGGAGTGGGCGGGGCCAGGGCCATGTGCAACAGTTGCAGGGTGGAGATACGGTTGTGTATGATGATGACAACGAATGATGCCAATGGCAGGGTACGGGGTTGGAGGGTACCTGGGTGGGGTGTAGCGGGTGGGGTGGACATTAGTACATGTAGCCTTTGGAGTAGGGCTGCTGGGGGCCCATGTTGTTTTGGGGTGCTTGCTCCGGGGTCGGGTAGGGCGCCGCCTCGTCCAGGTGGGACAGGGGTACCGTGTCCTCCTCGTTCACGTAGCGCTCGAACTCCCCCTTCAGGCTCGGCCGCTGGTTGTCCGGGAAGGCCAGCGAGATGAGAGCTTCGGGCTCGCACACAAACTTGTAAACGTAGCGCTCCCCGGCGACCTGGCCGAAGACGGAAATAATTGTGATCAGTAACGTTCAAGGTTGTGCGTTATCTTTTTTAATAACTGGCACCTGTCTTGAGCGCCACACATCCGTGCGCTACAAATACAACGTCACAACATTAACCACGGAGGTCGAGTACGACTATCGACCAGATGTGCCATTGACATTACTAAAACAGTGCTCGAAGCGCCGCTAAAGAATATTTTAAGTCGATAAAAAGCCAATAATTGTATACATGAAAGTATACTAATATGTTACTGTTGGTAAATGTTACTTCGGCGGCGGTAAGCAACCTTGCCTTCCTTAAGCGTTGCCCAAGATGGCTGCTAATGTCTTGTCCATATATAAATATACATACATTGTATTCTTGGTGTTTCATAATAATCGAGACAGCCATGATAAAGGAGATCCTTACAACAAGTAGTACTTTTTTTATTTGTATCATCTGAGGTGTGACGTTCACGTTAGCAAATGTAGTTAGTTAGTGTGGGTTGGAGTGCGGTACTTCTTTCAACCACTAGTTGGCGACACGAGGAAGGATCTGCAGGGCATGACAGTTAAGTTTCGGGTTTAATATTTCATCCTCCGTTTGATCTATTGACATAAAAATAATTGGTTTTGATGTCATACTAGGGAGATGGATGGATATATATACAGATAGATAAATGGGTACTCTGCATCCCCCGAGAGGAAATCGAGAGTATATAATATAAAAGTAAACGAAGTAAAAATCTATATTAAATCTGATACGGTCGGCTGTGAATGAGGAAACTTTCTGATTCTTTATTTTTGGTTTAATGACAAACCAATGAGTTGTGTACCTTCTGCATGATTCCCTTCTCGTAGTAGTAGCGCAGAGAACGGCTCAGCTTGTCGTAGTTCATGGCTGGACGGTTCTTCTGCATGCCCCACAGCCTGGCCACCTGGGGGGAGGAGTAGTACAGGGAACAGCGGGGAGGAAGAGAGAATGACAGGGGAGGAGAAGGGATGAGATGTGGTCAGGACTCGTCCAGGAAAGGGTTTCAGCTCGGTTGATCAGGGGGGTTGAAACGTCACGGGTGACTGGACGTCTTTGGGTGAACCGGGGTGGGAATGAGGTCTTGATCAAACCATGAATGCTCGTCGTGATCATGGCTTTATTAGTTTCCATCTTTACTTTCATGGGACTGAACCATTCCTCCTTTTTCCTCTGTTGAGTCAACACCAACACTACCCTTATCAAAATAAGGACCCACTTCCTTCAGACCACTAGGGGGTCCTCCACGACAAGACCTCCTCTTTCTTCTTCTCCCTCTTCAGCAAAACAAACGGCCAGAGCTGGGCGAGTCCCAACATGTGGATTCACTTCCTTTCTGTGTGTGTGTGGATGTAAGCCATTAGCATCTGAATGTAGCCAGAGCCCCACAGTGTCTCTGAAACCAGAGGCACTGGGTCCTTGTCACACAGCGAGACGCTGATTTACAGTCACAACCTCCGGTTGAACTCCCCCGCGGACAACCGCTCCCCCCCCC